>VWZY01001537.1:0-15778 GCA_013399075.1 Chloroceryle aenea | reverse complement strand
AAAATATCCATGGTTCATTTGAGGTCTCTTATTTGTGATTCATTAGTAAAAGCTTTAGAGTTTTGAAAAGAAATACGTTTACTGAACTCAAGGGAGATGGCTAATAGCAACCGTGACTCTGTCTTTTCTGGTGTAATATCTCCAGGGCTGAATTTTAAGTATTATATGTATNAGGAAGCAAGCTCAAGTCTTTCTGACTCACTGTAAAAATGTCCCAAGTCTCACTCTTCTTCAAGACTTCTGTCTTAATCAATCATCCTCTTCCAGTCACTTGTGATTCATGGTCTGGAGTTGCCTTTCTGTGGTAGAAGTCTCCCTCCTTTAAAAACAAAATAAAACAAAATAAAAATCAAACAGCTAATAGGAACAGACATAAAAATGCAGCTTGGAACATTTTTTTGCAATGTTTGATTCAATGCCTCCTCTGCTTAAGTTATTTCACAAAGAGAACCCATGTCACCCTGCTCCAGGCTGGGCTTGGAGACAGATGGTACCCTCAGGCTTTCCTTCTGAATATAATTTATAAAGAAAGTAAAATTCACTGGACCAGAATAAGTTAAGATATCCTAGTTTTATCTTTTATAAACAAGTGCAGCAAATGGCTTTAAACTTTTCAGTAAAGGAAGAATACCAGTCCAAATACACATATTGGCAATTACTGAAATTGACTATACATATACCATGTATTATTAACTGTAAGAATCACTTTTTTTTTCCTTCTGGTAAAATAACTGAACCTTATCTTTGCCAAAGTGATAACGTATGTTTCCTCTTTCCTTTTATGTATAGTTTTCATTACTTCTGCTGTGTAGTCACAGAGGTACTATTACTACAGGCAGATATGTATAATGATAAATGTGTGGAAGCCAAAGAAAATGCTTACTTAACAAAGCTTTATGAATAGACAGAAGTATGTAAAAAGTTAGAGCATGAGGTGGGTATTTTATTTGTGCAGTTCTTTGCAAAAAACACTGGCAATACAGGTTAATGATGCCTAACAAAGGCTAGAAATGCAGGCATTTACAATGCATGGAAGATGGTACTGTAGCAGTTGTTACAGCAGGGACTTGCACATCAGTGACGTGCTTTAGCAAGAGAAATTTTCCCAGACAATAAGAGAGACATCGATGAGCTGAATTTTTTCTTTTGCATATGTCTTTGTTATCTTTCTGTTTATATCTTCTGCATTTTCTGGCATGCCCTAGACAAGCCCAAAGGGAAGAATCGTGTATGTTCAAAATTATGTTTTTCTGTGCTTTCTTATCCTCTGATTTCTCAGCACTCCCCTCTGTGCCAAGTCTGTTAGAGAAACTCTGGCCCCAGCACACGAACAGAACAAGAGACGTGGGTGCTCTGACCACAGACCTTCACCTGGTATTCACAAAGAAATATTTCTTTCTTCTCATCCATATTACCCCTTGATTTGTGAAAAGAGAAGTGTTTTTACATCATGCTGTAGAAGTGTTGTAATTTCCATCTTCCCTTTAGTTACATTATCACAGACAGATATTTTTATGTATGTGGACCAGTCCTACTCTGCTTTCCACTGACATCATGGTTTACACTCTGTAAGCTGCAAAAGCAGTGCAGTTATATTGCTCATGTCTCCAGACTTCGGTGACTTGTTCCTGGTACAATACACAGACTTGGTAAATCAGAAAGCAGAGCTTGGCTACACCAGTATGTGGACAGTCCACTCCTTCTCCTTCTGAATTAAAATCACTGGAGTAGGAAAGCTATTGGAGGTCAGGAAACAACTTTTCAGTTTGAAAAACCCTATTTCTTTTTTCATCACTATATGCACATATTTAGATCTGTTAGCGCAAGTGTTATGATTGAAGTCTACCTGTCACACCTACATGATTAATCACATTATAAACTAAAACTTGAGAAGGGCTAAACAGTTGAGACCACAATTCATCACATCTTGATATAATTACTATTCATAGTTTTCACTGATTTAAGCTATTGAGTTCAGTACTTTTCATGAATAAGGCTGGATTGACCGTAAATATTTGCCTCTAAAACCAAAATCAATTATAAGTAAACTGTAGACCCCAAGATAGTTAAATATTTAACAATGTGATTTGTAATTTTAGTCTACCATTGCCCTAAACCATTACAAAGTGATAAAAATTAAATAACTTTTCCCCTCAGTTTATTATTGGTATCCTTCTAAAGTGAAAAGGAAACTAACATGGCTTGGAATTTAATTTGATAACATAATGAAAAGAATAATTGTTTCCAAATAGACAAACACAGGTCTTTATAACTGTCATTCCTTTGCCATTCAACATAATCAGCCTGTGACTTGTCAGAAGCAAGAAGTCAAAACTTCACATAGCAAATTCCCTTCTGCATCACAGCAAACTTCCAGAACATCCCAGAGATGCTAGGTGCATTTTTGCAACTAAAGAATTCATTTTTAAAAGGCATTGTTCTGTTATCTCAGATGTCTGTGGCTCCTGAATTTATACAGCATGGGTCTCAGATTTCTTTATTTATTACTTTACCATCATTCACCCTGTCACATTGTATTGAGCCATATAAAGCATTAAATGCAAGCACACATGAAGCAAGAGAAATCATCATATTTTTTGTTAATAATTAAGCAACATCAGTATTAAAATAGAATGGAAGTATTAACACAAATTGACAGCATGGTAGCCAGACTAGTAGGAAGATTCAAATCATTACACATGCACTGCCATGTAATGATATTCTGATAAATTTCTCAAGTAGGTGAGCATTAAATCAGTATCTGATAACAACACATAGGTACCACGCTTAATTATTCTTCTTTAAAAAAAAAAATATTTAAAAAAACCCAAACCACAATTGCTAAACGTCAGTCAAGCTTGTCACAATACATCGTACTGGAAGCCCACATCCAGCCAGACAGGACAACCCACTACACACTTACAATACAGTAGTAAGATTCTGGGGGATAGTCAAATCTTCCACCACATGACTGTAGAAGTGGACTGGGGTTTGCATTTAATATTGGACCAAATCGCATATTCATGTCTACACACCCAGTTACTCCTCTCTTCTCCCCCTTCTAAACAAGATAACCCCAGCTGGCACGAGACTTGAGAAGGATTTGATATCTGAAGCTTGCTCTGACACTTTTAGACTGGCATTATATTCTAGAAACAATCTGTTGTAGTCTGTGAGCAATTTTGTATTCATGAAAGTGTAAAGTTAAGAAACTACCATGGTACTTTAAGTCACAAATTTTTCTGCATCTTCTATGAAATTACCTTATACAATAGAAGTTAAAGAACAGAAAAGTGTTCTCACTTCACACAGCATTCCTAAAGATGATTATTCAGTTTTAAGAATTTTGCAATGGCTGACAAATATTTTAGAAACTGAGTAAAGGCCAGCAACAGGTTCTGTTTATTGACAAAACTGCTGTTTTGTGCAGATAGTGTTGGTTTTCTAGAGGTGGTAACTCACAGCAGAGCCTAGACTTCATACAAGGGTTTGTGCTGCCTAAGACCTCTGTATATGGGTGAACAAGAGGTGCATGGCATTCTCAAGTACCCTTCTAAGAGATGCACTATATTTATTAAACTGAGCAAAAGACTGGAAAACAACACAGTGGAAATATTTCAGTGAGCAAGAGTTGCAGTCTGCTGGATTTTATCAATTGTTATTATATTGTGATTTGACTAAGGCCATAAGTGGGAGAAGATTCGGGACAAAGTCTAACTCTAAGTATTTTTATTATACAATATATCTTGCTGTTCTTGCAAGTTGTATTGCTTATGGCCACAGGTCAGACTATAACCATGGCAGCCTAGACCTGGCAATGGCAACAAGAAAGAACTCACTCACCTTTGGGGTGAACTACCCTAATGTCTTCTCTGAACTTAAACAAGCCAACTGCATAGAACCAGGGTAACTGACTGTCTGCGAAAGAGTGGTGAAAAACCTAATATATTTATCGGAAAAAGTAACAGTAAGATCATGTTATTCCTTACATAATAAAAGAAAGATTTTCTTTTAGGTGCAACAAGAATTTGACTCATTTTTGTATTTGGAAAGAGTGGGTGAAAGAAGAAGAAAAAAGAGAAAAAGGCAGAAATATGAAACTTTTTATTAAAAAAAAAGTCTATAAGATTATCCCCAATGCAGTACTTGTGTTGCTACTCACAAGTGTTTGAATGCTCACATCTGTAGGCCCGATGTTTTCAGTGTATGAGTTCTGATCTACAGAATAAGAGATGAGAGCTCACAAATTGTTTTACAAATCATATCTCAGCCTATTTTAATATTCCAGACAGAATCCATAATGCCCTTCTCTTAAGAACAAAGTTATCAAGGTACTTAGACAAACTTAACAAACCATTTGGGCAACAAACAAAAATGGAAAAAAAACAAACCAAACAAACACACACACAAAAATGCTTCATGATTTTATTCTGGAGTATTCACTAAGTCAAAACAAAATGGCTTATTGTTTGTTCATTCATTACAACAGAAAATAACGTAACAAATTTTAGAATTCACATTTACTGAAACATAAAAAGTGCTATTTTTCCCCTAAAAAGGAGATACAAATTATGTTTCTCATTGAAAGAGGAAACCAGGGCTGGCAGGTATTTGGTTAAGAGAATACTCAGTTTTCAGAAACAGCACACCCAGAACAACAGTTTCTGCCTCTGCCCACCTTCTGTCTTGATGTCTAAGTCTTGTGGAGATAGTAAGGTAAGTGTCCCATAGTTTTTACATGCACTTGATTAATGTGTTTGTGCAATGGGAAACACAGAAATAAGGTGTTAGGCATTACTACCTGTACTATAGAAGGGCCAGATGAAAAAAATGCATTGTCATATAATTCTTACTTGAAGACCTGAATTTTGGTAGAGACAAAAGTCCAGCTTCTAAACAGCAGGTATTAAGTAATACTAAGTTAAGCTCTTGTACTGACAGGATAATAATCACAACACGGCTACATTGGTACAAACCATGGCTGAGGCTGAAGGCAACTCTGACATCAAGAGAAAGTCATCATATGCAGGTAAAGTAGAAAACTAAACCTGTTTATCTCTGCTACAATTTTTCCAGCATTTCTTTACCCTGACAGACATGAAGAGAAAAGAGCCATTGCATCTGTCTGCAATGCATCTCAAAGCCCTTGTCTTTATAACATGGCTCACAGCTCTATCTCTCAGCCCACTGTTCCTCTGAAATGATGTGCAGAATATATCACACCTCATCTCTGCAAAGAGAGAGGCAGACACAAACTTGGGCCAGAGCCGAGGATGTGCAAATGACTCCCATAGCTCCATGGTGGATGCTTTAAACTCTATCAGTTTCAAAACTTCTGTGTCAGAGCCCTTGAAGCTTCTTGGTAGCTTTGCAAGTAGAAGAATTACAGCAGAGCAGATAAGAAATGAGGGAGTCCAATTCAAAGTGCAAAGTTATTTTTACTGGCAAAGCATAAAATATACAAATTTTGAGAAGATATGAAAGCTGAAACTCCACTAAATTTTTACTGTGTGGTCTATCCTTACTTAAGAATAAGATGTATTCCTGAATAACCTCTTTCCAATTCCCAAAACATTTTTTTCTCACTAATAACCCAGTGTATCTCTTTGTTCCAGCTCTTTCCTGGAGCACATAAAATTGAGTTTTATGTGCTAAGTCTCTGTAGAATGGATTCATCAGGCTTATATAAAGCTAGCAGAGTGCCAAAGAACAATCTAGCCAACACTGCCTTTCTGTCACAGACAACTGGGATGAAACAGACCTCAAGATGTTATCCAGTCAATTCACTTAGACAATTCTTTTCTGGCATTCCTGAAACAGTTTTCTAGCCTTAAGCAAGGGGAAATACCTTGCCCTCCAAGAAAAGATAAATGAAAGACAGTAAATGCAACATCTCTTACTTTAAGGAGGGTGCTGACTGTCTCTCATGACCTTTCCATAAGCATACTGCAGAAATATAGTCTAGGTGGGAATCTACCATGAAACAAATATAGAATTGATTAGAAAAATCATAGCCAGAGTAGTTCTTAATATTTCACCATCAAACTGTAAAAATATATCAACTGGATTTTCACATTAATGATCAGACACTGCATTTAATGTTTGTGTATGAGGTGGAAAAGATTGTACAGACTTTGGCATAATGCGCATTTAAAATTATCTTGGCAAATCAAGGAATTTTAATCTGTGCACAATACTATGTTTCCGTGGGAATAATCAATTATGGAAGTTCAACTTGAAGAATATCTATCCAGCAGCATTGCAGGGAAGGAGCTGAGGATGAAATGACTCACAGACCAAAAAGGCTTTACCAGCTCATATTTTTGCAATATGGCATCATCTGAGGTATTAATAGGATCAGTAGTCAAGACAGACTAAAAAACCCACATGACTAAAAGCCTTAATAACAGCAATACTCTGTTCTAAGTACCACAATTTAAAAGCCATTAAATTAACGGAAAGCTTCTAGGCAAGACTAATAACAACTGGAAATGTAAGGGTCGGGGTGGATGATGTCCTAGGTGAGAGGGATATTTATTTAGTCTAAGGATTACAGTGCAATGAGAAAATTAATAATTATATCCCTGTGTTTCTTGGATGTAGGAGAAGCATCAATAATAATGAATTGCATATAGATTAGATGCCTTTGTGTATGTAGATGGTTAAGGGCAAAAATGATCTATCTACGAAAGATTATAACATCTCCCAGAAAAAATCTTGTTAGGAAGCCATCAGGCAAAGTTCCTGAGGTTGGGTCCTGAGTTGGGATTGCACTAAACAATCCTTAAAAGTCCCTTTTTATTCATATTCTTTGTTCAATCCGTAAGAACTGAGCATCCAGCTCCTGCTTTCAGCTAGTTTTAGAAAAGCTCATGACATAATATTGCCCCTATGTATATAATGACTCACCAGCTTAAATCATTAACTTCATTCTGCAGATCTCATCTGCACAGTGCATGCCATTCTTACCACAGTCAATACTGCTCTCTCTCACTGAATTCTCCCACACCCCCATCAAAAGACTATGGTTCCTGACCCGCCTTGTGTTTGTCTCCCTGACACATTAGTAGAGGGCAGATTCCTCTTCTAAACCCATAGTTGCTTGGCTTTTAATTAAGATTTACTTTTTTAAAACTTCCAGTAATACTCCAGCCAGTTGGTTGGGTTTTTTTCATCAGCATCTCTGTGGTGGTGACACAATTTAAAGTTCCATCTACTGGCGCACAAAGATAATTCTTATTCCTCAGTGTTTCAGGACTTGGATGTTATGTCAATGCCTTGTGATGCAAACGAGAACAACACTGTGTTTAGGTGCCTGTTGGAGAACAATATGCAATGCAGCACAATGCTATGCGTTGGCTTTTGCCTGATGATGGTAATTACCCCTTGAGCCAAATGCATCAATGTATCAGAACAATAGATTTCTTTTTTCTGCTGTTTCTAATTTAGGGTAACAAATGAGCTTTATTTATTTTAACTAATAGTTAGTTCTGGTAATAGAGTTGGACTGATACTCATGGAAAACAAAGCTGTGTGTTCACCCTTTCTTCTTTGTTACTGCTGCAGAAAAACAGTTTTAAGATGCAGATCCTTTATATATGCTGTAGGTAATCTATCCGATGAAAAAAACAAATTCTCCTCTCTCTTCCTGCTGTCATCACACAATTATCTTCAATAATATGTTCTTGGGTTTTTTTTTTTCCTCCATAGGGAATTGTATAACATTGCTAAAAACAAGTTCTGGTCATAATTTACACATGATCTCACATGAATGAGTGTCCACTACTGACAAGCTTCTCTCAGTTCTCAGGTTTGTTGTCTTCTGTGGTTTTCATAGCAATACTAGATACAGAAATTCCTTTAGTTACTGCCAAATGTTCAACCTCACTTCTTCAGAAAAACATTCAAAAAGTAATCAAAACTAGATTCAGACATCTGAAATCAGCCTTCAGCATGAAAATACCAGGCAAATCTGGGGTAAAAATATCAGAGGACAGATTACTTCAAAAAACTGGCTGGAACGTCATCATGCACATGCATCCCAAATTGTCTTAATTTACCAAAGAGGAATGAAACATAACATATGACTAAATTAAGATGACGGGGTGATACTAATGGCACAACTGCACCTTTATATCTCAATCTCACTAGAAACTCTTTTAACAGGAGAACCTGGTTGCAGAAGTTTTGCTACCTATCTTTTCCATCCAGGACTGTCATAAACCTTATCTGTGAAAAGTATACACATCTAGGAATGAATGAAAATTTAGAAATAGTTTGGTTATCATGAGACATACCAAAATCTGTCTCAGTTTGTCCATGTGATTTACTGTAGCTTTTCAAAGACATGGTTACTCCAGAGACACATCTCTCTCTAGGAATCCTCTAAGACCACTGCATTCTTCCAAAGCAAGGCAAAACCTACAGGTTGAAGCAAGTGAGAAGCACAGAGAAAAATACTTCCCCCCGAGGCCCTCATGAATTGCATTTCTAGAAGAGGTCAGTTCAGTTATGCCACATTACATAGTTTTCCCTGTAGAAGTTCTCCTGATCAAAACCAGGGAGGGAGAAAAGAAAACAGCATGCACTGCAATCTCCCTCAGGCAGACTTCTTCTATACAAGCACAGAAGAAAAGCCTAAAGCTTCTTGCAATCCACCAGAAATTCCTGACCTGCAAATCCAGTTTGCTAGGGCATTGCCTATGTGACAGTTGTTTTAGAATTTCCTAATGCAGATTAACACTCTGGACAACAATTCAGTAATTCAAAACCAAATCCTGAATATATACCAGTGTTTCAGACCGCTTGTAATTCTCCTGCAAGCTGCATAATCTATGAACATGTTGGCACACAAAAGTATGTGCTAATTAATAGATTTATTATCACAACGTGATACATATCATCAAATTTTTACATTTTCTTTGATCCAGCTGTCACTGGCAATATTACAATGCATGGTAAGTGCTTTAAATTATCATATTACTATGCTTCTATCCATGCTTAAAATCTGCATAGTTGCAAAGCATTACTTTTTTTCACAGTTGGGATTTCTGTACACTGATGTCTCACTTGAGAAAATTAAAACAAGAATAAAAATCTCTTTGCCAAAACTTTTAGTCTTTTTGACACCCTTGAGGCACATTTTAGCTGCCTTTATAAGAAGCAGGAGGCAGTGTTGCTTTTGGATCATAATGTCTCTCTTCCCTCTTTTTTTTCTTTTTTAATCTAATTATCATTTCAATCAGTAGAATATTTTAATTAATTATTTGCATGCATCAGTCAGAAAACAAAGGGGAAATTAAAATGCTGATGTATCTTCATATATTGTGAAAGGAACAACTAGCAGTTGTGGCTTTGCTGCATGAGAGTGCAGTGCAGATCATGCTAAGTGCTTGATCTTTTACTGTTGTGGAAAAAACATCATCTGCAGGCCCTCTCCACCCTAAATTTAGAAGGAACAATCAAGAAAACTGTGTGGTCATTTTGCCTATGAGAGAGTATCTGTTATGATGCTCTTGCCTGGGATCTGTATGTTCTTTTAAGCATCCTGAGACAAGTAGAGGTCCCTGGAAAAAGGGCAAAGGAGAGGGCTTTGCTCTTCTACTTGGCCCTTCTCATGCCAAAGTGCCATCTCAGGGGGCAGATGTTCCAGCAACAGCAGCATGTGTCTGGCAAGAATAGTGGACAGTAAGTCTTGTACAGACTCTTCATACTTCTGTTCTGCTCTAATGTGTGGTTTTGTGGTTTCTTTCAAAAGAGTTACATTTCTAGCTTTTTAGTGAAAAATGTGATTTTCTGATTTTAAAAGTCCTTTTTGTCTTCCACTGGGAAGGATAAGATCTGAGCAGATCCATATTGGAGTTTTGACTAAGTTAGCCTACCATCCAAATGCCTATAAAGGAGTATATTTTCATTGTGGGAAAAAGTCCATTTTCATTGTGGAGAACAGACAATACTTCCCAGAGCCAGTGGAATGAATCATGGTCTTCCTCTTTCTCAGAGTGAGGTCAGCATCTTGGTTAGGTTAATATGGTTTTCTTTGTTCTAAAATTAATGATGAACACTGGAAAGATCCTTTCCATCACTTGTTTTACATCCTGGCAAAGAGACAGTAGCAAACAATACTAGGAAAATAGTTTTCTAATTCACTGCATTTCTGAAGTGAATACCTAAGTGAGGCTTAATAATTTTTTAACAGTTTAAACCATGAAAACACAAACACCTGGAGGAACTCTTAGCAGCATAATAATAAAAAATGTTGCAGACTAATCCTTTTCCTGTTTCTTCCATGACCTATTTCCTGTTTTCCAAAGACTGATGTGAAGCCATGGACATGCACACAAGCTTGTGGACTCCTTTTATCTTCAGTAACAAATGTGACATAAGGGACCAAACTTTCCAGCACAAAAACTCCTTTCTTTAGTGAACATAAAATGGTGAATTTGAGTTAGCCAAAGGTTTAGACTTGAAAATTAATTGGAAGAGAAACTGCAGTCCTTACAAGCCTAAAGCTAATAAGCTGTATAGCCACCTTCTGGGTCTATTACACTCACCCTCTTAAAGAGAAAGAGGATGTTTAATGTTCGCTGGGGACACATGACATTGAGACACACACCTTGTATCCTATTGCTTTGCTTTACTTTAAGCTAGTACCAGTAGCTCCATGTGACTAACTTGAGACAACATTAAAAAAAAAGGAGAATCAGGGAGCTGAACCTACCTCCCAGCTGCTGCTCACCCACAGAGTAGCAGAGAATGGGGACAAGGAGATTTAATCCCCCTTATGGTGTTTAGGTGATGACAGCAGAACAGTTTACAAACATCCAGTTTCCATAAAGCCAAATAAGAGAGAATTATCAAACCTTAGAGAGAAACTGCATAGCTTTGGAGTGGTTTTGAGCATATACTTATTCTCACAGAATAGGTTAACAGGCTTTATTTTTGGTTGTTTGTTTTGTTTTGTTGTTTTTGTTTGTTTGTTTATTTAATTCATTATGGTTTTAATTTCAAGAGTGTCCTAAACCACAGATATCATCACCTGTGAAAGTTAAGTGATTAAAAAATAATTCTTGCACTAATTACTAACCAACTGAAAATAATGGTAATATGTATATCCACTAGCAATTTCTGCTTAATTTCATTCGATTTTACCTTGGGAACAGGAAAGAGTCCAAGCTGATTTGACATCTGGCTTGATCTGATTAGACATGGGGCCTATATTTCTTTGAAGTTAGCTCTAGATTTTTTTTAATTTTTTTTTTTTTTTTTGAGTTAGGAAGCAGTCTGAAAGTAAGAGCAAGAAGTGAATCTGAAAAAGACCTCCACAACTCCAGCTGGGATTATTATATATGGGAATGTATATGTGAATTTTAGCAAAAAATATGCGCAAGTCTAGCCTATGCAAAAAGGACTGGTAGGGCTTTTGTTTGTTTCTTTGGATGTTTTGCATTTTTTATTGTNCAAGTTATCTACTCCACTGAGTTATGCCACACAACCAAGGTAGAAGCAGGGGGGTGTGATGAAAAGACTTTGTCTTCTTCCCAGACCAAGTGCACTTGTATGAACAAAATAATTCTTTTCTTCAAAAAGCTCAGACTTTTTGAGAAAAAAAAAATGCTCACATAGAATTCTCTTTTATTCATCTTTTATATATCATTTTGTTAAATATTTGTGGATCTAAAGCAAAAATTGAGCCAGGACTCAACAGCACTTTAAAAAAAAATTCCAATTCATTAACAGGTTGCCAATGTTTTTGGTGAAGCCGTCCTTTTCCCCTCCATAAATCTTTTCCCCTTACTCTCACAATTAGAATAAATAAATATATATATATATAAAATATATAAAAATCCATGTTTCAGACTCCCTGTATGAAAAATATGAACAACACTTACTATGTTTACACTTCCCATATGTCATAGATTTCAGGCATTGTAGAAGAAAACAATCACTCTGGAAATTTTGTTCATCTTTTACTGATTTGAAATTGTTATAAAACATGATACCTGTAACATCCTTTGTATAAATTACCCTTTTTAACTACCCCTGCAAGTCTCAATTTATCATTTCAGGTATACTGCAATAAAAGATGCTAGGAAACTGTGGGAATGTGGCCCTTGTGAGGTGTGTGTGTGTCAGAAAAACATGTATTAACAGCATACTTTCTGAAGAGGAATGAGTTGTTACAGAAAGTAAGAGTCTTCTGTCTCATAGGGCTACATCAGAAGTGACAAAACACAAGATTCTTACAGAGCTAATGGCATAACAGCAGATCATCCACAGACTACACCTGCTAGCTACTGGGAAACTGATAAGCAAGTAGCGTCCCTGAGTTCTAACTCAACAATAAAACCTACCAAACTAATGACAAGAAAACCCATAAAAGATTACTGAGTCCCCAGATATTTGTTGATACACTGCAAAAGCAAATGGGCAGAATTTAGACTAATCCTTGAATGATTATTCACTGCAATATCTAGCATAATCTGTCCTGAAGTTCTACAGTCTGACAGTGGTTAGAGGTCAAAATTTAGCTTCCAGGGCTGAGAGACCTAAACCTTTGGCATTTCTGGGTACTACTCTTTTTCATTGTTTTAATTCTGTCTATGGGATGTATAGTATCTTTCAAATATTTTCAGTATTACAATCTCTTTTTAAAAAGCCTAGAAAATAAGGAACTGTTTGGTTTGGGTTTTTTTTTCCCAGATAACTGAAGAAACACACCTACAAGAGGTCTTGAAGGGTGGGATGGAGTTAAAGAGCAGAATCACTTGAACTCAGTGGTACCTGAAGTGCCAGGAGGAAAGCAGCAAGAAATCATACTTTTACTCTGAGCTCTAATTTCTACTGTTTGTAGCTTAGAGTTATGTGTGACAAAAGTTTACTAGTGATCAAACCGAATCCTATTTTAATATATGACCACTACAAGTTGTTTGCCCTTAGTGGCAATAACCGATGGGCAATTTTCTAATGTTCATGGCATAAAATCCCAGTGGGGGTCGAGGATGGAAAGAAAATTGTACCTGCCTCTAGGCTCACAGTTCAGAGAGAAGTGACTACATCAGATACATACAGTATGCAGTACCTTTCAGCATCATCATGATAATGTTGTGGCAGATTTCAATCACAGTGACAATTTCATTGTATTATGTGACATGGAATTAGAGACTGTTATTTTGCATCCAAGTTCTGGGCCATTACCACATTTGGGAGGGAAGGGAGTACTTCATTGTGCTTGTCTTATAATATCTCTTGCTAAAAAATACATAATCATTTTCCATTAGTGAAGCACAGCACTGATTCTTTGTCAGATCCAAATCCCACTTCCCATCAAAGCTGCCAGAAGAAGCAGAGACACATTATTCTTGTTCAGGTAAATTTCCAATGATGTGCCTCTCAGTGAACACTGCTTCCATTTAACGTATGACCACCTGCTTGAAGATGTCAATTTTCCCATGTGTTTTGAAGAAGAAAAGCAAAATCATAAGTCACAGCAGTTTTCAGTCATGCTTCTTCAGAAAAGAAAATAAATTGCCATTGGCTTACAGAAAGTTTTCCATCACAGCTGCTTTTCTTGGAGCTTTGACAGCAGAGCTGTGCCTCTGAATTGTAAACATAGCTGCTTCGGCCATCAGAAATTTGGTTCAAAAATATTTTGAATAAAATAGGCTTGGACTGTAATAACCAGTGAGTTACTGAAAAGGATGTGGATACAATTGGAATCCATTCTTTCACAAATGCTCAGAAACCAAAGCAGCAGTAATTATTTTTCTTCAAATGCTTTAAAACTGCCTCCAGCCATTGTTCAACGATTTGTAGGCTCTGCAGAAATGCAGATGGTGTGCTGTGACCATTGTTTATTTGACCAGCCAATTTTATTTCACTGTTTTTTCATATCCTTTTTCCTGCTTGTTGCATCTGCTCACTTCTTCAGGTTATCCTTGAGTAATTCTCCTGTGCAAGGGCAATTTCTGTGTTTTGTGTGGACGGTGTATAAACATAGGTTTGCTCTGCCCATAGTGTGTGTTTCTGGAGACAGAAGTTAGACACTACACAATCTTTTGGTACTATGTGTTATGCTGGGTCATTTGCGGTGGAACTTCAAGTTTTTTATCACTGTAATTTTTGTCCAGTTTGAGACACAATAGACAGAAAATGCCCTTCATTTCATGGATTTCAGGAGAGAGAAGATATCTAAGAAGCACAGAAATAGTCTGAATGAAGGTCCATTCAGCCTTCCTCAGGGAAAAAAATGTGAAAGGCCATGTGCAAAGCAAGAAAAACTGTTGACAGTCCTGTCAGTGACAGAAGCAGTAAGAAGTGACAGTAAGGAACCAGATATGTGCTCTTCAGTATTTGATTCTCTATAAGCCAATAGGTAACAAAGGTCCACTAATCCTCATCTCTCTTGTTCAAGTGAAAATGCTATGACTTGCTGTGGAAGTAGGCTTAAATGAACAAATAAACTCATCCCAGTTACCTACCTGGAGGCAACTCAATTCTTTCGCTACACACACTATTTTGATTTGAAGTGGCCCACCCACAGAAAACTACACTAGATAATAACGACTAGATAATAACACCACAGTAGAAACAAGTACATCTTTTCATTTTTAAACAGTCTTTCCTAAGAAAATTATTCCTGAAAAACAAGACCATGACTTTTTAAAATGTCTCCATCCTAGTTCTTTTTTACTGATACCTTTGCATGCTATTTAGTAATTGGTACACAGACACGAGCAGCTACTTCCTTTTGATTCATGTTAATGCAACTCATTTACTTAAAAATAACTAGCCAACCAAGAAAACCCCACATATCAACTTCGATCAGCATTTGCACTGTATTCTCCCACGGGGCACCTCAATCTGTAGATCCTCATTCTGTGCTTACAGTCTGTGTATACAACTACATCACACTATCATGATGAATTGCTGTTATAGGGATAAAGTGCTCCATTTGTACATTCTAAATAAATAAAAGGGACACTTCCGAATAGGATGTTGTGAGGGACCATGTCAAAGGCCTTGCAGAAGTCCAGATAGATCACGTCCACAGGTCGTCCCCTCTCCACTGATGCAGTCACTCTGTCGTAGAAAGCCACTAGGTTTGTCAGGCAGGATTTCCCCTTAGTGCAGCCATGCTGGCTGTCCTGGATCACCTCCCTGTCTTCCATGTGCCTGATCAGGACTTCTAGGAGAATCTGCTCTGTGATCTTCCCAGGCACAGAGGTGAGGCTGACAGGTCAGTAGTTCCCAGGGTCCTCCTTTCCACCCTTTCTGAATAGAGGTGTAACATGTCCCTTCTTCCAATCACTGGGGACTTCACCTGACTGTCAGGACTTGTCAGATACTATATATTGGTGACTACATCTGCCAGTTCACTCAGAGCTCTGGGATGCATCTCATCGGGTCCCATCGACTTATGGATGTTCAGGTTCCTCCGGAGGTCACCAACCTGACTTTCACATCCAGTGGGAGTGACTTCACAACCTTGATTCCTGCCTTGTGGTTTTTCAACTTGGGAGGTGTTGAGAGAGAGGTTGCCAGTAACGACTGAGGAAAAACAGTTGTTGAGAGCTTCAGCCTTCTCTTCACCTGTTGTCACTAGCTCCCTGTTCTTGTTCTTCAGGGGGGGATGTTTTCTTTTACCTTCCTTTTTTTCACTGATGTGCCTGTAGAAGCCCTTCTTGTTATTNCCTGTAGAAGCCCTTCTTGTTATTTTTTGGGTCCCTTGCTAAGTTCACCTCCACCCGTGCCATTATCTTCCTGACCTCATGCCTAC
>VWZY01001536.1:231866-289150 GCA_013399075.1 Chloroceryle aenea | reverse complement strand
CTTTAGCTCTTGCTCAGTATTGACCGGATCCCCTCTCAGGCTGCTCTTCTCCAAGCTAAACAGCCCCAGGGCTCTCAGCCTCCCCTCAGCACAGAGATGCTCCAGGTCCCTCAGCACCTTTGCAGCCTCCACTGGACTCCCTCCAGTAGTTCCCCATCCCTCTGAGTCAGAATTGCCACCCACAGCTGATTTTTGCACAGTGCTTGCTTTTTTTCCCCTCTGATTCCTTGCAGAAGTTGTTCTATCATCTTTTTGCAGGAGGAGAGGAGTCAGCATGAAATCCTCTTGCTCTGTCCATGCTGCTTACTTCTCTTTTTACTTTAAATCCCATTACCAGTTCCATGCACTTTCCCAGGAGGCTGCCACTCAATGCACAGACCAGGGTGTGTAAAGTGTAAGGTGTCCAGTGTGATTTAAACATAAGAGAAGCACATTAACAGCAGCACTGAGCCTGCTGGTCAAATTTGTCACCGAGATGATAGAGCCTGAGAGCTTCTCCAGGTTTATCCATAGGATTTTCCAATTATAAGCAGAGCAGAGGGTGTCTAGTTTTTAATTACAAGGGTGGTTTTAATTGCAGCATACAACATGTGTTCTGTGGCAGGGAGGAAGGCAATTTCCAATAGGGGCAAAAGGAAAGATGAGGCAGTTTGGGGCCATCAAAGTCCTTCACTTAAAAGCTCTTTCTGCTTGGCAAAGAAGTGCCTTGTTACAGGACACTGGGGCCCTGGACCTGCCTGTTCAGAGGCACAGGGGAAGATCAGGCTGAGTTAGCTAAAAGCTACGGATTTAAAGTGAATTGGTCAATCTGAATCTAACTGCTTTAGTGCTGAGCAAGTGGTCTTCACTCCACTTTAAGATCTAATTAAGCTGAAGGAAATTACAGTAAAGCGAGGCTATTTGAAATCAAAGTCCACGTGAGGGTTTAAAGGAAGTTAAACAATTTGTGTTGAAAAAAGCCAATTCAAAACAAAAAGCTTTCCTGAACATCCACACGTAGCCAAAAGTTCTCCAAAGAGCAAGCACTGGATTGTCAACAGAGCCTGTCCCTACCCTGCAAATTCCTGGATCTGGCCCTGAGCATCCACTCGTGAACCTGTGAAATGCTCCCCAGCTCTGGATGCCAAGGGCTGTCAGAGGGCACGTACCCATCACACACCATTGCTATTGCCACATCTTTCCCAGGCCTCCCAAGAAGTGAACCCCATTGTATTTATTTGGTTTTTTTTCCTCAACAGAAGCTGCAGGGCAACTTCAAGGAAGCCAGAGATGTTAACAAACCCAAAGAACGGCTGTTGCTGTGCCCTAATGGCAGCACATTTGCCATGTTACATTTGATGGTGCTAAAAGATAAGACTTGTCACTGCTTTCAGTCCCACAGCAGCCAGCATTACACATGAGAACCATGTTTTCAGCAAGTAAATCAAAGCCTGTGGCTCACATCTAATGAACCCTTGCAAAATACCACCCCTGGATGAGATTTAAAAGCTCACAGTGCTTTTGAAGGCAAAAATACTGAGAAAAGCTGCACTGATTCAAGTGACACACTTATGATCTAAATGTAGTACAAATGCACCAAGTGCCAGCCACAAACAGTTCTAGCAGCAATTGCTGTGATCCAAGAAGAAAAACAGCCTTTCAGAAGGGACATGGGAGGAATGAATCCGGCGATCCGCTTTTGCTCGCTCTGAATTAGCAGCTGACACAGTTACACAGCCCAAACTGGATGAACAGCGAGTCAGGAATTCCTGTATCTATAAAAGAAAGATGTAAAAGAAAAGCTAGAAGAGGATTAAAGTCGAAGTGCACCCAATCCTGTTGCAGCTGAAGAACTGGGAATAGATTTTTACAAACAGATAACACAAATGCAATTGGTGACCTGAGGTGTTCCTGCACAAGGCCTTGTGTAATGTGTAGAGAGGACTGCCTGTTTCTTCATGTGAATTCCTGCCCACTGGTGTTCATCCTCACACAAAGGGGTGATTGCTACCAGTATGAAACCACTGAATGTCAAAATGGGCACCTAATGGTCAAAAGGTACAGATTTTGGGGTACTAGAGTCTCTCAGTATCTCTGACCCCAAGTGTACAGAGACACAGCTTTCCTGAAAAGGTTTTGAGGTTTTGAGTAGTTCCCTCAGCATCACTGTGGTCAGTCTCAGTTAAGAAGCTTCATTAAGTCCGTGCAGGATCCAGCCTGTTTAGTGAGCTGTACATTTAAGTATGAAAATGAAAGACTTGGGTTCCTGGCCAGCCTGCCCGGGTGAAGTTCTCAGGCCTGCTCCACAGAAGAAGTCCCTCAGGGCCTTTGAAGAGCCAACCAGTCTATAAATAGTCCATGAGAAACATCTTATAGTTTAAAATTGACATGAAAGATGTTAGAATCTCAAATATCTCAGCAGAAAGTTTCACTATTTTTTTTTCCCCTGTGGTAAAATCTAAAATCCTCTCCAAAGCCCTTTCTCTCTCCCCCAGAGCCCTTGACCAGCTGAGTCCCCTCTCCTGGCAGCCCCCACAGACACCAGCAGCACTGTGCTGGGGCTAAAGCAAGATGCCCAACTCAGTTGCAGACATGATGTGTCCAGGTCCAGGTGACCCCTTTGGGCACAGCACAGGGAATAGTGGGTACTCTCCAGTCACAGCAGAGTCTCCCATTGCAAAACCACCCAACACTAATCAAGGTTTTAATCTTGGGGCTATTTTACAACTGAAAATACTAATGAGGGAGAGGAAAACAGAAAAGAAAGAGCCCAGAGAACGCCCTTATAAATTTGGTAAATAACAAAAATGCTACTTATAAGCCAAAAGTAGAAAATGTTTTGTAACAAGTTTATTTTTAATACAAAGGAAGATGAGAGTTTTCTTCAAATTGAGGTTTGAGTTCTTCCTCCCAATAGATGATCATGGCTTACAAGATGCTTTTGTGACTTACTATATAAGCCCATTTGTTCCTGAGCTGGTAAAATCATCCCCAGCACTATTTAACTCTTTTGGGCTGCTGCTAAAGCTGTGTCCCAACACCCCAGGGGACAGTTAGGAAGCAGTTTTATCAGACTTTAATCGCTGCATCCTAGTACAGCAGGATTTCAGACACCCATGAAACCTAGCCCAGGCACAAAAGTAGGGGAAAAAAAAACAACACATAATCAATCTTAAAGTATTTGTCCTCGTGTGATCTTTGAGAACAAGAGCTTAGCAGTTTGCAACACCTCCAAATAAGCTGCGCTTGGGGGAAAATGAATGGTGGCAGTAGGTGACTGTCTATGGACTGCCAACAAAAGCACTGAAAAACACAGTGTCAGGCAGGTTGAATTTCATCAGCACTTATTTGAAGCATCTTGACAATGCAGTGATGTCTGCTGAAGGATTCTCTACCCTTGTTAACAGTCTCAGGAATAACAAATCTAACTAGCACTCGCCTGCTGCTAGAAAGGCTCCCTGGATTTTAGCAAGCACTTGATTAACCAATATAACAAAAGCTGTTGCTTTCTTTCAACCCATTAAAAACCACCCTCTTTACCAACAAATGGAACTGTAGCAGTTACAAGCTAAAGCCACCCTGCTTGCTAGATCAGCTGGGGTGAACTCCTAAACCCTCTTTAATTCACACATGGGAACACGTTTGGTTATAAACACCAGAGTAAAGCCATAAGGTTTATCTACTATTTTATATCCATGGCAAACAGAGCTTCATCTGATTGGCACTGAAGAAGAAAATAGGAAGTATTTGTTTATTAAGGCTTGTTCTAGAACTTTCTATCGAGTTTAGGCTTTGAATGGGAAAGGAAGATGCTTACCAGGCTGCTGCATGCTTGCCTAGTTTCCAGAGAGACCCCACAGCCAGACTTCTCCACCAAATGTGCTCAGCTTTGGCCTCAGGTATGGTAGGAAAAGCCCCGTGCTTGACAGGCCACGCTTCTCAAGAGCAGCAAGGCATTCAGCAATGCTGCTTCCGTCCAAAGGCAAACTTCTCCAACAGCTCCAGAAAAAGGCAGGAGAAAACCTACAGTCAGCAAGCCAACACCACCTAAGATAACCCCATGGGAAGTTCATTCTCAATTCCTGTTTATTGGACATTGCTGCTCTTCCTGAAACAAAAGGGAATAAAAAAGGTTTGCAATAAAATTCTTCACGTCTTAAGATCTTGTTCTCCACATTATTTTCCACCCCTTCTTTCAGTGCAGCTCATTTTTAGTGGAGAAATCTTTCTGCTCGATCCTGTTGGAGTCTATCCTCTCTCACTGGACTACATCAAAGCTGTGCTTCTTTTACTGCAAAGCATGAAAAAGGAGGCCAGTCGTGCCCACATCATCACAAGTGAGAGCTGCAGCTACAAACCCCACACCTTTTACAGTTAGCTCCTTATTCCACTGTACATATGTAAGATACAGCTCAGAAGAGCATTGTAAGATATACAAGGCCCAGAGAAAATATTTGAATGTTTGAGAGCCTGCAGTCAGGAGGACGAACAGTCCAGGATTGCTTTGTTATCAGAATTATCTCACAAAGCACAGGAAAATAATTTCACTTTGCAAAAGAAGCACAGAAGGTGCTAGGATTAAAAAATGTTTACAGAACAAAGGAAGATTGATTAAACAGAGCAACAGTAAGAGCTTCAGTCAATCTTATTTCTACACACTGATCTTTTAATATCATTTGCCTAAAGAGATGAGTCAATTAAAAACAAATAACAACAAAACCAACCAACCAAACATGACACACTAATAAATCAATGAGAATAAGATTTATAGGATGCTTTTGACTGCCCAAAGGTCTGTAACTGCACTGGCTCCTCGTTTGGTGTCATGAACCAGCTCAGCAGCATCAAGGATTCACTGCTCCTGGAGAGGGGCACTTGCCCCTCACTCCACTGCTGGCCAACCCCTGCACACAGCTGCCCAGTGCTGACATCTGTAGCACGGCTGTCTGTCCACCACTGCACAGATTCCCAAGCCTCTCAGTGGGAAATGCCTCCACCTACTGAACTTTCCATCTGATATGAAACTAGAGGAGAGGTTTACCCTCACGCTGCATCAGAAAGTTGCTCATTAACCTGGAAGGTCATTGAGACATCTGACAAACAGGAATCTGCGTTTCTAGGAAAAGAGAGGGGATGTTTATTTGAGTTGTACTTCTCTGAATTTGCTTCCAGATAAGAATGAAGTAATTAAGACATGAGGGATAGAGGAAATCTATATAGACCTGCTGGAACAAACCAGAAAAGTGAAGAGGCTACAGGAATCCACCCGCTCTGCAAGGCTGTAGTTCTCTTGAATGGGTGCCACCCGATGAAGGGGTCCAAAACCCCCGGTCAGGGCTTCAGGTTTGACCCTTGTGTCAAGGCAGACATTTATTTACGGAGTAACTGTGAGATCCAGACAAGGAGCACTGCAGCTTCCTAAACAATGAGCTTTTAATGAGCAGCTTCCTAGCTCAAACTGCAGCTCTGCCTTTGGGCGATGTGCAACCACACTGCAGTTCAGGTGCCCAAAGGGGTTTGGGCTTTTGTCTTTTCACTGACTGCACAGCAGGTTCATGTGCCAATGCCCTTCAGATACTGACTTACTGACTCAGGAGATGTCTCTGCCTTGGCAGAGGATCCCAAAGCAAATGCCTTTGCCACAAGTTTCACGCAGACGATTTCCCCACAGGCTTCTTCAGGACAACTGGCTCCTCTGCTCCCCACTTCAGGCCAGGCAGTTCCAAGTTGGGGCTACAGGCTCTGCAGATTTCACAGCTAAAGCTTTCTAGCCTTCATTTTTTTCCCACCTACTTCTAACAGCATTTTCTATTTTGAATAACATAGCTAAGTATTTGCATTTTTTTTTCCAAACCAGGGAGGTGATCTCAAGCTACCCAGATAACGCCAGTTCTTATGCAAATCTGTGGTTGATCTGCAGCTCAGAGCACTGGATGCCTTCAGCAATCTATATTTCCTGAATAGGTGAGCAGGGAGAAAGCTGAGGCCAGTTTAAGAGCTGTCACCCCAAGAGCTGGGAGGGAAGATGAGGTGGAGAGGATGTGCAGGCACCAAACCCCTCAGAGCAGCGAAGAGCGGTGCTGGAAATGACTTGGTAATTGGAAGAGTGACTCAGAGGTGAACAGAGGAATTCAGTCCTGTGAGGATAAATGTTAATAACGTTGGCTTCCAGGAAGAAAGTATGTCAGAAATTATAATTAGGAAAAAATGCAAGAGGGGGGAGAGCCACTTGCACGTATTTGAATGGTTGGGATGAATACTAAACTAATGTAAATGTTCTCCCAAATTATTACCAACAGACAGTATTTTTAAATACTTTTTCTGCTGTGGGAAGTATCTACTTGTGGCTGGGGGGGAGGGCTGTGGTTTTATCTCATTTGATATATTTAGGCCTTTTTTGTAAAGTTCTTTTCTTCCAGGCAGATAGGGAAAAGCATCAAATTACCAATCCTGAGAGAGAAACTGAAGGCTAGCTGTGGTAAGAGACATTATTAGAAAGCTGGTTAGAGCCTGCACTAGAGACTTTGATTACTTCAAACACTAGAAAACTAAAGAGACAAAAAGCACCAGCCAACCTGCGACAACCTGAATGCATTGGAAGCGCTGACCTTGGGAACTCAATTAAGGCAGGGGAAAGTCATTAACCAGGGGCTGAATGAAAGAAACTCATTTTCATTTATCCATGTCATTTAAGTCTGAAAGATCCCCGCTGATTACACCTACTGACACCGTGAAGCATGTGCCAGTGTTTCCACTCCCCAAATTCCAGCCTGTGCTCCATCCTCATGACGTGCATCGCTGTGCTGTTAGAAATAATGACTCTGTGATGCACGTATAAGAAAAGTACCTGGAGAATTCCAGCCTCTCCCAAAAGACAAGAAAACGAGGCCGCACGTGGCAAACCCCAGAAATTCTTAGGCATCCACAGCACACTCTCATAAAAATGCAGAGAATCTCAGCCCAAGACATCCCTCCAGCTTGTGGGTCTGAATGTAGCATGGGTATTTTTTGGTTGTTTTTAATATATATAAATTTTTCTGAAACTTCTTGCACAGCTCTGCCCATCCTCTCCCCAATATGCCATTTCCTGGTTACTTGCCCAAATGATCATTACATTTTCTTGGTACTGTTTGACAAACGGACAAGTGCCAAGCGCTGCCCTTGGAAAACACCTTCTGACTTCAAAGGAAGAGCTGTTTTTAAGGGCTGCCTTCTTGGAACCTGCTGTAGGCAGTCCTCCCACATCACTATCTTCATGTATTTTTAACCTGAAGTACATTAGGTAAGCAAGCAGTGGGGGGGACGACTCCCCAGAGCAGGCTTTGAGCAAGCAAGCTCTGAATGACTCCTGCCGGGTCTCCTGCACGGGGTCAGACTGCTTTCACCCACTCTCTGCTGCCACAAGCACTGCAATTCTCAACCTTGTATTGAGAAGTCCCTGCAGGCTCAGCTCTCCTTGAAAGAAAAATATAAAGTGGTCCTGGGATTTGCTGATCCATAGAAGAGCTTGAAAAGCAACAGCATCATTGCAACGGAAAAACCTCAAGTGAGATTATTCAGATGTTGCCAATGGTTTCGGGGAGTTTGGAGAGATTAAGCAAATGATGGGGCTTTTCTAACAAAACATTTGGCATAAACAGACACATTCACCTCCACATTGTTTGTACCAGAGATGAAAACAATCTGCCCCCATCCTTAAGCTGAAAGCAGCGTGCTGTGTGTGCTCCCACATCTATTTGTTGTACTGTACTCATACCTCTTAATACTTCAACATCCACTTAGAGTTGCATCCCTCTCCCCACCCTGTAATGATTTTCTTGCTGCATTACAAGCTCAGCTTCATCTGCTTCATCAAACCACGAGGCTGATCTTCCCTGGACCCGCTTTTAGAACTTTTCTGTATTTGTTTTTTGGTTTGTTCCCTGAGCAACTCCCTCGTGACCACCCACTCACAGCTACAGCTGGGCACGGGGGGGAATTCAAGACCTCAGCTAACAGGGGTTTGCTTGGAAAATGACACTTTGCAAAACCAAAAGTGTGGCTTCAGGTGATGGTAGCGGCTCAGCTGCTGTTCATTCATGTATCAGCTTTTCCAAAGATGCTTTATTGCTTATGCTGGCAGATTACTGAATAAAGCATCCCCATAATGCTGAGGCTATGGAAATATCAAACCCAGGTCTACAGAAAGCCAGGATGGATGACAGGATTAGCCTGCTGCACACACACGGGTTTCATAAAGCAGAAACACACCCAACCTTCAGCAGCCCTCTCCAAATCCCCAGAGACCCGAGGCAGGTGAACCATGGGCCCTCCATGGTGCAGGGACAATGAGACGCAGCCTGACCATGCTCACACTTTGGGTGGCAGAGGTCAGTCAGCAAGGAGGGAGGCAGAGGGTGATGGAAGCTTTGTTTTAATATTAATAGCTATAGGAGAGAACTGAAAATGAATTATCTTAAAGCTATTTCCCCTATTGTCAATTTATGGCCAACAGCAATGAAAACAGCAGGTTTCTTGACATAGCACTTCCTTGTTCACCACCGAGGCTACTTATTTGTTACTTGTCTCCATTCTCTGCCACGTATGACAATGCTGTATTATCATTACAATTCATTACTAAATAAAGTGCAAAATTCAAGCAGAATAAATGAGAATTCCTTCACCAGCTCCAGTTTTGAGAAGCATTTGAAGCAGTGTTGCAGCTGTTCAGCATCTCTGAAGAGGTGGAACACTCAGCTGAGCAGAAAGCTAAGCAAGAGAACAAAGACAATGTGTAACATTTCAGTCACCATAAATAATGCTTATTTTGTAACATATAAAGCACATGTTGAGCGTGCAGTTCAGTTTTCCTATTTTTATGCTGCTGTATGTACCTGAAACTGACCTTTAAGGCAGTACCACCTCCTTTCACAACTATTTTCAGAATGGAAATAAGTGCTACAAATGCTGGCACCATTTTCACCATCCAGGACCCTGCATTTCATTTTAGCCTTTCAATATGAGAAAAGGAGTCAGGTAATCCACATTTTGACAGGCTAGGTTTACAGACCTGAAGTAGCCTTGGGCACTCCAGCATCACCAGAGCAACACAAGGTAAGCATCCATCCAGGGCTCTTTGTGAATCACTAAGGCTCAGCACGGGTGATAATAAACTCCAGAGGGCTTTCCTGAAGGAGGATTAGCAAAAGCTTGGCAGATTTAATCACCTTGTTACAAGGACCCTCCTTCTGAGGTTCTCCTGCACTGATACAGTGGGACATGCAGAAGGTTTAATACCACTACTGACTATTTTTGTGCCCCCTGTGCTGAAAGGGGTAGAAGCTCACCCCTCCACCCCCCCCAGTGCCACATGGCAGGTACAGCCACGGGAATGTGTGGGGAGAGGAGGATTGCCAGCATAGCAGGGCCAACGTGCTGTCCATGCTCCTTCAACGCGCCTGTTCACACCACGAAGCATCATCTTCTCTGTCATCACCCCCTGGATCCTCCCAAATCCACCTTCTCAGAGAGGACACAGAGAGAACTCCTGCTGTGTTTACAGAGCGAGAGAGATTTTGATAGAATCATAGAATCACTGAGGCTGGAAACAACCTTAAAGATAGTTGAACATCAAGTCATTCAACTATCTACTAAACATTATCATGACCACTAAACCATGTCCTGAAGTGATAGTGAGTGATAGCTCCTGTTGGGCTGTTACAGCAAACTACTTTCCACCCAAATGGCTTCACAAACCCACAAGAGGTTTTAGAATTCCTTGAACTACTCATTCCCATGCTAAAACTGCAACTCTTCCTGACAGGCAGGACAGCCATTGGCATCCACTGTAAAGGAGGCTGTCTTAGGTTTGAAACGGTCCTGGCTCATGGAAGTGCCTTGCTACTGGTTTTGTACAGGATGCCAGGGTCAGGCAGGAAAAGCACTGCTAAATATTTGCATGAATGGAAATAAAGACAGAATTCCAAGTTGGTTTTGTTCCCAGAAGCACAGCTTTCAATGCACGCTGACCTTCAAGACCAGCAGCATGCTCAGAACTGGCAGGGGGAGAGCAAGCCAAGTTCACTGTGTTTTGGGAAGTATCTGTGTCTGTTTAAAAGAGATCTGGTTTCTGACAGAGTTACTCACACCAAACCCCTTTCAGCTGACTCCCACTGCTCCTCCCCTTCTCTGGCTTTCAGGAGTTTATTTAGAACTGAGCACACCAGACCTATGCTTTTCCAAACCATTTTTTAAGTCATTTTTTGCCCTATTCACCTTCCATTCTGCCTTTGCAAACACTCACATATCTTCCCCAAAACACACCTAGAACAGAGGACTTTTTTTCCTTTTGTCAAATACTCATTGCTTAAATTTTCTCCCCAAATTAGTTTCATTCACTGTACGTTGAACACAAGTTAAGGGTAAAGTGACAAGCATCAGGTCTGACCCAGCTGTCAGAAGATGCAACTGATAAGAAATTCTCCCTTTATCTCATAGGAAGCTGCAAGGTAAATTCAGGCAAGTGACCAAACAGATGCAAATTCAGACACAAGAAGGAGATACAAAGATCCTATAGTGTCACCTCACTCTTCACCACACATGGTGTGCCAGCAGGGATGCTCAGGAAAGCAAACAGGTAAAGGAACAAGAACTGTGCAAGTCTCAGAGCTCTCCCAGTAACAGCAGTTGGGCTATGGCCTGAGATCCCACCTGAACACTGGGCTGGTATCCTGGAGAGTAAATTGCAGCAGCAGCCACTTACCTACAGGGAGAAGGCATTTCAAAGGATCTGGATGAAAAATGGAGTGTGGAAGCTGGTCCTTCCTTTTCCAGTGGAGGGTCCATGTTTGCAACCCAGTAACACTCCCCTGAAAGAAGCCCTCCATGCCCAGCTCTAGAACAGCAGACAAGTTGTGTGTGACATTACTAACTCCAGGAGACTCCAGATCTCCCTCGTGTTCCTGGGATGACCAGTCACAGCCTTGTGTAGTGAACCCACCTTCCCTAACTTGCACAAGACAAGGCTGCTAAGCAGCTCCCTGAGTTTTGCTCAAGCAGGGGAGCTATTTGCTTACAGAGCACAGAGGGACACCTGATGGTTTTCATTCATCTGCATTTGAAAAATAAGCTAGAAACAAGCACATCCTCTTCCTTGCAAGTTCTGTCCCATCTGGAGTGAGGCACAAAGCCCAGCTTGCTCCCAGCCCTTCCCAGTGAGTTCAGTAGCTCCAGCTGATGCCATGCTGAACAGGGTGACTGCAGGCAGTGCCCTTCTCAGGACACTAGGTCTTATGTCCACACCTCCCCACACTCTTTCCTGCTTTCATCTCCCCTATAAACTCACCAGGGCACTTCCATTCCTCTGGTGTGCTGCTTCTGGGGGATTTGCTGGGATCTAAGATACATATATGGCCATGCACCCAAATAAGCTGCTCCAAAATGAAGTCTGGTGCTGCTGCACTGCTCTTGTATCATTACCTGAAGCACGTGAATGTGTTACTCTGGCAGGCTGGTACAATTCCCAAGTGAATTCACAGTGCTGGGCAAGAGCAGCTACCTTCAAGGAACCATGTTGCTTGTACCCACACCTTAGTTGGCTGCCTGCACAGCAAACAAAAGGACCCTATGTCTTGTGTGGATTTCCAGGGAGTGGCAGCATGTGTTTTTGTACTAGTGTCTTGTTGAGGTACTAGTGTCTTGTCAGATCTAGTTCCCACGCAACCACTCTCTTCTTCTCAAGGAGGTGAAGAAGGGTGTGTTGACTCAGGTGCAGACAAATTCCATTTCTGGGACTTTTCTCCTGTTTTTTTCTTTAGTGAATTAAGAAAAGAAAAAAAAAAACAACAAAACACAAAACAAACACAGGCAATTTTGTCAGCCCAGCCAATGAAACCTCCCTCTCAAAGACAATGGGGTCCAGTGTTCCTCTGCCAGGAACTTTTACTTTTTAGTCAGTGCTTTTACATTGCTCAAGTATTTCCTTGTCCAGCTATGAGCCCCTGACAGCTGCACTTACCTCACCTCCTCTGGCCTCCAGTCCTACAAGATAACCTCTCCACACCCATGCCTCTGGCTCTCTAGTTCACCTAAAGGCAAAAAGGAAACCATTTCCAGCCGGAGTAGCAGATCAAGGACAATCTTTGCTCCACATCCCACTTTACTACATTCAGGACCAGGCTCCTTTGTAAATTGGGGATGTTTACAGTATGGAGACAAAAACCCTTCACATCCAATACCTTAATACCACCTCTTGGTCTCTACTGTCTTGTCCAAACAAATGACAATATTTCATTATCACAAGTCTTATCAAAGGTTGGGATTTCCTCCAGAAACTGGCTCTTTTGTTTTGGAATTCTAGGTCTTTAAGGCTCTTGTTTAAATCTGGAGCAGCTGGGTTTCCGTAATGGCAAGCAAGGACAGATATGTGCTCCCGAGAGCCCACACTTAGAATGAAGACATCCTGACAGTGTTTATTGACCAATCCACTGTCACCCTAAACTAAACCTTTTGCCAGTTAATCATCACAGCTGCAGAAATAGGTGGAATACTGGAGAATGCAAATTTTCAACTTGAAGTCAAGACAATTCAGGGGTGATGGCTCTCTGAAATTAAGCTAGGAGTTTCCATCACCTTCCAGTATTTGCCTTTCATTCCCTTGCCTTTTTCCTTCCCTTTCAGTACTTCAAAGACTTCTGCCAGCGCCGTCGATTAGTTTATCCTGCAGGGAAGTGTTACAAAGTCATGGCAAAGGAAGAATATTTAAGCAAGATTCAGAAACGGAAATAGCACCACAATCAAGAGGAGAGATCTTTCCTACATATAACCTTAAATAATCCCTTCTCTCCTCCTCCTCCTCCTCAGACTTGCTGACCTTCCCCCACACTCCTCCCATATCACTATGAAGCATCTTTCCAGTACTTGCAGAGTTGGCCTCTTCCCGCTTTCCACATGGATAGAAAGCTGTTCACACTCTGGAAATGGTTAGAGACTGCAGGAGGGATGAGGCTTTTGTTACAGTCTAGCTATTCCTGCCCACTAACTTAAATTTGGCTCTTCTAAATACCAGACTTGTCATCGCTTGCAATTTGTATTAGATTAGGATCTGTGCAGCCAAAAAGAGAAGGGGAGAAAAAAAAAAAAGGAGGGTTAACACTGGCCTATTTTAAGCTCTGTTATAATTCCTGTAAAGCCCTGTTTAGATTGCAAATTAATCCCATGCTGGATCCAGAGAACACTGTTGGTTAGCATCTTGTCTGAAATTTCACGCCCAGTGCAACACTATTTCCCCTAAGTAACTGAGAGACCCCGGGGAGCCTGCTGGACATTTTCTTTTGTCTTCTTGCAGGAGCCCTGCTGAGGAGAGGGTGGCTTGGGGGACCCCCAGGGGAGCAGCACAGACTGTGCTTCCTGCCCGGGGCTGTGCTGGCTCCTCTGCAGCCAAGTACCATCCACCCTTCCCATGGAGGGGTCAGCTGGGCTGCTCTCCCCAACAGGGGAGGTGGGGAAAAATAACAGCAGCCCTCTCCCCAAGGCAGGGTGAGCCCTGGGCTGTGTGAAACGAGCAGGTGAGCAGCTCCCCTGAGCTCTGCCGGGAGGAGACCCCAGGGCCACGGAGCAGCAACATTTACACTGGTTTCACCAAAGCAAGGACAGGCCAACGACTTCACAGGATTTATTCGAAACAGGAGAAGAAAAAGCTTTCCTTACAGACATCAGGAAACACATCAGTACAGCCCTCAGTCCTGCCTGTGTTTTGGCATGAGCAGCAGAGCACCCTCTCCCCCCGCACGGCTCAAGAAGCACAGAAGTGATGCATCTGCTCCCCACCTCGTCAGAGAAAGCACAGGCAGCCTGCAGAGAACTGGAACTCATCTAGCAGCAGCTACGTGGTATTTCTGTTACCGGAGATGAGCCAGCAAGTAGTTTGCCAACAATTGCAAAGGTAGACCAGCAGAGAGCTGGAAAGAGGTACCGACTTCCAGTGAGTTCTCCCATTTGTGCCTCGAAGCATTTTCCACAAAACATTTCTGAAATGAAGTTCTTCCGTACCAAGCACGGCACTGGACTGGAGAAACAGAGGTTCACTAAAATGTATTTGAAACACATTTTTTTTTTTAAAAAAAAAGGTAAAAATATTTAAAAGTCTTGCAAGAATCACTGAATTGTGAGTCGCCTCCCTTTTCCTGTGCCAAAAATGCCACCTGAATGGTTTCAGAAGCCTGACAATTTGAAAGGAAGTTGCCATGGTGATTTTACAAACTGTTTAGAAAAAGGTGACAGAGTTTGGATTAGGAGTTTAGCTTTTTGGTTCCCAGCTTTGACAGTGTTTCCGTAAATCAGCCCTGCTCCAAAGAGCTCCCAGGACTATGGGAACAAGTTTTGAATGATTGTTTCTTGTTTCTCAACGGGCCAGGTTCTTGGCTGGCATAACCCCTTTGAAGCAAACCAAACTATTTGATTCTGATTTGTGCAATCTCAGCTTAGAAAGCATGTCCTGCATTTCCCACACACCATCACTGGTTGAGATGAAGACAGGGATATCCACCCGCTGCATGAGCCTGGCTCCACCAGTCCTGGATTTATGGCAGTGGCTCACGCGGACGCCGCGTGGACGTACCCCAATCTACTGACACGGCTGGGAGAAGTTAGGCAACAAAGTTCTAAGAGCAAGTGCTGCAACACAGATAGAGCTGTCAAAACACACCAGTGCTTAGACCTACCAAATCTGACAACCCTGATTTAAAAAGTGCTTTGACAGTCAAGGAAAATTCCTAAACAGGCTAAAAGCTGATCCACTAGCAACGCACGTTTCGGAAGCCGGGCAAAGTAACTTTGCCATGAGTATAGATGTCCTCATCCGTGCCCTGGTTTATGTGCTTCACCAAGTTCTTCTCAAACAGGAGTGGGTGATAGGCTCCCATGGTGCAGGCACGGTCGTGAAACTTCTGGTAGTAGTGGCAAACGTCCGTCTGCCGTTTGGAAGGGAGGAATTCGTACACGTCCACCTCGTCACACAGCGTCATCATGATCACGATGCCTGAGGAGGGGAAGAAAGCAGACAGCCCCACGTCACACTGGAGAAGAGATTAACTGTTGCAGGGACAGGCGGTCCAGCTGGACCCAGGAGGAAGGGTTTGCTTTTTGAACATTCAGATGAGAGGAGGAGACAAGTCAGGCCAGACGGGGCTGTTTTCTGAAGCCCTCTCTTGCACGGGGTACGATCGACTTGATTCCAGCTGAGTGTTTATGCTGACAGCCATGGAAAAGGCCCATTTTATGAGTGCCACCATTTTTTGGTGACCTTCATGGAAACCTGGGCATCTGCCAACTGTGCACTACAATTACCTGATCCAAACAGCCCAGCTCAAACCTGCTTGGGTAAGCAGCACTAAGACCTTCACCTTTTCCCCACCTGCCTCTGCTCTTCGGGCTCCCCGGAGCAGGGCAGTGCAAGAATATTCCAGGGGAATAAAATCACCATATCATAGCACAGAAAATTCATGCAGTATCAGACCTCAGGGATCGTGCACAATCAGAGGAACACGGTTTACAAGATATTAGAAGAACCCATCTGTGAAACAACTTGTTTAACTAAGGTGCATTTTAAACACATTTTCATCCCTGTTTCAAATGACAGTTTTCATTCACACTTCAGCCTTCCAGGAAACCCACAGCTCCAACCTGGAACTCATCTGTGGCCTCATGTCTGGCAAAGTGACTTGTTTTACAAAGCCCAAAGTTAAGCCACAGAGGAATCTGCTTCCTGATGTGGCCCAGTGTCTGCCTTCAAGCCCCTAACTCCAGTCACAAATATTTTGCTGCTGAAGTCCTCGACTCTGCTGTTGTGCTGCACGTATCCCAGCAGTGATGTAATACACGCTGGGTGGGAGTGAGGTTGTGGAAGAAAACTGACTGGCAAAAATAAGAAGTGAGTCTTTTATGCAGAGGTAGAGAGGTGCCTGTGCCCCAGCAGCGATGGGAGCAGAGGCAGAGGAGAGGCTGAAGCACAGCAGCTGGACATCTACCTGGCAAACAAGACCACACATCTGTGCTGCGATTCCAAATACACGTGAACTTCCTGAGGAGTTCACTCCTTTTTATTCAGCTGGTCATGAGATCTGCTCTCCAACAAGAAGGAAAAGCTTTGCAACAGCAGAATGTAAAGCTGGTGAGAGACTGGATTTAACATGCTGACAAGCAAGACATCAGCACGCTGAATAAGGGGGAATAGCTCTGAGCTTTTCAGGGCAATTTTCAGTCTGACCACCCCCAGCCCCCCTGTAAGTCTTTAGCTATATGTACTTTGCCATATATATCTATTTCCATATTGATATATGGAAAGCAGCAACAGGCAAGCACTTAGATTTCATCTGCAGGAACCAGATTTATTTCCCTGACAAGATGTGAGCCCGCAGAAGCCATACCCTTCCTCTGGCACCCCGTGGGAACGGCTCTGGCACTAGCAGTAGACATCCTAGAGCCCAGCTCGATGTTGCCATCTGCTCTCCTGCTTCCACGTGGAACCAGGCAGTGTTTGTAACTGCTGTCTTGGAGGGGTGCTGCAAACCACTTACTGAGCTGCTATTTTAAAGACAGGAAGCTTAAATTTTGGCATAAGACAAAACACTGTTAAAAGCCACTCTGATAAGCACCATAAATCTGTAGTTGTCTTTAGGAAAAAAAAGAAGAGAGACATCCTCCAGAGTTCCTGCCTGCAAACCAAACAGAGAAGTTTAGAGGGCAATTATCTTACCAAGCATTCCTGATGACGGTGGGTTAGGCTGAATATGTTCCAGGGAATTCTCCTGCAGAATATCCCAGAGTTGCCACTGCATTTTGGGATTCAGTATATAGAAGGGCTGCTCTGGATGTGTGCTACGATACAACTTATAGTTTTCAAAAAAGCTGTAGTCTGGTTTTCTGTACCACTGCAAAACAGAAACAAGAAGTCAGGCTCTTTATTTCTAGGCCACTCTTTCCTGTAACCAACAGGAAATGAGGATGACTGAACCTGCTGTTGCCAGGAAGAGAAGGTCCTGCTGTACCTACACACACTCGCTCACTGCTCCCCAACACCTCATGGGCTCCTCAAGTCACAGTGATGGCTTGTCTCAGTTAACAGACACTAAGGAAACTCCTGGTGAAGGACCATTAAATGAGATCAGCATTTTGTGTAATTTCATCCTCCACCCCCCAAGAGCAGATGTTGGTATCAGGCTGGATGGGGCCAGGTTTTCAAGAACCAGGTTGGATGGGGCTCTGAGCAACCTGGTCCAGTGGGAGGTGTCCCTGCCCTTGGCAGGGGGGTTGGAACTGGATGAGCTTTAAGGTGCCTTCCAACCCAAACCATTTGATGATTCTATAACTCTGCCTTAAATGTTAAAGACCTAACCCCTATCCATGCTGGAGTACAAACCATCCTGTTCTGATCTAAGTGTCCCCAGCACAGCCTCCTAAGCCAGGCTGAGCTGATTTTCACCCTAAAACTTCCTCTTTCAGTAAAAACACTTAGGAAGGGTTAACATTTTCTCAAAAGTCATTTTAAGATGATTTTTTTTCCCTGAGTCTAAACATGCTGTACATACACCCTCATGTCTCCTGGAGATGTGGGACTAGACACAAGAATAAACATCAGTCAGAAGACAGGCAATGCAGTCTGGAGAAAGGAACGCAAAGACCTCTTCAGTTAAGACAGAGCTTCAAATAAAAGTGAAGAAAGGACTATTCACTCCCACCTGCTTTCACCCCGAGTCTCTAAAGCTCATCACTTATCAGATAACACCCTTTTGTACTCAAAATGAAGTGAATGCTAGAGGGATTGCCACACCCACAAGTGCAAGTTTTGCTGACACAGAGAGGAGATGTTTGCTAAGTTCTTCAAAGGGTTTCCTAATCTGTTCAGAAGGCATCAAGTTTATCTCACGTCTGACTGGTGTTTGAAATATCCAAGCATCAACCGTTAGCAAATCTTGGAGCAAATGTCAGAAAGAGGAGACTGTCCTCTGAGGAGATGACAACTGCTGCAACCTCCTCCCCTGGCCCATGGGAAAATAAAGTGGTGACCCATTACCCTTGGCCTGAGGCCCTTCGAAGGGGTCAGGAACAGGGAAGTGTTCCCTAGGAGCACCCATGCATGGGATGCTCTCAAAAGTACATTAGAGATGTATCCACGATAACGAGGAGGTAAACAATGGCCTTCAAGAGAATGATTGCCTGCATTAGGAAGAAGTGAGTTAACAGATGCACTTCAAAGCATACGAATCTCGTTCTATTTAGAGATATCTCAGCCTTACCTCATGAATCTCTGCATGATATGGTGCTGGATCCCAGACAATTAAGATTCCAGTGTTATATAGTGCTTCTCTCAGGAACTGCTGCTCTTCCACAGTTACCAGCTTGAATAACAACAACAAATACAATAATATACAGTGTGCTGTCAAAATTAGCAGGCAGCCAAGCAGTCAGACAGACCTGCAGACAATCACAGCCACCCCAGTTATTGAGCACACCCCACTGCATGCTGGCAAGGACACAACCCGCAGTGATGCCCTTCAACACCCACTTCAGTCCTAACTAGCAGCACAGGATTTAGTGGAGGGTCTAAGAAAAACTGCCATTACACTTCATGAGGTTTTCTCTATCCATCTTCAGTAATAAGCCAAGGCCAGGACCCATAGACTGACCCAGCTTGTTTGATGGATACCATTGCTACAACAACCAGAAGCAGGCTGGAGCATCAGCATCTTGTTTTATCAAGAATCTTAAATCTGGACCAAAAAAAAAGTGCATTTGGGTGGTTTCTCCTGAGCAGCACAGACTCAGGCAGCCAGGGCTCAGCGCTGGGCCAACCTGCTGTGAGACCACTGGTGTGAGAGCCAAGAGACCAGAGCATCCCCAGCTGACCCTGGCACCGAGCCCCACCTCGCTGCCCCAGAGCAGAGTGGTGTAAATTGGGCAAGGGAGGTTTGAATCTCATGAGAGCAGCAGGGGAGAGCACCATGACAGCAGAGCACACAGGCTAGAGGCAGGATCAGGGCAGAGTCTGCTCTACCAGAAGCTTTTCCAAACAAAACCAGGTGGTTCCAACTGAGAAGTTGCCTGCTACGGTCTGGACACAACTACCACAGCTCGTGACACCCGAGGGTAACCCAGGTCCGTAGCCAAAACCAAAGAGTCAGAATCAAAGCAGACAGGGACTGAGCTCCTGTCCTCCCCACCTAAAGGCATAACTTGTACAGACACAGCTTGTAAACATCTGCTGATGTTTTATACAAATCTGCTCATGAATCTTTGTTTTCTCCATGGTTCTAATTAAGAGCTAGCCAATTTATCCCGGAGTATCCTGGCCACCCCTGGCCTTCCGGGATGTCCCCATAACCAGAGCAGGAGGACATTCTGACCAGCCCAGCTGTGAATTATTCCAAAACCAACAAGGGTTTCCTCACATCTGTTCCTCACTCTGCGGGATGAAGCTCTGGCCTTGGCCACATGTACTGCCTGGTTTCAACTCCTCACAGCAGCTAAAATATCCAGGCTGCTCGTCAGCTGGAGCGTGCAACGCTGCCGGTGCGAGCTGCTGCCTCCCACCCATGGACACCAGTGGCTGAGGCAAGGGGAGGAGGGCACAGAAACTGGGACCAGGAATGAGGATTTGAGAGAGATTGAGCATTAGATGCCAAGCAAAGCCATGTGAGTTGGCAGAGCCCCATAAACCCCTTAAGAGCTGGAACAGGCACAAAAGCCATGTGGTAAGAAAACAGGTGGGGAGCACCTTCATGGCCACAGGGGTTTTGCTGGTGCCTTAGAACACTGGAGCAGGTTGCCCAGGGAGGTGGTTGAGGCCCCATCCCTGGAGACATTCAAGATGAGACCTGAAGAAGCTCTGAGCACCCTTCTCTAGTTGAAGATGTCCCTGCTCTCAGCAGGGGGGTTGGACTGGATGACCTCTGGAGGTCCCTTCCAACCCAGACATTTCTATGATTCTATGAATCTATGATTCCCCATGCCACAGAGCTGGCTCTTGGTACTACTAATTATCTGATGGTCACTTAACCCATTTGCTGGAGGAATCTGGCTCCCCAGATACCTTTAGTGCCTATTTGTTCTGCTTAATAGCAACTGATTCTAAATAATTAATTCTGTTGAAATTGCTACATGACTGACTTGTCTTCCCCAGCTTTCTGATCCTAATTAGTTAACTGAGCTATTGATTTCCTACTTAGTTTATTCTTAGCCAACTCACTGTTTAGCAAGTATCTTGCTAATACAGCCCCTACCCTCCTGGACTTTTTATTGACTGTATCAAAACAAGTTCCTTCTCTCCAGCTACTCCAGCTAATGCCCTGTAATCTAAACATGCTCCTCTTTCCCATCACAATCTTACTCGGTTCCGCCGATGCGTTATCTCCCTTCTCTTCCTCCCTGCAGGCTCATTAGTGCCAATAACAGCAAATGCAGCCAAAGCACAGAGCACTCTCCAGGACAGCGAGCAGGCAGCCAAGGAGAACTGTAAACAAGGGCTGGCAGGAATGAGGTACTCCAGTCCTTGGGCAGCTCTGCAGAAAGGTGGTGTGCCCTACAGAAGGACACTGGCACTACCTGTCGTGCCCCTGTCCCATCCCCTTCAGCCCTTACTTTTGCAAGATGTGATTGCTTTCTCTGATGCCTCTAAGACTGCAGGAAAACATGCCATGAAAGGAAGCAGTACTGATGAACCAGTGAAGATCTAAAAAAATAAGCAAGGTAATGATAAAGAACTTATTTAGAACAACTACCAAGCTTGTGGATCTACAAGCTGATCCTCAGATCTGAGGATCCTAAATTTCTCCCCCGCCTGCCAGTATCAACCTGTTAATCTTTGCCTCTGCACACAGATGCACAAGATACACCACTCTACTGTTAAAACCATCCACCCCTGCATATGTGCTAGAGACTGGTCAGCAAATTACACAAAACTATCTCAAAATAATTATAAGGCAATTTAGGGCTGTTGGCCACACATGGCAAAGGGATACTGCTCAATAGAGATGAGTTTTGACAGATTAGATTCAGGAGATCCCATTTCTTTCATTTTGGGAATGGTCTGGGGATTGATCAGTATTAAAAGCCAAAATAAGAGTAGCTAAGCCACAGTGCCATCCCCATTCCCAGGGAACACTTATAACATAAGAAAAGCCAACCCCAAAACAAACAAACTGCAGCTTGTCCAGCCCAGTACCCAATGCCTGCAAGGGCTCTCTGCAAAGCTCAGCTCCTGCAGCAAGCCAAAACCAAAATGCCATCAGGCAACTCTTCTAGCGAGAGGGTTAAAGTGATGTCACCATGACTAAACCAGCACAGAACCAGTAAAAGTGCAAATAAAACCAGAGAAGAAAACCAGGTTCCCACTCCAGTGACCTCTGAAGGTGACTGGGACAGCTGCTACAGCTGTTCAGCTTAGAAACTCCAGGAGAGAGGAGACTCCTGCACTATTCCCATGGGGAGCAGCATTTGCAGCTAAACCAATGCTGCATTTTGAGTTCATTTTAGCCTCTAATAACTGTGACAATTTTGTTTTCTCTGTAATTGGATTTTTGGAAGCTGGTGTTACCATTTAGAGGGGATGGTGGCAGATGAAAAACGTCCCCCGTGGCTGCAGGTTGATCTGCACAGAGAACAGGGAAGCACTAGAATCACCTGGCCCTACCTACTTAGTCCAAAACAGGAGCATCTGCACGGAGAGTTATTATTGCTGTATTACAGCTGTATAATCACACAGTTACCCTCCTCCCTGGGCAGATAACCCTGGTATCACACAGGTCACATTCATGTTTTTGCTGGTCATTTTGTGTCACATTAAGCTTGGCAGCGACCGCATCCTCCAGAGAAAGTTTAAAGTGATACCACCTATCTGATACCATAAAAACACACACAGAAGGGAAAGAGTAAAAAACAAAAAGAGTTGTCAAATGAGGCAGAGGAAGAAGGACGTCAGCAGCCAGATACATCTGCTGAAAACCAGACTGGTTCAGAAAGAACAAACTGTCTCACATCTGACGGGTGGTTTAACGCAGGGGAACTGAGATACAGCAAGCAGCAGAACAGAGCACGGTAGCAAGGGGAGAAGGTGAGACCCGAGAGCAGCAAGAGGTACCAACAACAGACTTCAAAAGACACACAAAATAAACTGGGGAAACTGGTTACAAGCTAGCTCTGTGTCTTGCCTTTGAAGAGGATGGCCAAGCTCCCGCTGCTGCTTTGAGAACCTTCAAACCTTGTTACATGGCAGCACCCATGGACTCCTTGTGCAGGTACAGATGAGAAAACTCCAGGCCTGTAAATCTTAGCTTTGGGGTGAGGAAACGAACTGCCTTTTCAGTTCTGGAGCACAAAAAGCTGTGCCACAGTCCTCCAGCTCTCCCCCACTCGCCCCCTCAGTCTCCCTGTGTGAGGAGGTGCTTGTGCTCTGTGCTGCAACGCTGCACCAGTTCTTTCATCCAACAAGTCCTGACCTATTTGGTATTTTACTGCTGAAGAGCCGTGGTGTCAAACCCACCTCACCATCCCAAAGCGCAGGAGCGAGCGCGCATCTGGTCTCCCTGAACTGACAGAGTCCTCAAGCCAGAACAAAAATCCAACTACCCTCTGCCTGCCCTAAATCACAGGCAGGCTGCTGCAGGTTCACTACCGTGTGCTGGTTTACCTGCAGAAACCTCAGCTTTACCAACTGCCCTGTTACAAGAGATGCTCCTCCCCGTGGTTATTTGCTAGGGACAGGAGAAACCAGCTGGAAAGCCCTGTTCTGCCCTGCTTCATTTGTAAGACCTCCCAGTAGCAGGTGAACCCAGAACCCCCCTGGATGCTGCTACTCCAGGCTGCTGCAGGCAGCACAGAGGAGGTGAGCAGCTCGGCCCATTTGGCACATGGTTGTTACCTGCGAGTTCACGAGACGAATTGTTGTCTTTTGCCCCACATCTTCTTGAAACCCCTTGGTAGGGGCCCCATTGAATCGCAAGACGGCGTCGTGGCTGTCTGAAAGCAAAGGAATGAAAACCTGTGAGCCAGCAACAGTTTTGGAGTTGTAGAAGATGTGTGCCATTGTTTATTCACCTGCATTTCTCATACAGTCTGGTCAGTCCTGGCTTTTCACATAACAACTAGGAGTCCCAAGCCAGATCCTGTGGAGGAAGTTAGACTTATAACTTCAAGATGAATACTCTTAAAAATCCACTTTTTTAAACTACTCTGCTGTCAGGCTGAAAGCAGTCCTAGCATTTGCTTTGCATGGAGAAGCTCAGCATCTCCCTCCCTCTCTCTCCTCTGCCTTCCAAATGCTTTAGCAGGAGATAGACCGAAATACAAATAATTTACCACGTGGCTGGCTGCAAACTGAGGAACTGGGGTGTAATGGCAAGGCAGTGTCCTCTCTTGCAGCCTGGAGGATGACCAGCTTGAGAAGCGTGTCTAATAACCCCCAGTGGAAAGCAAAGCTGCCTTCAGCCTGCCAGCCTACCTCCCACGGTACAGAAATAAAACCACTGCTGTGCATTTAACAGGCACGGCTTGTTACACGCCTTGGGATTCACTGCATTTTCCTCTGCTGGCATCATCTCTTAAGATAGCACAGCACTGCCCTAGCACCCTGCTCTGCCGCGGCACAGCCGGCCACGCTGCCATAACACCAGAGCCAGGCTGCTGCTGTGACTGCCTCCGTGCCCATCACCCTGGCACCCTGGCTTCTCCCTGTCTACTGGCTAGATTTGCATAGGAAACCTCTCCCGTGATCTTCTGATTGAGTTAGAGAAGCAGGACCAATTTCCCTGCCTTTGTGCCCAGGCCACACGACCACAGCTCGTGGCAGCTGCAGCCGGGGTCCACGGAGAGCTGTGGAGTCCTCACCAGGGCTGAAGGGCTCTCCTGGTTCACAACTGGCTCTTTTCAAGATCATTTTCTCAAGCAATGCTGGAGGATCAGTAATCACTGGCAGCGATAGAACAAGAGGAAATGGCCTGAGGTTGAACCAGGGGAGGTCAGGCTGTATAGCAGGAAGAATTTCTTTACTGAAAGGGTTGTCAGGCACTGGAACAGCCTGGCCAGGGAGGTGGTGGGGTCACCTTCTTTGGAGGTGTTTAAGAGCCAGGCAGATGCTGTGCTTAGGGACATGGTTTAGTGGTTTTTATAGGGCTGGGAATAAGGCTGGACTTGATGATCTTGAAGCTCTCTTCCAGCTGAAACAATTCTATGATACTGTGATTCTATGAAGACTAGTTTCTCAGTTACTTTATTCTTGCAGACAAGTGAATCTTGTTTAGAGCCCTTCCAAACCAACACCCAAACCCCAGAAAGGTGCTGGTTTTGAAAGAAAACCCAACCCACATATGTCCATGTTGCAAAGCAGCTCTGCAGTTAACCACTACAGACCCTCAACTCCACATTCTACCTCACATCAGTGGAGTTGAGGGTTAGAATATATAATTTCACCAAGATATCAAGTGTTCTTATGCCCTAAAGTTGCCTTTAAACAAGGTGTTGAATGAGTGTACCAACAGTGTAACAGGCTCTCTGAAGTGCTCTGTCTCCAGGTGGTTGTGCTGCACAGATTTTTCATGGGCAATTCATAACCTCCAATAACACCAAGAGCCCATTAAGATATGAGTTGCTTGTTTACAAGCTTCTCCCCATTCTGCTCTGCCAGCCTCCCTTGCATCCACTAATTGCTCATTTGGTATCTTTACATGATTACATGGAACAACTATTTCCTGGAATAGCAATTCAGCAATCCAGTGTGCTCATCTATGCCAATGCTTCTTTTTAAGCCTGTCAGATTTAGTACCTTTTTGGTACCTTCCTCCAACAAAACCACGGCTTTCCCTACATAGAAATAAATCTGGTCAAACCAGAGAAAAAAAAAGTACATAAACAGTCCGATTACTCCTGAATCCTTCAATATTCACTCTGCCCAGCTCAAGGTTTTGAGTGCCCAGACCTCTGCAGAATCACTACTGGAGGTGACTGCTTCAGCAGAAAGGTTAAAGTCTGTGACCCAGGCGTGAGGAACACAAGGCAGGAACACAAGCAGGGGTTAATGGCATTCGCCTCGGGCACATTACACAGTGACCTTTCCAGCACCCATCCCTTGTGATCTGGAACAAACTGGTGCTTCAGTTTCGGGGACAGGCTCAGAGACCAGCAGTAGGAACAATGAAATGGCTTTCCACAGCTGATGTCCTTTCAGCTGTGCTGCTGCCATTGCACAGCCCATTGAGCTGCTCAGCTGCTCCACTACCAAATCCAGCACTTGCATGGACTGAATAACAACACGCCACAAACATCACCCTCAGCTCCTGAGAGGGTCTCCTCACGGAGGAACCAGCAGGTTTATCAGGATGCTGCAGTCCAACGAGGACACCCTTGGACACAAGCCAGCTGAGTTAGGGGAGGGTGTTCAGCAGATGGTCACTTCTGTGGAAACCTTTAGCTACTGATCTTCAAGAGCCACCTAGGCAAGCCAGAACAGGTACTCAAAGTCAGAACTGGCTTCCCAAGGCTTGACCCACCTGGCCTCAACCACTCCTAAGAGACAGAAACAATTACATCAACCAGCTGCCACCTGTAATTTCTACCAGGGGGCAACGTTATCCTGGTTCACTGCCACTATCTGTTTCATCACATCTTTCATGGCATTTTAACACACTTTGGATAGTTCAAACTCATTCGAACACCTGCCCTGTGGAGGCACAGAGGAGTCTGGGGGAGAACTTCTGATCAAGTACCAGAACAAAACCCCCACACTCCCACGAGCATCCAGTGACTACGATTCCGAAGGCTTTGCCCATGAAGTCTGTGAATAGTGTATTCAAAGCTGTCTAACTACTTGTTTCAGAGGATGAAGGCTACTTATCACTTACTGCAGGCCAAAGGGACCTGATCCAACTGGCAATTTATGGACATACTGAAGTCTGCAAATAATTTCCTCTGGAAAGAACACCCATAGGCTTAAAAACCTCTCCTGCAAAGCTGCAGCTTAACAACGTGTGACTCTTAACTGAGCCTCAAACAACAATTAATGAAGAAAGCTGAGGGAACTGCAGGCACAGGAGAATTTTCTGCCAAGCCTAAAATCCCGAGCTGAAGGCTGGAGAGCTGGCTTCCCCTGCATGCTGCTCTCGTAATGACACAAACCACTTTGGGATTAAACCTTGCTTCTTCATAATCCACGGTACCAGACCAGTGCTTCAACATTTATTCCACATTATTACTGGGGCTTGCCCATTTTGGCTGGCCCAACGTCCAAGGCTCACAGGCACTGTCATCTAGGGCATCATAATATGGAAAACACTGTGTGGGGTGTATGCTCAGAGATGAGGGAAGAATCTGATCCTTACTCCCATCTCCTCCTAGGCTGTAGTGTTCTCTAACTTCAGAAGAAGTTTCATATTTAAATGTATTTTAAACACCTCTGTGACCACACCAGGGATGTACCAGTAAGAGCATAACAGCAGGTTACTTCTGTTCAGCCTAAGTTACAAAACAATGTCATTTGCTGCTATGCCAATAGAAAGATACCAACCTATCTCTTGTCCCAAATGAGATGATTTCAGAGACCCTGCTGAGGACACGACAGCACAGTGACCCAGGCGGCCCACTGTTTCATTGAGGCTTTTCTCTGGTAGGTATTGCTGCCATTCAGAGGTATCAAAAGGATTATCTGATCCCTGTATCATGGTCACATTCACCCTGTCCCGTAGCTGGCAAAGCAGCTTCTCTGGGCTGAGTTTAGCAGCGTTCCTCTTCCCATTGTAAGTCACATTGTACTTGTTCATGGACAGGTAGTTTTTTCTGACCTTCTGCAGCCTGGGGATGAGATTTCTGGATGAACTGTCTTTATCCCAGACCTTCAGAGAGTCTGCTCCTTTCTTGAACTTTTCAGCCGTTCCAGAAGTGCTGCCTTTTACTTCATTGTGGTTACCAAATGACTTTTTGGGTACCTGACCCAATTCATTGGCTGCATTGTGGAAAAGGTCCTGTGATTTAAGTGGGTTCCATTTTTCTGAACTCCTCTGAACCTGCAAATCATCGTTCTCAGTCTTGAAAGGGACATAGTAACTTCTTCTTGTCTCTCTCCACAGGCAAACAGTCAGCGCTACCAGCACCACCACGAGAACACATGTGAGTTTTTTCAACACATTGATGTGAACCATAGTGCACGGTGCATCCAAATGGAACACTGCAGACAGCGCAGGAAGCTGGTCCTGGGTGAGAGGAACACATCTCAGTCAGGGCTGCGGGCACAGGCAGGCACATATATAAAGTTACAGGCATCAGTGTGCAAGCAATGGCAGGGGAGAGGGAGAACATGGGGGTAATTTTACAATTTCAGGCTGTTCAAAGATTTTGTTTCAAAGTTTACCACCTCAAACACCAAACTGAAGAGCTGTGCTGGTTATTAGCCATCATGGTGAGCTGAGGCCACTACCACTCAAACCTTTATTCTATTCCCTTCTGCAAGTGACACTGAGCTTAACACATCCAGTATCAAACCAGCAGCAGGTTTTATAAATCTTCACTTTCCTTTCCTTCACCTCCCATTCCAGCCAGCCAATATCCAAACCCCACCACCAGCACTTCCAGAAGTGAGCTATTTGGCCAGAGGCATGAACACTGATGGAGTACATAATGAGCCATATAACCACTGAAATAAAAGCTGTGAGCTCCTGCAGATGAACTCCCAGTGTTCTTCAGGAAACCAACACATGCAGATCACTACCCATCCTAGACAGACCCTAGTGACAGCTCCCTGCTTGAGCAACATGCTGAAGTCAAGCTGTGCTAAGCTGTAATATTGCAAAGACACAGAGTTGCCAACGTACTACCTGGGGATAAAGCAGCAGCTCTCCAGCTCAGGTCATTTTGGGCTGTTGGCACACTTCCTTCTGAGAGTTTAAGCAGGATATCCCAAAACACAACAGTTCTGTGAGGCACTGAAGAAACACCTGCAAAAAGAAAGGAAAAAACCCAAAACCTATTATGGAAGAACTTTGTGGTGCAAGGGGTGAGGGGGTATTTCCTCGGGTAAGCCCTGTGGTCCCACAGAACCCACTACCTGGGCATGGAAGGGCCAGCAGCAAACATATTAACACCACATAAGCCTTTTAAACACTTAAATCTCACTCAAAATGGGCATCTTCCTTCTCAGTCTGACATTCACTTCCAGCTGAAGCAGGAACTGGTTTGTGGGCTGCCTGACCTATGCTCCTACCAGACCAACAGACCTCTCCATGGAGAAGACTCTGAGCAGTGGATCCACCAGCAATAGGGTCAAGGAAAAATCCCAGTGCTGATGCTTAACCCAATGAAAAGGGGGAAGGAAAAAATTAACCATTTCTAGAGAAGTATTGTACTGCCCATTTTGGGGCAATTCACACACTCTGTCCAGTGTGATAGCAGAGAAGACTCTGCTCATTTGGAGTGAGTTGTGTGAAAAGTTGCTTTATAACATCTACCTTAATCCACAGGTCTTCAGCAGATAGAAAAGTGTAATTTAGACTTTAGAGCTTCACTCTACCATGGAAATTCAGCAAGAGAAGGGAGATTTCACACTGTTATACAATTCAAGAAGTAACTTGCAGGAACTCTGAGTCAGTACAATGCCACATAAGCCAAAATACAAATGCATAGGATTAAATACTAAATTGTTAAAGCATCCTAATGCTGGCTAATTATATTTTCTTTTAACTCTATTAAGGAATTCATCTTGGTTTCTCACAGAGCAGCCCACTTAAAAAGTAAACATTCCTCTACCCACATTTCATAAACTAAGAAAAAAAAAACAAAACTAGAAATCTGGAAACACAAGTAATTGTAGCTTTTACTGAAGAAATTTCTCCTGTCCTGACAGACCATCTCACTTTTCATTTGCTTGAGAAGCAAGTCCTAGAAAGGCACTCTGAAGGCTTTGTGGCCAGTACGGTTTCAGACGCAGAGGTTCCACAGTCTGGGGAAGGGGTTGGCAGGAGGGGACACAAGGAGGGGACACAAAACATTGCTGAACTCTCTTCTACAAGCAGTTAAAGCAAGGTTCCCCGTGCTGCTTACAGTTCCTCTTCTGCTGTGGTCTCTGCAAGACATTCTCACCCTTGCCTCTCTCCCAGTCCCCTGGAGACCATGGTGGGCCAGCCCGCTCGGGGATGGACCCCAACCTGACTTCATTCATGCTGTACTTCCTCACACAAGATGAAGGTCTGGCTTCCAGGAAACAAAATAAAGATCTTCTGTGTGGGCCAGACAGAGCTTCCACACCACGGCAGGTGCCCAGCTGCCCCACTGCCCTGCAGAGCAGAGCTCTGCGCCCCGGAGGGCTCTGCCGTGCTTTTGACTTCAGAAGCCTCTCCTGATAGGTTTCCAAGTGTAGGTAATAGCAGGGGCATCTCAGTACTGTCAGCTTTTGTTTCCCACAGCTAGGGTAATCCAGAGGAGTGGCAGGTTCATCACTGTGGAAAAACCTTAACAGCTCATTGCAAGTTCCTGCTGGGACGCTCCTCCCGATGCCGCACTGCAGAGGATGTCCAACAAGTCACAACACCTCCTCTCCTCCCCAGGCCACACAAAGAAACCTCTAAAGCTCACTTTCACCAGCAGAATGTGATCCCCACTTCTGCTGGTTGAGCCCTGCTGCAACATGAACAGTTATTTTGCTCTGATTTGTAAATTGGCAAAGTAGGTTCTACAAAGAAGTATGTTTTAGCAGAACCACATTTCAAGGTACCTTTCTTAGCCTCTCCTGATAGTGCAGCTCAATTTCATTATTGCTACCACTTCATGTGATATGGTTTTATTCACACAAGCACAAGCAGGGTCCTATCATAAGTCCCTCTCAAGCATTCTGCCACCGAACCTGTTCTACTGAGCAGGAAAGCATCTGCTCTTCTAGGCAAGGTAGGACAGCCCTCAAGTGGTGGTCTCCTTCCACACCTTTGGAGAAGTCACTTGATTGTGCTTCTGTATCTCAGCAGTTACTACAAAGGTGCTCTTCTGGAGGTGATGGAAACTTATCACCCACACAAAGGTGCCAGCTCTGAGTACTAAGAAAAAGGACAAAAAATACAATACTCCAAACCTATAAAAATACTTAAGCAAAGAGCTGCTGCCTTCTTGAAACCTAGAGCCCGTCTAGGCTGCAGCACTGGCTGGCAGGCTAACCACACACAGCAAGTCTTCTGGGGGTAAATGAATCCTGCACAGAGAACAAATAATCAAAACAGCATCTTCAAGGCAGTCAGGGAATTATATCCTGTCCGCACACTCTTAGACTTTATCGTCCCAGGACTCAGGTCTTAATCACTGAAGTACAGAGAGAATGAAAGTCCCACCACCTCTCGTGTCCCAGACACTGCCTGCCAGCCACCCTGGGAGCTGCAGCCAGCACTGTCCTGGCAGAGAACGCCACGCAATCCCCAGTTCCACAACCCACAGCAGCTTTACCCTAAGACTGCTAACAACAGTGTCTGCTCTTCGTTAAACAAAAAGGTCATCAAGCCCTTACCTGTCTCCTGACTGACAGCGGATACTCTGAGAAGCCACCTAAGTATGGACAAACTTTTCCCTTCCAGTAAACGCACGCTGGCTGCCAGAAAGCTGTGTCATCAGCTGTACCAATGCCCAGCCTCTGCACATTTGTTTCATTGCCTCTTGAAACCACTCACATTTCCCGAACAGCCCGAGACACTGAACTCTGCAATCGCACACCGGGCAGGGACAGCCCTCCTCTCTCTGCTGCCCACCAGCAAACCCGATCCCACCGACAGTAACCCTGCTGTGCGTCGTTCATGGCTGCACCACCTTTTCCCTACTCGTCGCTTTTCCAGGCTGAATCCCGCTCGTTCCAATCCTCCTTTGCTCAGCAGTTTTTTCCATACCTCCGACTCTCTTGGTCAACCGCCTTGGCACCATCTGCATGAAGGGTGAACATCCCTCGAGGCAGGCACATCGGGATGCCCCAGCTGCACACACTCAGGCCACGTGGTCCAGCAGCAACATAACAACGGGGCTGCTTTGTTCTCCTTCCAAAACTTCCTCCACTTCTATTTTCCTTCCTGGCTGTTTCTAAGCCCCGAGCTCTAAGCTGTCAGTAATGACTTCAGGATATTTTGCAAGCAGCACTGACTCACTGAGAGGTGTCACCAGCACAGGGCGGAGGGCAGGAATAAAATAGGACTAAAGAGCATTATTTTACCCCTGCTAGCACAGGCTCCCTTCGGCGCTGTGCTGCTCAGACACCCAGGATCACCGGATCCCTCTGCAGCTGCTCGGTGTTTGCTCTGGTCCCAGTAGCCCTCTGAAGACAAAGCCAGCCAAGCCCATAACTGAGCCCTTCCTCCTCCTCTCCTTCGCAGATCCGTTATCACTGCTCAATGGTGGAGACTGCAGAGCAAATCCCTGGGGGACTTCTGTGATGTTGTGAAACCTGACCGCTTGGTTTCCTACCCGCTAGGCAATCACTAATCTGGGACAGGAACTGTCTCATCCCATAACAACCCAGGGTTGGGGTTTTTTTCCTGAAGATCTTAGTGAGCAATCTCACCAAAACTCTGAAAATTCAAGCACGTTGTTTCCCCCTCTCCAGGATCACTAACTTCTGAAAATGAGAGAAGAGGAAACAGGGAGATAGATTGGAAATGTGACTCTTCTGCGAACAGATGCTGAGACTTCTTCATTAATTCTTACATATTCTGCAGATGTTGGGTGGTTTTTATGATGTTTACTGGTCTGAAGCAATGGATGCCACCAGCATCCCTCCTGAAAGGCAATCCTGTTGAATTAACACTTTTCATTTAATTTAAATGGCAATTTGAGAGATGCAGCCGCTGGGGATGGGCACATTTAGGAATGACATCCACCTGTTCTACTCTTCCTCCCCTTGGTCCCTCTATTCATACATCAGCATCATTCACCTGCAGTTTTCTTCCCTCTGATGTATGCACAAAATCTTTTTATTTTAGCAAGTTGTTCCTCGGTCTTTTCTTTTTTTTGGGGTGATGTGATAACGATTGCCTATTTAAGCTCAGAGCATTTACATTTCTTTCCAGGTTTCCTTCATTTATGCATTTCCATCTGTACCCACAACTGTGCTGTGCCTAAATACAAACCAGGAAAGATCTGATCCCAGCTTTTGCTGGTGCATTTTTTGAACGTTTTTATGCTCCCCCATATGAATATTTTACATTCAACTACACGATTTTATTCTTTTTTTGTACCTTCTCAATACTCTTTCCTCCCCCCAGCACCCTCTGTAAATGGGATTGGAGAAGTAACCTCAAAGCAGCATCTGCTCTTAAAATTCCCTATTCCTGTTCCACAAAGAAAAGAAAATACAATATCCAGTCTTTTTAGTCTTAAATAAACTATCCTCATGCCATTTTGCAAATGAAGAAGCTCTACTTATCATGTACTCAATATGTCAGATGAAAGGCAATAATACACTTGTTCAACTAAAGATCTGCCCCCCAGAGCTGAGTGGCCAGAGCTGATACTTTATTTAGCCTGGCCTGTTAATTCAACTACATGTAGTTCAATTTTGTAAATATATAAACATGGAAAAACTCTCTTCCAGCAATTCTTGGGTTTTTTCCAAAGCAACACTGTGCTGTGGAAATAAAACACCTGCTGAGGCACACATCTAAGTTAAGCGCTCGCAACGCCACCAAACAGAACAAAAAAAATAGTGGAGAATGAGGAAAAGAAGCATTTTAAGTGAAGAACATGGTTACATTTCAGCTGCTGGGCTGTGGAGTTATACAAGTCACTTGCTCGTGAAATAAATCATTCCATTAGTCCTGCCTGCATTAAAAATCTCTGCACGTGCCAGAAAATATATGCTGCTGTCACAGCTGAAAAAACCCCTCCAGAAGAGGCAGATTCTGGGGGGGAGGCACATGGGAAAGTTTAAGCATGTGTTTCATTTTGGTTTTACGTGTCAACAAGCACTGAACTTTAATAAAGGCAGAAGCCTTCATTCCTGTGTGTCAGCCCTTCACACCCCCTTTTTTCTGAGGTCTTGTGTTGGTTTGGAGGGTGGATCTGCACAGCAGCACACGGCCCTAATGAAAAAACAGCAGTTTTGCTTTTCACTCCCTGCAGGTGCTCCAGCAAGCACCTGCAGAAACACATGGTCACCATCAGCCACCAAGGCCCAAGGCAAGAGGTGACCTGTAGTGATGAAGCTTCCCATCTCTAGCTCCCACCATCCTGGCAAGAGATGCCTGCACAGCTCTGGCCCAGGACCAGCTCGTAGGAGGGCACTGTCTTAAACAAAGTGCATGTTTGGAGATGTTGGAGCTCAGCTCTAATAAACCACTTTACGTTAACAAGTATGACATGTGATGACAAATTTGCTCCAGGGCATCTGAACGAGGTAACCCATGCAGTTAAGGACATGTCAACAGTCAGGGCTGCAGCAAGAAGTGGTTTGCCCAGCAGCACCGCAGGGCTAAGAAGCAGCTTTCTTGTTGTTGTGCTCCTGTCCAGACCAGAAGCAGACACAAACATGCACGTTTGGGGCTCATCTTCAACACCGACATAACAAGAGGCAAAGGGAGGGATTCAACACAGAGTGTTACAGCACAGCCATGCTGCTCTGACAGCTGGTGGCTGTCAAAGGAATGGTCCTCCCATCCCTTTGCCTACCTGTTCAGAGACTGGCAACTGCAGAGGGATGGCCTTCAGCTCTGACAAGTGTATCACCCTACCATCCTTCACTCCAACACTGTCAGGGAAGTGGTTAACATCAAAAAACCTATCCTCTCCCTCTGCAAAGCCACAAGCTCTAACCATTGCTCTGGATCAGCAATAACAAGTCCATCACCCTACTGGCTACGGGGAAAATGGGCTCCCACAGGGTCCTTTACAAGCGTGCAAAGATAAAAGAACAATTTGACTCTTAGGACAGGAAAAAATAATTATGAAGGCATGCCATTGTGGGGAATACCATATACATGTGTCTTGCTTGGTGGACTGATCGCCCAGGGGGATGGTGTGTGTTTATGAGCTCCAGAAAGGGACCAAGCTCTGGGCTGGTGGGACCAGTACCTCTCTGTTACCAGACTCCACTTCCTACCCCACAGTGAGATGCTTGCCAAATATTCCTCGTTCACAGGAATGGGCAGGAAGAAGACTTCACCTGCACAGGGTGCTGGCGTGCATCAGGAGAATCCCAGGCTCTGGCAGCATGTTCCCACTCAGATACTGTCAGTCACCACGGGAGCTTTCAGAGTGCAGTTCAACACAGGAGCCTCACTCAGTAAGATATTTGGGGACCAAGGCTCACTACAAATCGTTTCAAGTTCTTAAATTGCCAGTTTTCTTGTTCAAATTGAAGAGGAAAAAAGTGCATCACTCCCCCAAGCAGCACTTCTCCTCCCATACCTAGACCCCACCATGATTTGTCCAGTGAGGTTTTCATTATCAGTCAGCTTTATCATGACTGTTCCTACATGGAAGCCATCAGTAAAATCTCCCCCTCCAGCCTTAAAGACCAGGATGTGATCACTCATTTAGGACTATTTACTTTACACGGAACATTACCCTTTCAGATCAAATCACTTCTTCATTCCCTCCAGGCAGGTGGGGGAATTTCTTCATGACATTTCTCTTTCAAAATGAGGGGAGTGCTTCTTTATTTTACATTAGTGGCATGTGGCAGGTCAACACTTAATGTCTCTGCAAATATCAGCGAGTGCCAAGACATGTAATTGGTATTTCATGGCCCCAGGACAATAAATATGCTTTGTGCCAGCTGTGGCTACACAAGCCTTCAGGATAATATTTCTCTGACACCAACCTCTTGGAGGTGGGTGTGATGTCCTTCCATCTCCTCAAGGACAACACAGTAACTCTTGACAACTTGCTCGGAGAAGAATCTAATTCAATTTAACCCAGGACAGGAAAGTAAACTTGCAGAGCTGTGCATCTACCATTGCTTGTTTTTGGTGCAGCAGCACTACTGAGATTTGATTTTCCTCTTCAAAGCCAGAGCTCATCCCTGTTGGGGATGGAAGGGTTGGCACTCAACGGCAGCGCTCCACCATGCCAACTTCAATGGAGGAGAGAAAAAATGGGAATTCTGGCCACTAACTACAGAAATCACTCCACAAACCCCTCTATGTTAAGCAAAATGCTTCTTGCATTACATTTAAAATAAATTGGTTTTCACTAAGAAATCCATACTTTATAACGTAAGAGAGATGAGAGTGTTCATCAAATACAGGTGCTGAGAAGAAACAAAAAGAGGAAAAGAGGCACATCCTGACAGCAATAAAGAGAATATTAGAAAGGAGACTCATTAGAACCCATCAAAGCAAATAACTTTCGGTGAAATTGTTAAGAAAAATTACTTAACAAGCACTTCAATTACTTATCTGGCAAAAAGCAAAACAGTTCCTCTCTGTGCGAGGAACTGGAGGCAGGGAAGACAAATTGAAACATCCAAATTACAGTTAACTATTTTGTCTCTGACAGAAAAGGAGATGAGAAAAAAAACAACCAACAACCAAACCCACATTACAATAATCAGATGTTTTTCCACAAGCTAAAAACGCTAGGTTTCACTCTCCACAGCCACGGTGTTAGGCAAGCTAAATTGATACCACTCCTGCCACGCATCATCAGTTCCACTGGTTCAACCAAGAGCAAAATGACCAGCAGAAAGCTGAGTATAACTCAACCCAAGCTGTCGAGGAAGCCTTGGTCTGAGTTCAGCCGAGAGAGCCGATACACAGGAATCCATACAGCCCGAGGTCCCAGATATCGCTTACTGCTCAGCAGCCGCGTTCTCCGAACGGCAAATATTTGCAGTAGCAGATGTCAAAGATGCATTTTGCCAAGGCACGTCAGCCAGGCACGTCCTGGGATGGCATGGCTGGACTTCAGACCTTAATAGCAGCAAGCACTGCTCTGTTATATAAACACAAATCTGATTTATTGATCTGGTAACACTAGCTCCTTGTAGCATCATTTCCAGTGTATCTACCATCAAAAAGCTCACAAGAACCTTGCCAGGGATGTGACCTTGCCTGAATAAAGTTGCACTTTATAAGTCACTGGCATTATAAATGTATAGCACAAGTCTGGATGTGTAGATATATTTAAAGAGCTTAAAACATGTATGTTTTGTAAGCATTGTAAGCATTGAGGGGGGAGGAGTATTTATAAAAGCAGAAGATCTTAATGAAACTTTCCTGTTAAAGCCTTCATTTAAAACCTCCCCACTATTTTCTTCCCTCAGAGACACTTAGGAAAGGAAAATGGGTTCAGTCATGCCTCCTACCCAAACCCAAGACTATGCCCTCTGCTTAAGGATCCATCAGAGAGCAAAGAGATGCCTCTCAAAGCAACATCCTGCTCTTCAGTGGGATGAAGGACCTGGCACAGCTGAGCACCAGCTCCAGCTATAGGCTCCCAAACAGAGCGTGTCATGCACCTGGCAGCTCCCCAGAACCACGTGCAACCTAAACAATGATTTCCCTTTTTTTTCTTCCCCAACTACACACCCTAACAATATCTCAGTGATGGATCAGTGTGGTTATGGGCATGGTATCAAGTGATCGGAAGTGCAATAGATGGACAGTTGCTGGAGGGAGGAGAACACCATGCTTGTGAAATTGAAACACATTTAAAGTTAAAGGTTCAGAGACGCCCAAAAGGCAATAAAAGCCATAATAAATGAGTCTAGAGCACAGGTCTTAGGAGAAGAGGCTGAGAGAACTGGGGTTGTTCAGCCTGGAGAAAAGGAGGCTCAGAGGAGACCTTCTTGCCCTCAGCAACTCCCTGGCAGGAGGTTGCCCCCAAACACATCAGCACTTAAGCATCCTTTGGTCAGCACAGAAAGAAGTCTGGCAGCAGAGCTTGCAGATGGCAACTAGATGGATCCAGCGTGGCTCTGAACCACACACCTCCCCTGGAAGCAGGCTGCTCTCTCCCCTCTGATATTTAAGGCCACAGAAATTTCACACACACGGGACTCTACGCCTCCACTAGGAAGGGTGCCAAACCCATGGCACTGCCTTACTGGCCCAGACAGATGGGAATAACTTGATCTTTACTCACAGCAGGAACAGTTCCTGAAGCCTGTGAGGTCCTGCTCTCCCAGGGTATCACTAAGGGTGCCCACCCTTCCTGGGCTTGCGCGGTGCCAGGGGAGAAGCAGAGCCAGCCACCCCCAGGAGCAGGCTCTGCAGACACACACGCACACACGTGTGAGAAGCACGGGCTGAGCGTGCAATGCGGCGCGGCGGGAGAGCGCGGCTGAGCGTGCAGGGCTGGCTGAATGGCACAGGATGGGGTGGATGAGACAGAGAGCAGAAAAAATAAAAGAAAAAAAGCGAGACGCCCCATGAATCTCAGCACAAATGTGGTTTTCATCAAAGCCAGGTTGCAACTCACAGCACGAAGGAAGAGATCTAGACAGATAATTCCAACAAAAACATAAGTGACTCCCTAAAGCAGTAAAGGAGGCCCCAGACGGTTTTGTATCTCCTCCATTCAGTATTGGCTCTCGTACTGCTCTTAGCACAACTCATTTCTGCAGCCTGAGAGAGCTCTTATACGACCTAAATATGCTCTCTGAGCCTCCCTGAGCAAAGAAAGATCCCTTGTCTCCCTACAGGACCAGCCAGCACTTCACTAGAAGAAGGGATGAGATACTGGAGGAGGCATGAGATATGGAGGAGGAGGTTATTGCTGCGAGCTCAACCCCTGCACACAAGCACGCAGCTCTCTTCCCATCCACTCAGTGCCACCTGGCCACAAAAACACCAGACTTCTTCTTTTGTGAAGGAAACTCATCCTAAAGATAGAAGTCAGACATCTGTCATGCCTAGAACAGATGGCTTCGGAAGAGGCCATTCTCAATCACCAATAATTTCCATTATTAGTTACAGCATCCCACTCCTCACCGCCACCTCGTTTTCTTCAGATAACTGCTAAAAATGGGACCATTTCCTAGCACACGAGAGCCCTGAGCAGGCCCTGAGAGGAGCAGACGTAACAGCATTAACTCGCAGAGTTCATGCCCTAAGAGGAACCCAAGTTTATCTGTACAGTAATTCTTCTTTTTAGAAGAACACTGAAGTTCTTCCAGCTTTTCACTGTATCAGCCGGCTTTGTCCTCAGGTCAGCAATTACCTAGCACTGTCAATCCCAGCTTCTTTGTCTTCACCAAGTACATAGAATCAGAGAATGGTTTGGGCCAGAAGGGACCTCTAAAGATCATCCAGTCCAACCCCTCTGCAGTGAGCAGGGACATCCTCCACTAGAGCAGGTTAGGGCAGCTCAAAAAAGCACACGTGAAAAATGAGAGGGGTGGGAAATGCTGTAACCCAAGTAGCTGGTGCAACCACTAGATGTTAGACCATTCTTGGAAAGCTTCTTTTTGATGGGTTTCACCTGACTCAAACCTTCTTTGAAGAGAAACTGCTTCCCAGCACGGCTGTGTGGGGTGATCGGCAGGTCAGCTTCGCTGTCACAATCCTGACCTCAAGTCTGTTGCTGCAGATGCCCTCAACTTCAACATTAATCAAACCTATGCTGCACTGCTCTCCCCCAGAAAGCCTAATCCCAAGATCCACCCAATTCTTTCTCAACAGCCCAGACACAGAAGGCCAAAGTGCATTGCTGGGGCTTTCCCCACCTCCAAAGAAGGAAAACTGCCACAACATCAAACACTTGAAATCTGATTGTAACAAATGTTTACAAACCAGGGAGAAGTTGCAGAATACTGCAAAAGGTGTTTCCAAAATGAGACTGTGCAGCAAACACTATTTACAGTCATCCCTTGCAATAACACACCTTGATGGACTGCAAGGGTCAGGTGGGTGTTTGTCTCTTGTTAGCGCCAAAACCCCTCCACATCCCAGCAGCAGACACTCCTGTGCAGACAAGGGACCAGGTGCAATCCATCCAAGATGCCCCGTGTGTGTGGTGGCAGCTGCCAGCTGCTGGAGGTGACTCACAGGATGCCTGGGGGGACACCATGCTCGACTGATTCAGATCAACAACAGTGTTTCCACACACCGGTGATCTCACACACCGTGACATCCCACATGGTGCTCAGGTCTGCAAGGGTGATCTCATGCCACCCTAAGAACATACCCAATTTATGTGAGACAAGGCCATTTCTTCTCTCTGCTCAACATCTGATCCAAGCTCAAAGTGGAAAAGCCCTGGGCTTAAAGTTCACTGAACTTTAAACAAGGCTCACTTTTGATCTGTTCAGATAAAGCTTTAGGTTGAAAGTTACTCATTCATTTTATTTAAACAAGTCTGCCAACTGTTTCTCCAGTACACTTTTAGGGGACAAATTTTTAAGCTTCTTATTTAGGACTGCCACAATAGTGTCCTGGAAGCTGATCCTAGGTGACCCTTCATCTCCACTTTCCTCCCTCTTCTTGCCAAAGGGATCGCTGAGCTCTGTTCCATCAGCTCCCCCCCTCCAGCATCTCAGGATGGGTTCTCAGCTGCTACCCCACCAAGCTTGAAGCTTGCACTGACACCTGAAGGTACACACTCCTGGCTCCCCTGGGGTGTCCTGACAGGACACACACCATTTCCCTTCCATCCTCAGGCCATCATACCAGTAGTCCCTGAGGCAAAACTGGCAAGAGAACCCCCAAAGCTGCTTAGAGGATCTCCTCTCACCTCGAAGGAGCTGCAAACCTCCAATATCAAAGCAAAGAAAAACAAGAGAGAAGCCAAGCAAAGCCCCGTCACACTATTTTGGGATTACAGATTTGCATTTCATTGGTCTTTTTGTTTGTGATGGTGGTTTTTTTCCCCTTGGTTTGCTTTTTTATTTATTTATTTTCAAGAATCAGGCCAATTCAGCTGAGGTTCTTCTGCTTCCACTGAAATGTGCATCTCTCTCTACAACAAATCCATATACGTATGTACTTCGATACCTATTCCCACCTGTTTTTCAATCAGGTCAATGTGTTTAGGATACCATCAGAAATTGATATTGCTGAAATAAAAGCCCTTTCAAAGGCTGTCCAACACGCATGTAGGTCAGAGTTACATGTTGTCAAGGGAAATTAGTTTTACGAGTCATCTCTGTTTTTTTCTTCTTCCTTCTGAAGTTATTAAATATAGAAATCACCAGTTAAAACAGGCATCGGTCTGATGAATATGTTCTGAAGTCTGTTAGGAACAGTAATTTTCATGGTCTTTTCCCTAAAGTACAAGGGAAAAGCCTGCCCCAGTTTTTTGATTCCTCTCACTTTGAGTTGCATATAAAGCCTCATCTTATCTGGGATCTCCATATGGCTTTATCTGTAGCCATCTCAAATAGGATGGAGCACTGCTTCAGAAATGAGCACGCTTGCAGCTAACCAACCTCCCATGCCCTTTCTGGGAGGTCTTTAAAAACTCACCAAACATCAGCGCTCTTTCAGAGATCTCGGTAGATTAGATCCCAAAGAGGTGAAAAAAACATTTGTGTGAGAGCAAGCAAGACTGAGTGGAAATTTCCCACGCGCTCGGCTACGGGTGCCAGCTCCCCGAGCCCTCTGACTTCAGCAGGGCACCGCTGCTGCCAGGAGAGATGAAAGCACTGTGCTCTGCACAGTCTGACCAAACACTCGCATGGCAGCAGTGTTGGTGGTTAGTGCTTGGCAAAACCACTCCTCTGACCGCAGCTGTACTTAGAGGAGCTATTTTTAAGAGACCGAGGATGTGAAGCACCGTGCGGAGGCGGGGGGAGAGCTGAGATGGATATACGTGCTGCCCATGAGGAACCACGTGCCTTCCCACTGTGTCTGCAGCTCCGACCACACTCTTCCTACTGTGTCTGCAGCTCCAAGACACGCTCTCTTCCTCCTGGGATGTTGTCCCTAGGACCCTTCACACCCCTTCTTCCAGCACTGGCACCACATGGGGTGATGTCCTCATTTCTGCGGCCCTTCCGCACAGCGCAGTAGCAGGCAGCTGTCCTCCTGACTTGGTGAGATCCATATACCCACCTCCAGCCTTCCTCCCACCCTCCACAAACCTTCTTCATTAGAAGTCCTTCCCTCATCTGCAATTTTGGTCCATCCTTTCTCCCAGATCCCTTATGTGCAGTTCCTGCTTCAGGCTTGTGTCCTCTGCTCACCGAGATGTTTAAGAGCTGATGCATGGCACAGAACTGAAGTCTTAAATATCCAGAAACAGGCTGATACCAGAGCAGGCACAGAGCCTCATCCACCAACAGCTGACTCCTGATAAAGAAAGCTGCCCTAAACTTGATAGTGTGGGTGGAGCCACCTCTCTAGTACATGAAAAACTAACAGCAAAAACAAGCAGATGGGCTGGCACCACGCATCAGCATCAAGTAGGCAGGATTAATTACTCTGTTAATCTTACACAACACAATTACATACCCATTATCCTATTATCACTAAAGGGGGTGTGGTCCAAGGTTTTGCTAAGCATGCTCCACAGGTCTGGACACCCACCTTGGAGAACTGTTGCTAAACATGGACACAAGACACTGAGACACATCTGTCCCCCCTCCTCTGCCTGTGACTGTCCACACTCAGCATATCAACAGTCCCACTTCTCCAAAGGGCAGGCTCAGCCACAAGCCACTTTCTAAAGGAGCAGGGGTCAGAGGCTCCCACACAGCTCCACAGAGCACTGGGGGGGGTAGGGGGCGTGTGCCTACTTTTAGTTTTACTTCCCTATTTGGGATGTGCCCAAAAGAGGAAAAAGAGAAAATACTTTTTCCCATTTCAGATATTAACACAGTAAACAGTGTAACTGCTGACAAGAGGCTGGGGCAGACCAAGAGACACAGATATAAGAGACCACACAGATCACTTTGCTGGATTTTAAATACACAGGCTCCCCCAGCAGCCTTTGCACATTATAAGCCAGGCCTAAGCAGGCTGCCTAGTCTGAAACCATATTTAGTAACAGGAGATTGGGTTTGGCTGTTTAACACAAAGACTTCTGAGTGTTTGAAAAGGGGCTAAAGATTTTGTCCTGGTGTAAATGAAAGGTAACTCTTCAGTTTAGACTTACCAAAGCACGTTAAGAGAAGGAATATCTGTGCTTGAGAGGTTGGCTTGGCCTTAGATTTCAGCTGTCCCAAAGACTGGCATCCAGCTGAGGCCAAAATAATAGTGATCAATCCCTGCTGCAGAACCACATTTGCACATGTAGACAGAGCTGCTCCGTGCTCCCACAGCTCCAGAGGATGACTGCCACGTCTACGTGAGATCCTGCTATCTCACCAGCCCACATGAGGTCGTGCCCCAAGACATGTCTATGTCCAGTGAGCAGAGGAAGAAAAACAAAACTAAAAAAACATCTGTTTCCAAAGAAAGAAAAAGGAAGATGAAGAAAAAAAAAAGCTTTATAGGGGTGAAGCTCAATGGCTGATCTGCTTTTTTGACCCTCTATTCTATCCCAGAGCCCCACCTAACCCGAAGTCAAGCTGCTTCCAGCTTAGCTTCCTTCTTTCCCCATGAAAAGAGCAGCTGCTGAAGATGCCCAGGGCAACGTGCCACACTCTTTCTTTTACACTCACCTACCTCCAGCAGTGCCTCACCACTCCTGCCAATGCTACCCAGAGCCTGTGCCACTCAGTCCTGACATCCCTGCAGATTTTGGCTGCTGTCTGCCCTCTTTGGGGATGGAAATCCAGCAGCCCCCAGGCAGGCATGCTTCTGGAGTTCCACCACCCCAGCCCAAGCATTTCAGTTTGCAATGCTAAAGGAAATACAACCCTGGGAGGAAGAAGCATTCCCTGGCCAGAAAAGAAAAAGAGGTGGTGCATTTTCCATATTAAAGATTCAGGTATTAAGCAGGGGAGAGGAGATTAGCATGTTTCCAGCAGAGGAGGTAGAGAGGAGCAACAGATGGCACACTTAGTGCCAGCAAGTTAAGGATTTAAAGAAGCAGCTGTACAATGAGGTCCTCCCAAACCTTCTTCACACATGAAAACAAGTATAAAAAACAATACCTGTATTTGCAGTCACCTCTGAAAATGTCCCCCACCAACTCAGCTCTCCCATGCGCAAGAGAAAAGGGGGTGTTCCAGCATCACCACCTTCCTCAGTCACTGCAAAGTTCAGGTTTCCCAAGAGTCTTGCTTTGCATGATCAAAACCCTGTGGTGTACATAATTCTGTGCCAGAAGTGAGGAGCATTCTCACAATTATTGGACTAATCACACCCAAAGCTGAAGTGCAGAGCTCTAGGAATACTCAGTATGTGACATGACCTCTTGGATCAGCTTGTCATCCCAGGAGGCAGCTGCCAAAGGCTTGCAGTGCTGTGGTAAGGGGCAGGAAAAGTAGTGGCACCACCACCAAAAGCTCTTTGGGCACATTCAGCAGAGGTGAGCTGGGAAAGCAGACAGCTCCTTACTCTAATCTAGCACCACCAACAACATCCCCAGAGGGTTTCTGGGGAAAGCCCTGACCAAGATGAGCCCCTGCACACACCTTAGATTAATTTTACACAAGTCAGAATAATCACTGGATCCTAGGCATGTATTTCTGGAGCATAACCAACACATATCAACATCTGCAAAGGCTCCCACAAGAAGAAGAAATGTTTTACTTTGCTTTAAAAGAGAAATATAGGATAGTTGCAAGAATGGCAGAAAACCCTTCCCTTTTTCTTTACTGTCCTCCCAACTCTATGTGCAACAAGACACAGCCCCAGTGCAAACAGCAGCAGTGGCTCTGAATGTACGTGGCCTCGTCACCCGAGAGCAGCTGTGACCTTGCTGCAGGGATGTAAAAGGGAAAAGAGGGGCAGGAAAAAGAAGAGGAAGAGCCATGGTCATCACCTTCATGTCCAGGTTACTTCACGGTCCACAGCGGTTCCTGTCAAACCTTTCCAGACAGAAGCAGATTGCCAGTAGGATCTGTAGGAGATGCCACTATGGGGAGCACATTCATGCCCTGCACACAATTCTTCATGCTCCCATCTCCCTTAACCAGGTTCTCTAGCCTAGGAAAGAAATGGAGAGGAAGATGTTAGACAGCCACAGTGAACTGACCAGAAGCTACCAGACTGGGGACTACAACTACCAGGCAGGACCACACAGCAAGTCAGCAGTGACACAGAACTGCCCAGAGTCTGCAGATGTTGCTGTTCTCACATCTCAGGCAAGGGTGTCCTGGGTAAGAACAACAACCAAGCCACCTACACCGTTTAACATAACTTATGCTCAAGTAGGATAGCACATGGAGCCTTATTTTGAAGGCAAAACTCTTCTGGCAAGGACCTGCTGGCTGCCAAACTCCTCAAGAGGCTAACAGCCCACTGCCTACCCTGATGCCATGGAGCACTGCTCCTAGAATCACAGAATGGTAGGGGTTGGAAGAGACCTCTGGAGATCGAGTCCAACCCCCCTGCCAGAGCAGGATCACCCAGGGCAGCCCACACAGGAACAGATCCAGGCAGGTCTTGAAAGTCTCTAGAGAAGGAGACTCTAGAGTGATGCACCTCACTGATCTGATGACCCTTGCTGGGAACACAATAGAGCCTTTACAGAATTTATTTTTCTAACCTCTCCCCTACTTCTAAAAGAAACTCACTGTAACTGCAGCACGAGTCCTATAAATCCTCTTAAATAAGATATTAATCACAAGACTGTTTAGCAAGTGACAGCACACGGTCCGCTCGAAAAAAGCTGCCTCCCGTAATTATTCTGCCCTGGGCAAGTTTCCAGTGTATGTGCACAGCCTGGCATATGTTTCACCCCTCAGTCCAGCAGCTCAGCTTTCTCCTCCCAGCAGGGAACCCAAGCTTAAAGAGAGGTCCTGCTATGCTGATACCCCAAATTACTGGCAGCTTGAACCATGCCAGGACCCTAACCCACTGCAGCGCCCCGCAGCAGGGGAGGGAAAGCAGAGGAGAAAAAGGCAAGCTGAAGCTTCACAAAGTTTGTGTAATGAGGAGAGGGAGGAAGATACTAAAAAAGAGAGTTAAAAAGCAAGAAAAAAGACAGACAGATGGGTGCCTGTGTTTGCTCGGTGCGCAGAGACACCGGTATGCAACACCTCACCACAACCGCTGAGCTCCCACCAGCACCGGCTGGGGCAGGTTCTCGCTGGGTGAGAAATAACGAAACCAAAACGACACTTGAGGTTTAGGTCAAAGTGGGGGGAAAACGGCAAGAGCTGGCTGATAGACTGAAAAATAACTGCTCTTCGCTTCTCCTGGCCAGCAGCGAGCGGTACCTGGGTGTAGCTGCACCTTTGAGAGCCACCTCGCTCAGCAAGGGGTCAGCCCCCGCAGCGAGCACACGGAGCGAGCCAGGCTTGGTGAGCACGTCTTTGACAGGCAGCCCCCAGGACAGCTGTAAGGCAGCACAGGAAGGCTGGGTGAGTAATGGTGAGCACATTTTCATGCCAGGCTAGGAAATCCCCGGCCAGCGAGCTCAGTAGAGCAGCAGGATCCCCTTGCTCCAGGCTGTGCTCACGCCAGGCTTGGGAGCCTGGAGCAAGGACATGTTGAAGTTAGAGAAACTAGCAACCAGGAGAAAAAGAGATGCAGAGGAGCACAGGCAATTAAGCAAGCCCTGCACATGAGTTGTCCAGCCATGCAGCATTTCACCAGGGACTGCATTTTTAAAAATGTATGACAATCCACCTCTGGTTGCCCTCTCCATGCCCAAATCTGCCTGTATAGATGACTAGGAAGTGAACCCAGAGATGCCATCAGAGGTGAAAAGGTTCTGTTGTGGCAGGACTTGGGGCAGCCATGGAGCTGGGAGAGGAAGCACAGAGGGCAGGCTGGGGCTGAGGGGCTGCTCAGCTGTCCACCTGCTCCCTCCCACTAGCAGGGCATGATGCTCCAAAATATTCACCAGCATCCCTGGGAGGTAAGAGGATTGAGGGGATGTGCACCCCTCACCAGAGCAAGACAGTGAGATTGCCTGCTCAGGAGAGCCTCTGGGAGCCTGGCACCTTCCAGATGTGCACAGAGCCCGTGCTGGGTGCTGGGAGCCATCAGCTGTGGCCCAGGCAGCATCCATTGGCAGAGTTCAAATCCTCAACACTTGTCCTACAAGCCACAAGCACAAGACTGCTCAGGGCTCCTCACCTTCTGGTCAAGCCTGAGTTGGACAAATTCACCATCACTTTTCTACAGGGCAAGCATTTGCACCACCAGAACTAGCAGAGAGTTACTTGAAAAGAAGATACCTTGGAAGATGCCAAGGTTAAGTAAAGACCCAAAATTACCTCCTGGTGCACACCATCAAATAGAACAGAGAGTCTGTACAGAAAGGTACTGGAGGATGCTGAATTTTTAGTACTAGCCTCGGTGAGTTTTATCTGACAGGAATTAATTAATAGCCTAGTGACATCCCAGCTCTAGGGTGACAGGTAGGTGCACTAACAGTCAATAATCACAAGTTGTGGGACCAGGAGGTGATTGGAGGCAGCAAGCCCCCACTGTCCTCCAGCATCCCTCCCACTGGCAGAGACTTACGGTTTATCTTCTTTATACAAGTGAGAAATTATTTCTCCTTCCCACCTTACCCAGCTGCAGCAGAACCAATTGCCTGCCAGCTGCTCTGGCAGAAGAAAACATCCTGCTGTCTCTGTTCTTGTAAAAGAAATTGTATTTGTTTATTGCTTAATTGTTAATGCTGATTCATCCCCAAAATAAGAGCTCTTGCCACTACAATTCTTATACAACAACCCTGCCTGTCAGGTTAATTAGGGGCACAGAGGAGATCACTAAAGCTCTGGGGAGCAGTGCACCATCCAGGAGTGCCCCCAGGCCAGGCGATGCAGCAGCTCAGACCAGGCTGCCAGCATGGGTGGGAGGGCACTGCCATACACTACACTGTGGCAGGGTGTCCTGCTGGGGAGCAGGGTCACCAACACACACCACCGGCAGAGACAGCTGAACTCTCCTGTCTCGTTGGTCAGATGAGGAGAAGATGTCAGGAACAAAGGAACCTGGGTAGGACAAGCCCACCTGATGTAGAGGAGTGGGATGTGAAGCCCAGACCAGGGCTCAGCCAAGAACCAGAATGACATGCTGAAGAGCTTCAGACCAGGACTGGTCAATGAAGGAGACTAAGGCAAGGATCTACCATCTGCTGATCACTGAACTGACAGAAGTTGGCGTGGTGGACTGAGGAGTCCAGCCCCTGGCAGAACAGCATTCTCCCCTCCCCACGCATCACAACACTGAAAATCAGAAAGATGTTAGAATCCTGCACCTCTCTTTGCCACAGCATACTGCCTTCAAGCAGCAGAAGCCCTCTCTCTTTATGCCACCACTGAAGTAAGGTTCTGCTTGGGTTTTTTTCCCCTGAATTAAAAAAGGTGTCGTAAATAATGACTAAAGGCCAAATAAAGGTCCATGAAACGGGCAAATCAAAGCTGCCAGAGAGAAGTGATTCCTGCCTTGCTTCTGCTAGAGCTGCTATGAAACCAAACATCTTAAAATAAACTTTTAACATCCCTTATTGCCAGACCCTTGCACAAGGTCAGACACATGATCACGTCTGCACAGGGGCTGAGTTCTCAGCACCATAAATGCATATCACAGACCTCAGAAATGATTAAAAGGAGTGAAGTCCTGGCAAACTCCCAGAAGAGCACCCCAAACTGGCTGGGTACACTGTGCATGCCTCAGGTCCCCATCTACACAGAGATGCTTTCCAACAAATGGATAGCGATCTGCAGATGCTCAGACATTTATCAGGAGCACCACAGAGAAGAATCTGGGTTTCTGTCTTTGGGGCAGGGTTTCAGTGCACAGTGAGTAAAGCACAGTCTCAAGCAGCCAAAAGAAATAAATAATAAAAAAGAACAAACCCCAAAAACCACCACCAAAAAAACCCAACGACCCAGTTACAAAACCAAACACAAATATACATTTGTTATGCAAAATGAGCAAGGCAGCATGGCACTGAGCAGAAGCTGTGAAACCATGCAATCAGAAGCTGTAGAACACACATAAGCCAAATTTAGGCTGTATAAGGAACTTCAATGCTAACAAAATGCCAGCAAAACTGAACGTTCTTATATATAAATTATAATAAGAAAAAAAATATCAAGATGCAGGAACATAGTCTGAACTACAGGAATTCCATCAGCTGCATTTATTTTGATGGGATTCAACTCAGCTTGGCTTTGATGCCTTCAGCCTAACAAGCTTTTGCTGACCCTTTCTCAATTCAACTGCTTCACAACACTGCAGGAGGAAGACTTCAAACACCAAGCACCGCTGAAGCTAGAGGAGCAGGAGGAAGCAGTTTCCAGGGGAATTGCAAAAGTCCCTCCACTTCAATGAAAGACTCATTTCCCCTTTATTAAAGCCAATTCTAGGACAAGCCTAGGGCTACTGCAAACTGTTGTAATTAATTCCAGGTACATACCTAAATTGGCCAGTTTATGCTTACGTGGCCCAACTTCACCGCAGAGCAAGAGGGCTTTGCAAACACTGGACAAATCCAGCAGCACTGCAGAAGGCACAGAAGCCCAAACACCAGAAAAGGGGCTCGGAGGCCAAGAAAGTAAAGCAATGAAGGCACTAAGGTGGTAGCTTTGGTGGGCATTTGGGGATGATGCGATCGTCACCATCAGACCTCATCCTCTGCTACCCAGGGACAAGGTTCCAGCCCCCGAGGGCAGGAATTGAAAAGTCAGTTACTGATTGTATCTCGGCCACATGCCCGAGGACACACACGCTCAAGCTGTGCCATTATGAGGACATGCTAGTGCAGAAATCCCCCGTTATCACACCGCCTTCTCAGGAACAGAGCTAGAAGCTCTTCTGTCGAAAGGCAAGTTCAAGCAGGACTTTGTTTCCCACACTTCACCAATACACAGTGCACGACCAGAAACACAGCCAACCCACACAACAGCCGTGGCTCGAGCAAGAGCAAATTAGGGCGAATCCAACCACTTCCACCCAGCAGCAGCCTCCCCCAGGCCATACCCCAGCAGGATCCTTCTTCCACACCCACCAGCTTTGTAGAAGTTTCTCACCATTTCCCCAGACAAGGTACTGCAAGAGGGAACACTTCTCTATCGCGCTCGAAATAAACTCAACTTCCTTGATCCTCATCCCCAAACTGAGCTGAAGAGCTGCTCTTTTTCCAGAGAGCAACACCTAAGCAGTTTCTCCTCAGGCTGTTCTTAAGGGGGTAGTTTTTGCAGCTCATCTGCTCCGAACCAGTACACCTACTTTTTGACACAAACACACAGCTAATAGTCTCCTGGTAACGGGCTATAAAAAATTTCATTAGAACCACTGGTAACACCAACAGCTAAATTCAGAAGTGAAACTACAGCGAAGAGAGGCAGAATGTATTTGGACATTTGGAGGGGGTTTGGGGTAACTGGGGTGGGGGTTTTGACTGTTGTTTGTTTTGGAGTTTGGTTGGTTTTTTTTTCAATTCCAGAATATATTTTCATGACACCTAAGAGGGCAAAGGATGTGGGAGGGCTCAAAGATGCTCAAGGATGAGAAAGACCAAAAGCTCTGTGGGAGATGGCTTCTTAGGGATCTGGCAGGAGCTGCGAGGGGCTAGAAGGAGCAATACTGAAATGAGGAGAAGGATTCTTGGAGCATATGGTTAACCAGGCACTCGGCCAAGGGAAAAGGTGTGCAGCTTCAGTATTCTGGGCATGCCTGCAAGGTGCTCTTTAGGCTGCCCATCTAATAAATGTTTTAAAACAATGGCAAGATTGCGACACACAGCATTAAAACATGCAATAGCCTGTGAGGCAGTTTCATACGGGGAGAAGTGGGATATGATCTTCTTGCCAAGCCTGAGTGTTTTCACTCCAGAGAAGCAGCCAGAGATGGAAAAAGCTCGCCATGAAAACCCAACCACCAGCACAGCCTGAGGTTACCAAAAGCCCGTCAGGAGATCTCAGGGCACGGCCCTGTGTAGTGTTTTATCACACCCCAGGTTTTTAGTCTTCCAGATTAGGGAGTTACAGCAACCAGAGGAGATCCACAGCATTGGAAGCTAGGAAGAAAGACCCGAGACCTCCTGACAGTAGTGATTGGTTTTATCAGCACACCCACTGATCAGACCACTGCTGAGGTGCTGAGAAGGCCAAACAGTGCCCATTAAAGGCTCTGACGGATGTGAGGCCTAAAACCTGGCTTAAACCTTTCTGACAGTGAAGCCGAGCCCTGAGCAGAAGCAGCTGTGACAGAACCATCCCTTTTCTGCTCCTCCAAGCTCAGAGGTAGCCATCCAATCACCACACCAACCCACTTCAGTGCACGCATGGCAAGACACGATGTTCACGCCTGAGAACGCTTCGCAGCCGTGAAACACCGGCACCAGCGAGATGATGTTTAGTCACAAAATGAAGTGTTTGAAACATTACCTGCAGGGTTTAACTCGCTGTCCTCACCCAGTATAAAATCTCAGTTTGGAGGCTGTGAAGGAATAGGAGGTGTGTGTGTGGGGGGGAAGCATTTCTGCAATATCTCAAAAAACAAAGTCAGGCTTCCAGAGTGTTGTCTGCTTGGAGACAGATGGGAAAAATCAAGCCAAATTAATGGCAAGCATGAATTTTAAAAGTATGAGTTAATATGCATTAATGACCCTGGTACACCCTCCCATCTGTGGTGACAGTAAGCTTAAATTTCCTTCATTTCCATTCACTTCCAGCATGAACTAAACTAAATTTAATTAAAGAGTGTCCACACTGAAACTTAACACCATTTCTGACATCAAATTTTACAACTCACCCTTAATTAGCCTTTCTGAATTTTCTCCTTAGATTGCAAGTATGTGATCATCTATCCATCTAATTAAACAATCCATGAATATCTAATAAAATATTTATCCAACTGCACTCCCCTAATAACTAGGAAAACTTCTCAACCTTAGAAGACAAAGATCATTGAAACGCATCGATGTCCACCTGAAAGAGAGGGGCGTTTTGCAAAGTGATTTGCAAAGTGATAAGAAGTGTCCAAAATTAACATTGGAAAGGCAGAAGGGAGCTGTAGCACACTTGAAAATTAACTTGGTTTCTACCCCAGGTGCAGAACTTGAAGGAGTTCCCCCTGATTTTTAAAAATGCATTTCTAACCACATTCGAAATTGCTGAGCCGCATACACAGGACCTAAAATATTCCCAGTCCACGCCCACACTACATTATCAAAGAATAAAATAGAAGACAGCAAGTACTGACTGCTCTGCAAACCAGCGGATAAATCTAAAGAAAGATGCAGTTCTCCCACCTCTGCACTTTTCAGATCCCTCTGTTAACGGCAGGCAGCCTTGCCACTGGCTCAGCACAGCACTGCTCCACGCACACCACACACGGGGCCACTGCTCAACACCGAGTCTCCCATCACCTTTTCAGCCTTCTCAATCCACAGGTCAGCTGCTCAACTGGCCAGATTTGAGGTGGCTGCTGCTTAAGCACATGTTAAATTAAATTGGAAGAGCGTGAAAATGCCAATGATGCCTCCGTCCACACTTTGTATCATGAGCAGAAACCCAGCACACGAATCATTCCTCAACCGGAAGCGTCCCTCCAGAATTGCTCTCCAGCTGGGCATGCTCACACCTCTCCAAATACCCTTTCTACAGCCACATGCAATATTTATTTCTATCAATCCCACTTCTGCCTTTGGGAATCCCTCTGCCTCCAATACTAAAACACATCCTTGGGACTGTTTCCTTCATCTCTGCTCCTGACTCGTTCACTCTAAATCCACCCAGTGCCTTCCAGACTCTCATAAAGCAGGTAGGGTAGTCCAGTCAAACTCGCCCGTGAAGAATCAGCTCAGAAGAGTCAGAACACAACACTTCCACCTCTGCTCTGTTTCTGCTAATGAATGTTATTTACAAAGTGCCCAACTGCCTGACAAGTCTTTAGGCTGAATCTCTGCTGCAGAAGTAAAAGCAGGGTGGAGTATTAATATAAATTTATACAGAAATGTAAACAAACAAAAATATTTATTTTGAACCTAATGATTATGATCTTGTACATCCAAACCCGTAATTTCCTTAAGGCCCTTTGCAAGGACAAAGGATGGCAGGGTTACAGTCGGGTCATAGGGATAATCAAGAAATAACTCAGTGATTATCCATCCCTGGACCAAAGTTAAATCTGTAAGTTATGCAGAACTATACTTTGAGGGAAGGATTGAGACACCAGCCACCTCCCCCCTTAAAAAAAACCCTAAACAAACAAAAAAACAAAACCAACCAACAAAACAAACAAACAAATCCACCCCAATATGCACAACCCCCCCCCAAGCAAATAAATACAACATCCCAGCTTAACTAACAGAGGATCATGCTAAAATCTTCAGTCTTGCTAGCCAGTGCAACTCCAGGCATGAAGGTACTCTCCTCTCTGAGCAGAGGAATTTTTAATTTACTTCTTTAAAATACAAGCTAATTGCTTTTGAAATGCTCTGTTCCTGAGCTGCTCTGTTCAGGAGGCACCAGGAGCTCTATGCCACCCCTCTACTCACAGCATTTCCTGGGGATTCTGCCTTACCAACAAATTTAGGAATGAAAAAACCCAAGAAACTCATTACTCTGAAACATTATTTCAAGATGGAAAGCAGCTCCTGGAGATTAGTCATCTGCAGGGGGGAACCATGACCATGGCTCTCATTTAGTCCCCAGGAGATCCATTTCAGCGAGTAGCTGTCATTGCTGCAAGGCTGCTGTGACAATTCCTGTTGTCAGCCTGTCCCATCGAGTGGCAGCACGTTCTGCCCGCAGAGCAGGGGGTTTGCAGGAATTCCAGTGAACACAGCCAGGCTGATTTGAACCCCTTTGGTTTACTAAGCAGCAAATGCTGTGTCACAAAGACACAACGGGTAAGCCGTAATTCTTATTCAATAAAACTAATCACTGCTATCAACAACTTTGGATTTTTCAACAGAATTTTACAGTGCAAAACCAAACTGCTTCCTCCATCGTAAGCAGGAACGGATGCAGTATTTCTGAGGGGAGCATGAGCTTGTTTCCAGTTTCTCTCACCCCGAGGAATCCCAAGCACAAGCCGAGCTCTGTGACAACCACGTCTGCCAGTACCACGGGAGCTGCTGAACCAAGATCAGTATGCAACGTACAGACAGACGGACTGGCATCCTGGGGGGGGTGGACGTGTTTAGGTTCTCTGCTTCCTCCAGCAGCACAGAGGTACTACCAGCGAGTGGATTCACTCAGTTAATTTTCAGTAGCTGCCAGTTCCCAGAGGAAACACACATCAGGAGCACAGAGAAATGTTAGTGCAGTCTGGCAAAGAGCTCTCTGCTCCTGCCTGCGCAGATGTACCGTTCCCAGGCAAAGGCATCTGGGGCCAAGGAGTAAATGTAAATAGCAGAGGCCACCCTGTCCTTTGGCATCCTGTTGGTAAAAGGGAGGGATATTCTCTGCAAGGTTTCTATTTTAAATAAAGATCTCACAAACAGACATTTGTGGAGCTGTTAGAAGAATAAGCAAAAGGCTTTATTGCAGCTTTCTGTGCAACTTCTGTTTGAGAACAGAGGTTGTGGTAACTCGTGAGCAAAAGACCACGAGCAAATATTTCAGACCATCTGACAACTTGCTGGCAGAGCTCTTAAGTTCAGAGATGCCCCAAGCCAAGCACCCAAGGCAGAAACTCAGCAGGCAGATGCCAAATGCTGCTGAGCGACCAGCAAACCCGAGCTAAGCAAAGGCACCACTTGGGACTCTCCAAGACAAAAAAAACCCTAGAGGACAGGCCTCCTGCGTTGCACAGAGGTGCTCAGTCACACAGCCCTGTTACTAGTTTCACGGATGAGCTCCTGGTAGCTCACAGGACCAAATTACATTTCATACCCAGGATCTGCAGTGAACGTGCTGCCATTCACACGTTCCACTTGAAAGGGCTTTTCCCAAGGAGCACATGGTGCACACTGGGAGGCACACAGGCAGCCACACGTGCATTTCTCATTGCTTCCCAGCGTCTTTCAAACTCAGGGATCCGTGCTGCAGAGCTGAAATTGTAATAACAGGTAGGAAGGGGCTTAAGTGCTGCCTTAAAGCAGCTAAATCACTGCTTCACAGACCCAGCTCTGAACCCTCCTTTTTCACCTTGCTACTCCAAGAGTGAGAAGAAAAACGCCTGGGAGTAGAACAAGCAGACGTGCGTTCAGATCGGCACCATCAGTGAACCTCAGGGAGGGATTCTGTGGAGGAAGCTCTGGCTTCACATCTCAGGAAAGGCTGAACCTCCTGTGTATGTTTCAGAAAGGCAACAAACCTTGATTGCTACCTATACGAAAATGGCTCAAATATCTGCATTTTTTTCAAGGTTTTTAATCACACAAGTGATTAGAGCATCTGATAACAATGATTCCTGCTGGCTAGACATCTAAGAGCACTTTATACTGAAAGCATCTCATTTAATCTTCTAGCTTTTTAATCAGCACAATTATAATTAAAAGAACATTCAAAGGAACCACTTACATTTCACACTTCATAGACAAGTTACCAGTCAAGCAGCACGGACTTCAAGCAGATCTGAAGTCACCGGGAATTTTAGTCAATCTCTACAAAAACATTCTCCAAACACAAATGTCTCCAGCAGCTGGGCCACCTCACACACAGAAACAAAGCTTGTCCTCAGTGAAGCAGTTATAGCAAAAGCTGTAATATGTAGGTCAGCAATCTAAGAAGGGCTATGGTTAAGGCAAAGTATCAGATTGATTCATAATGCTCTTTGATTGCTAATCCTGTCCAGAATTGTGATTTGCATCACTCTAGCAAGACCCGAGAGCTGTGGGAAAGGTCTGTGTGTTCTGTAAAAGATGATCAAAACGATTCTGTCAGAGCTTTTATCATGATCTTTATCAATGTTGAGAACAGACATCTCCACAGAGGGCTGCGTGCGCCGCTGAGCCTCTCCTGTGGAAAGGCAGGAGGACCTCCACTCTGCTGTGTCATTCCTGCCCATTCTAAAGCTGGCCATGCAGCAGATCAAGCGGGTCAGGAGAAGCACAGAAGGTGGAAGAACTTGAGATTGAGCATCTCCTCTGCACCAGCCTGCGAGCAGCGAGCGGGACAACCTGACATGGATTTTGGCCAGCATCTATTACCATCCTCTGCTTCCTCCAGCCTGGAGCTAGGCAGAAGCAGGGAGAGACGTGTGCTTCCCAAGTGCCTGTGGTTTAGATGCCTGCGTGGGCGGTCGTGCACGCACTACCTTCAGCAGAGGGCTGCCCTTCAGCAGGCCATCTATCCTCTGACAGAGGCAGGCAGGGAAATAAGCCTCTGAATAGACAGTAATCTGCTTCTGCAGCCCAGCTCCTCTTGCACCACAGTCTCAAGGACAGAGTTAAAGATATGAAATGTTACTGGCTGCGTTTGCTTTGCCATTCGTTAGCCCACTGGCATGTGGTCATAATGGCATCTCTAATTTCTCCCGTGTGCTTCCAGCTCCTGCAACAAGAGGACTCAACCATCAGTCGCTTCAAGATTTAAGTACTTGTGCATTATGTCCCTAGAAAACTAGGTCTCAGTAAATGACAACACACCTCCACTGCTATGGCTTGGTTTTAACCAATTTACAGAGGATTTGCAAACAAACAGTAACCACCAGAGCAAGCAGCCTGCTTATCAGAGCCTCACCAACAAATATTTGTCCGTGCAGGAATTAGGTACGGAGATGACCGTGTTCTCCTCCCATTTTCTGAAATTTAATCTCACCTTTGCTGTCAGTGAGACACACACACCCCCAGCTGAGCACTGCAGCACCTCTGGCAATGTGGCAGCTCGCTGCACAGGGTGTCCCTCTCCATTTTCAGGCCAGACACTGCTTTTCTGGAGGCACAAATCTCCACAGAAGGCTTCACGATATATCCACGAAACCCACGCTAAGTTGCCTCTGCTGCATATGAACGCAGCCCAAAACAGAACTCGTTCCACAGTATCTTGCCTACCCAAGAAAAGCCATCAGAAAACGAAGGAAAGAAAGGCAGTGGGAAGACTTCTCTGGAGCCAAGCTGCAGCCCTGCACAGCTGGAGCTCCCCAAGCACACACACCTCAGCACCACAAAGCTGCTCCTCTGCAGCACCACTGCCCCCAGCAGCAGCAAACCTGTTTATTAGCTAAACCAGACTCAACATCTGCAGCACCTCCAAAGCAGTGGCTCAAGCCAAGGCAAGGACATCGGCTGTGCAGAGCAGAGGAAACCTGGAGAAAGGCTGCCTGCCCTTGGAAGTCCCCATGCCTGCTGACTCCAGCCCCTCAAGCCCTCACCCTCCAACAGCAAAAGCTGCAGCTAATAGGAAAAGTTTGCCTCATTAGACACTCTTGGCCTCTGTCCCAGAGGCCTTCTGGGGAAGATTTTTCCTGGGAATATTCTTCCTCCCAGGGAACAATCAGCATCACTCACATCTATACCAACTCCTCAGTTGCTCAAAGCTTCCCTTAAACCTTCCCTGACACCATGACCCACACAAAAGGGCATGGTAATCAAATGCTTGTTACCTTACCTTGTCCTGGACCGCAGCAGATGAGGACAACTCCCTAAGACACCGACCAAGGCCAATAACCAGGCTTTGCAGCAAAAGCTGAGGACTGAAAGCAGCCCTCTTCCCCCTCAGTAACACACTTCAGGTAAGCCCTGCCCCAGGCTGCTTGGTTCTCCTTCCACTGACCCCTTCTGAGAGAAGGACGATGGTGCAGGCGTGCATTACAGCACTCCCACATACTGAGCATCATCCCAGATCAGGAAAATTATTCCCCAGTCCTTCACGTAAGGAAGGTTATAAAATCCTATTAGATTAGCTACCAACATTTTAGGCAAGCACAGTCTGGTAAACATGCCACCTAAGAAAGGAGTCGCCCATCGCAAGTTAGATTCATTCCTCACACATTAATAGGCAGCTCTGATTTCTCACTTTTTCACAGCCAAGAAAATCTCCCGCTACATCCAGCTGCCCTGTGATGCCACCTTTTCCCTCTCTGGTCTTTTTATTTTGGCACCGTTGGTGCTTAGATCCAATTGGAGCGAGCGGTTGTGGAAACAACATTGAGCAGCACCAGTTTTTGTTGCTTTACCTCACCGGTCTCTTCAACAGCCCCAGTCTGCAGCGGAGGCTCATAAACACAGCAACTGAGATTTGCCCCAACACAAAACACCAACGCATGGCAACAGAGCACACACATTACACACTATTTTTCGTCTCTGCAGCCTGACCTGCTGCGAGCTATTAAAAACGCATGTAGCTACTTCTAAAATTACTCACAGCGTGTATCCCGTGCTACAAGTCGCAGGTCCCTGCGGACTGACCGACGCCTGCAAGGATCAGTTAAATTCAGACGAGACTAAGCACAGGTAGGAGGAGAGGATGGGGCTGGAGGGACCGG
>VWZY01001536.1:219837-231077 GCA_013399075.1 Chloroceryle aenea | reverse complement strand
TGCTCGGTGTCTTACTTGCCAGGGCAAAAAAAAGTTCCCCCGTCCCCCTGCGGAAACCCTTGAGCGGCAGCGCACGACGCCCTTCCCTGCCCACCCCTGGGGAAGCTTTGTCTGGAAAACGCACAAAAAGCAATCGTACCCCTGTTCAGACACAGAGCCCACCTCCGGCAACGCTGCCACCCATCTCCCATCAGCCCTATTTCAAGTACACCACACATGGATCAACGCTTCATTAGCAAGAGGCGGGCAGCTTCCCCCAGCACCCTATTTCACCGGGAGACACCCCACCTCCCCTGGGTGACCCCCAGTGCCCCTGCGTGCTGGTGGTGCAGGGCATGTGCCCCGGGGCTACCTGAAGCATGGACAATGGGCCTCAAGGCTGTTTGCTGGCTTAAACTTCGTTTAGGTTTTATCTACTTTCAGGCTCTTCTATTTCTCTGTCGAACATCTAAGCACGAGCAGGGATCAGTGTGTGCAAATACGTTTGGCTGAGTTACGTACTAATTAGGCTCCCGCCGAGCTAAGGTGATTATTATCATAAAAGCTTGAAGTCTGGAACTGGAGAGACCCTGGCCACTCAAGCTGAAAGTGGGGTCCACCTTGAAAGGAGCCGGCTTCTGGTCTGGGGTCATATCCTGCAGGTTTGCGCTCAAACTCATCATCTCACTGCACATTACTCTGTGGAATAAGGTGATGTTCCTCTGCACGTGGACCTCTCCACTCCCACCGGAGTAAGGCCTTCCCAAGGGCTCTCTGACATCAGAGGAGACAAAACGCACAAGGACACGTGAAGTGTCTTGAAATAAATCCCCAGAATAGAAATAACCCCCAGTGCTGCTGTGGAATGCAGGTTCTCATTGCAGCACCATGCTCTCCCAAGGTGCTTCTCTACTGGTACCAGTCCGAGCCAGGCGCCTGGGGGAGAACTGAGGGGGGAGGCGCAGATTTCATGTGCGATGCAGCCGACTGCTGGTGCCTCTCCCTGGCTGCACAGGGGCTGGGGAGGGTGCCCCCCGCAAGCAGTTATGTACCAGGAGAAGCAGGGGGACAGAATCTGCTTGCCTGGGCAAAACTGGGGTGCAGGGCTCAGCTCCTGGCTCAGCATCCTGTGGCCTTGAGGACACTCAGCTCAGAGCTCCATTCTTGGAGCACAAGCACTGGAGCTGGGGTTTCACACTGAGCAAACACTTCACTGTATAGGCAAAATGGTTTAGGGCACTTCCCAGCANTGCTCAAACTCATCATCTCACTGCACATTACTCTGTGGAATAAGGTGATGTTCCTCTGCACGTGGACCTCTCCACTCCCACCGGAGTAAGGCCTTCCCAAGGGCTCTCTGACATCAGAGGAGACAAAACGCACAAGGACACGTGAAGTGTCTTGAAATAAATCCCCAGAATAGAAATAACCCCCAGTGCTGCTGTGGAATGCAGGTTCTCATTGCAGCACCATGCTCTCCCAAGGTGCTTCTCTACTGGTACCAGTCTGAGCCAGGCGCCTGGGGAGAACTGAGGGGGGAGGCGCAGATTTCATGTGCGATGCAGCCGACTGCTGGTGCCTCTCCCTGGCTGCACAGGGGCTGGGGAGGGTGCCCCCCGCAAGCAGTTATGTACCAGGAGAAGCAGGGGGACAGAATCTGCTTGCCTGGGCAAAGCTGGGGTGCAGGGCTCAGCTCCTGGCTCAGCATCCTGTGGCCTTGAGGACACTCAGCTCAGAGCTCCATTCTTGGAGCACAAGCACTGGAGCTGGGGTTTCGCTCTGAGCAGACACTTTACTGCATAGGCAAAACTGTTTAGGGCACTTCCCAGCGTTTCAAAGCTGGTTGAACTTTACATATATGCTGAACTTGATGGCAGATGAGGTCCTGCAGCTCTTTTGAGCAGGGCTGTAAGTGAGATGGGCAGCTGGCCAGCCCGCATTTACCACTAATCGTGGTGTGTTTATGTGGATGTTTGCTCAGAAACGTCTTAGCCTGGGCTGAGATCCTTCACTGAGCATCATCCCAGTCCTTTTGCACTTCGACCGCATGGAGGTAGGTACCTGCTGTCGGTGCAAGGCCATGCACAAAAGCCTCCTGCCCTACTGCTCAGGGGCTCCAGGTCAGTAACGCATGGGCTCGCTTTCTGCCTCTCCCTCCACCCATTCCCCTCTACCAGAAGTCCCCTGGTCCTCGGCACGGTCTCAGATTCCTGCTGCTTGCAGGAAGGAATGTAACAAGTTCACCTGCCTGGATAGCACAGGAATCCCCAAACCACTGTAAGCACCCCCCCTCACCTCCTGACACTGTACATCCTTCCCTGGATGTACTGAGTTTTCAGACCATGACAGTGCCTGAAGAGGGACCACCCACGGTGGAGGGAAAGCTTCCCCTACCTTTGGAAACTCTTACAAAATCTGCAGATAACTGAAAGCAATCTTTACTGGAGCCCAGGAGCCTCTGCAGGGTGAACCTCACCCACTTGTCTTGCCATGCCCCCAGGCAGGCAGCAGGGGAGACCACAGGGGGAGTGAGGGAGAGCATCCAAATTCCAGAGGGATATGCTGAGCTGTGCTGGCTGTTTCAGGTTCATGACTCCTACCTTCCAGCGCTGCTTCTTTCTGAGGAGCAAAGCTGGCGTCAGCATCTTCATCCAAGAAATTTTTTCCTACACTGCAGAAGAACAAGCAGTTACAGGGTGAGCACTGGGAGCCATAGTCACTCCTCCCCATTTCTCCCTCGAAAGAGATGGGTGGCCTCAAGAGGAACATCATGAAAAGAAGGCTTTTGTCCTAGCATGCTCTTATCCAGCCCCCACCACATCCCAGGCCAGCTCAGGGACTCTTGTACAACCCCCAGCATCGTCAGCTGCTGCTGCATGTCCCAGTGTTAGTGACTCTCCATCAGGTTCAGTTTCCAGTGCCCTTGGTGGCTTTAGTGGAAAGGAGCAGGCAGGTCTGGAGGTTGCTGGCTGACAGCTTTGCCCCCATGGCTATATTGATGTGACTTCTGTCCTGACTGTCTCGGTGGGGCTGGGGCACACTAACCTGTGTATTGCTGGAAACATTACAGAGAGCACTCAGCTGCTCAAGGAAGTGATTAATATTTATGCTCCATGCCTGATATTATTAGAAGTTCAGGAACAATAGACAGTGCTTTTATGGGGCTGTTAAAAGGAATCTTTCTCAAAGACTCCTTCACTGAAAGGCCTATAAAGGTGGGTTTGAGCAGCTTTTACATGCAAATAAAAAATATTTTGTCATATCTTCAATTCCTTAACTCTGATTAAAGCTTTGATATCTTTATGACAAAAAGTTGCCACCTCCTTAGTTGCCCAGTCTGGCTTTCCTCGCATCACAGGCAAACCACATGTGCTGGGCAGACCAGTCACACAAAAGTCCCACCACGCTTGGGATGTGCATGAATGCCTTCACCCTGTGCAAGGGTAGAAGTTTTCACCTGAAGCTTCTGGCTTTGGCACAGTGAAAACAACTAAAACAAAAATTGAAATTAAGAAGACCCCAGAACTCCACATTGTCCATCCTCACTGCTCAAAGCTACATTCTAACCTGGCCTTATATTGATGGACATGTCCCAACCTATATATTTTCCAGGTCTTATTTAGCCTGCAGTTGGAAAGTTTCTTTTAATTTCTTTTGAAAAATATTATTGTAATTTTCCCCCTATCCCCACTGGGAGGCCTTACTCTGTGGTAGTCTTTTATATGCTTAAAGGCTTAACTCATCTCCCAAGTCTTCCTTCCTCCGAATTAACCAATGCCAGTTTGCTCAGTCTGCCTTCAAAGGTCACGTTCCCAACTTCTCCAGTCCTTCTTGCTGCCCATCTCTGGTTCCTTTCTGGTCAGGCTTTATCTCTGATGTCTGTTCTGAAGCCTACCCTGCCCTGAGCAGAGGGAAAGGGTTGCATGGTGCTTACATGTGCACTTCTGGCCATATTCTCCCTTTCATTTGCCCTTCTCCCAGGGGGGTGTTGTTACTGGCTCGCATTCAGCCTGCCATGCACTGCACTGACCAAGGCTTTCTCAGTAAAACCAGTGCCTGGCCAGCCCCTCACCAGCCCTCCCCATGCAGCAGCAGCAGCAACCGGACCCCTCCTCAGAGAGAGATGTCGGGCAGAGCAGAGCACCATGCCACTCAGCCCCCTTGCCCTCCTGGGTGTGTTCCTCCTCCCAGCCCATTCAGAATCCTGGCTTCTTGTGCAGGCAGGATGAATCTTGTTTTCTGAATTCCCGTGGGTGCACTTCCCAGGCAAAAGTGAAGAAAAACAAGAGTTAGGCCATGGTGTTTCATCCTTTGGCCAGCTCCAAACAGTCTCCTGGGGCTGAGCACGTCTACCAGAGCCCATTATTCATTATGCCTGTGTTGTATTTATCTCTTGTTAGCCTTGAGATGTTGCCATTCAGTGGAAATATGACACATTTAGCCGGTAGAGAAACGTCAGACCCCAGGCAGCACCAGCAACCAGAAGGGAGGATGTATAATCCCCGCTGGCACACGTGCAGCATATGCACACAGCAACAATCAGTCAGGTTCATTTGTCTCGGATTGTAGTTGCAGACAGCGTTACAAATGCAGGTCCACACACAGCTCGAGCTAAAAAAGGCAGATCCTTTGCTTTTTCTGAGTTTTTTTTTGTCTGTTTTTTTTTTCTGGAAAATTCTGTGTCACTGAGTTGCCACACGTGGAAGAAAGCAAAATCTCACTCGGAGCCAGGATTGTGTCTGGGAATGGGTTAGCACGAGTCCCAGCTGCCTATGGGCCACATTTGTTCTCTGCACAAGTTGAGAGTTTAGGCTGGTGCAGCAGCCTGGGAACTTTCATCCTCCTTTCACTTGCCAGAGGAGGGAGAGGGGACCAGATCCTGAGCTCAGAAGCAGCTCACTGAGGATGCAGCTATGCTCAGATGCCTGCTACAGACCTTGCCGTGGAGAGCAGTCTAGGTTCACTTCTGTGCACAGCAGGAGTCAAAGCACGGGGGAAAGGTATCAGTATAAATTCCTGGAATGTATTAGAGGCAGCACTCGCTCTTCGCTGCGTCCAGGCTCTGAGTTTTACCAGGGTCTGTCAGGGTGCTGGATTTATTGCAAGATCTGGTCCCTAATAAGTGGAATGAGCAAAACTCAGCGCGGCAGGTCACGGGAGCTGCTGTTTTTTCAGATGTGGTCAGTCACCCTGACCGAAAACACATCGGTCTTCTGCCTCCAGGGCCCCATGTGCAGCATAGCCCTGTGTGTGCTGTTGTATAATCTCACTGGGCTGTGATCATTATTTTCCAGCAATCCTGTAGGCACAGCAGTGGGGTGGAGTGGAGACACAGACACAGGTAATCCAGGCACGCTCACTTCCAGCCTCCTCCCAGCCTGGTGCAGGAGGAGGTTGCTCCCAAGCCAGACTGTGATGCACAGCAACATGCAGATGAGAAAAATGGCACCGTGCCCTTTGCTGTTATGATTGAGCCAAGCTGAAAACCAGTGACTATTCCAACTTCAGGTAGCATTGTCTTCACTTTCTTCACATGGGAGAGAAGGTTCAAGTCTGAACAACTAAGAGCTAGGCTGATTCCAGCGATCAGCATCCTCACGTGGTTATGTACGCTGCTTATGTCTTCATGTATGTACTTGAAGTATATACTGCTTGTCTTGCAAGTATAGAATGGGGGGGAAATGGCATTGGGTGTTATTTAGGTAAGAGAGGTATTCATATATCTTAAAGTTTAGCAGAATCACATTAGGTCAATGACTTTTTTCCTCCACATCCCTTCTTATTATCTTGATTATGGTTGAAATAAAAGGTCAGTTAGCCTTTCTAAGAAAACTCAGTCTAGAAAGCTTACTTTTCTAAGAAAACAAGGAACTCCTTTTCTGCCAAAAAGGGTCAGGCAGGTTACACAACTTCAGCAGCAGAGATTGAAGTCCTTGCTAACGTTATGGAACCTACTGTCTTCCAAAAAACCAATTTGTAGACTGGTTACGTTCAAAATGCAACTGAAATATTTTTAAACTACCTCTTAAACATCTAAAGCAATATCATAATTCTGAAAAAAAGTCCAGCCCAACCTACCCTACCGGCCATAAACCTACCAAGGCAGCAGCAGGAGGTAATTGGCTTTTCCCGTGCATAGCTGTTACAAGCAGAAAGGGACAGGGGAGGACTGGTGATTTTTCACACACTCATTTTTCAGAGGTGAGGGGCACTGCAGCCCTCTCAGTTTTCTGGGGGAGAAGGACATCTTCCTTGGCTTGCAGCCAATACTCAGGGAGGTCAAGGATGAACAAGAGGAATTTCCGTAGCCGAGAGCAGCAGTCCCCAGCCCACGCTCATGGGCAAGAGACTCCTCAGTTTTATCTGTCATGGATGCTTGTTTTTCCTCTCTTCACAGGAAGAGTGCAGTTGCCTGCAGCTGCTACATGGTCACTATTCGTTCCTTTGGGTCACAGGAGGTCAGTGGCCATCCTTTAAAGATTTCCTGCCTGCAGAAGAGCTGTCTTTCATTGTGGGCACATGACTGCAGCTGTCACACCTGGGACGTGACCAGTCAGAATGATACCAGCCCCAAAACTTCACTTTCATTACAGTAATCCAGCCTTTGACAAATAATACACTTATTTTTGCAGTCACCCGTGCTGTTCCCTGCTCCAGCAGCCCATGGTCAGGCAACTGCTGCAGGAGGAGCTGCCCGCAAAGAGATTTCACAGGCTCTGGTCTACCACTGTTTCTTAGTGTTTAGTTTTAGAAGGGAAGGCAACAAGTCTTCCCCATGAAGGTAAAATGTGCAGCCCTGAAATTGTAAAACACCAAACCCCTTGGCTTTCCTCTTTGTACTGTAAACCATCAGAGGTCAAAGATAAAAACACATCAGGGCACTGTGACCATGTCAGAAGTTTTGCAGGGTCATTTTTTTTTTTCTTTTCTGAGCCAGAAACTGCTTTTACAGGCAAGTTTTAATTTTGTTCTCTTGTCCCCCGTGAAATGCAAACAAACCACATGGCTCAAAAGTCAAATGAGCTTGGTCTGGGGTTGGCTGAGTCATCCTGTTTGATTGTCAGTCTATGGTAATTAGACTGTGTGCACTAAACCGTTTCATTACACAGCACTCCAAAGCCAGACCTCTAAAAAAAAAGAGCAGATACTTCAGCCAATCCTGTCAGGTCCTGCCATTAGTGATAAAATAATATTTTAACAAACCCTGAGAACTCCAGTGTGGAAACTGATCAATGATCCTTGAGGAAATTTACTGAAAATATTTTGAGTTTGTTAGGAAAACAAAACAAAACAACCCAGCAAAATACATCATTCACTGAAAAATAAATTCAACAGAACATTTTCAGGTAGTTCTCATCAGGACATACAACTCCCTATTGCTCCTCAGAGTCATATGCAAGGGGGCTCTACAAGCATCTCCTGTTCCAGCCCAGCCTGGAGTTAAGAAACAGTGAATCCAACACAGCTACTTCATGCTCTGCCTGGTGTATGTATGTGTAGAGTTGAAGAAACTCAACCCAGTAAGTCTAAGAAACCATGAAAGACACATCAAAGCTCAGCTCACACTGAACAGAGAACAGCAGTGCTGGCAGAAACCACTGTTTCGGGCTCATCCAGGCTGGGGAATGTTTTTGTACCTGCCATGTGACCACAGTGTATGGGAGGAGAGCTTTGGGTTGGACCAGGTTTTTTCACTCTGCTTACCAGGGGGTGTCACCTCCCCCAGTTCCTCGTCCGTAGAAAAAAGAGCCAGCGATGGGGGGCCCTGCATTATCTTGCACACTTCTCAAGCCGACTGATCGAGTTCTCCAACTCGCTACAGCAGGGCTGAAAGCAAAGGATGTATTAGACAAACTTTAAGAAAATAAATCCTTGCTTACTTTCCTTTTTTTGTGAACACATGACAAGCCAACTGACTGTAAAAGGTCCAAATATGTGCTGCTCCTGCCTGCTTCTACAAATTTAGGTTACCCTATGACCCCTCTTTCCTTTAAATCTACAGAGGGGCTTTGAATTTAAGTATAAAATTTCTTTCTGAGGTAATTTGCCACATGATGTGCAATGCTGCACTGGAACAGATATGTGTCATTCACATTAAAAGTTCACAATTTATTCTTGGTTCTCCTAAGCATAGTTTAATTCTCATGTGTCCCTGCGTCCTTAACACACCTTGCACCTGAATTATGTGCAACCTAATTAAGTGCATTTTCAAGTTGCAAATGTTGAAGTTCAGGGACAGATTTCACAGCTGTTGCTGGTGTTGATCCATGCTGATGTGTGCAGGAAGTTTGGCTGAAATCCCAGCGAGATGTTGCCCAACACAACCACATGCCATAGATTCTGCATTTTGAAGATCTCCAGAGAACTGGTGGGGTAGTGAGTGTTCTTTGGTCTTTTGTAATGGTTCATTGGAAACTCAAATTTACTCCATTCTAGTTCTAGAACTTGCTATTCAGGGGATTGTGAGACCAACAAATAAAATTCTTTCATGTTCTGTCGTGATGTTGATTTCCTGAAGAAGTGCCAGAAGTTGTAAGGGTGCTGGAAATGCTGACTGAACCACCTCCTGTGCCTGTGCTACACATAAGACAATAGGGACTTTGAATCCTCAGTTGAGAAGGTACAGTAGGGAAGGTGTCCAATAGCACTCTGCTAACTGGCATGCTGACTTTTTAATCTATGTCCAAAAGGAGCTCACATGGTGTCTACTTCAGCAGTGTCTGGATAGGCACCTTCCAGGAGAGCTGAAGCTCATGACATGTGGCTGCATTTGTAGCATCACAGCAGGATTTACCCCAATAAGCCCTGATGTGACAAACTGGGGACTGGGACCAAGCCCATGCTCACCCTGAGCCCTGCAGCGTCGTGATTTAATAAAATACCTAGAATTTCTTCAGGGAATCATAGAATACTTTGGGTTGGAGGGACCTTTAAAGATCATCTAGTCCAATCCCCCTGCAGTGAGCAGGGACATCTGCAACCAGAGCAGGGTGCTCAGAGCCCTGTTCAACCTGACATGGAGTGTGTCTAGGGATGGGGCACTGACCATCCCTCTGGTCAACCTGGGCCAGTGTCTTACCACCCTCAGCATCAAAAATGTCTTCCTTCTGTCCAATCTAATTCTCTCCTCCTTTAGTTTAAAAACATCACCCCTTGTCCTGTCACAACAGGCCCTGCTAAAAAGACTGTCCCCATCTTTCTTATAGACCCCCTTTAAGTACTGAAAGGCTGTAATAAGTCATTAACTAATAAGATCTCTTCTCCTAGAAGCATATCATAGAGGTCACCAGCACAGCTTGCCAGTCCACTACTAGAATTTAATGTCAAGATGCACTTTTTTGGGGACAGATTTCCAAAATACTCCAAGGGGAGAAGTCTCTTGTTGCTCCAGTGAGGGGCAACCACAAAACTCCTGCATCTTACCAAGAAATGTGGCTACACTCACAATTGCTGCCCTAGCCTGGCTGTAGGAACAAAACCTAAGCACACCCCTTCCCCGGCACTGGTGCACACCTCTGCTATGGGGTTTGCTGCCTGTGTGGTGCCAGTTAAGAGGGCAAGACACATGGCAGTGGGATTACACAAAGCAGTAGCACCCTCAAGCCGTTGGCTGGTCCCTTTCAGCCTCTCTGCCAGCAGCAGAGGGAATACAGCGTTTGCCTCGGTGCCATTCCAACCATCGCAGCATCACCAGCCAATTTGTGTCTCCCACCTCCCCAGCCGGTGCCATGAGAGCTGCCAGGCTCTGCTGTTGTGCTGCCAAGGGTTGCTCCCAGAAAATTCCCCAGCATTGCCACTGATATGACACGTTTTCTCTTTAGAGTTCACAGCCTGCATGCTTTTTTAGAGAAGTAGCTGCCTCATTGTCCTTCACCGTGCTTCTCGTGGGCTTGGCCAGTAGCACTGGCTACAGTATGAGTGCTGGGCTACTCAGAAAAAGAAATTGGGAAAGAGAAGGTGACAAAAACAGAGAGAAAAAAAAAGAAAAAGTGAAGAGCAGCACATCCAGACAGATTTTTCACTCCCCTGTCAGAAATATGGCTCCAGAAATGACACACAACTGGTGCAGCACAGACTCCCAGCAAACTTGCCCTTTGAAACCCCAGCAGGTTAACTCCTCAAAGGAGCTGAAATAAAATAGGTTATACTGGTTGCACCCGGGGCCAGGAGCTTTCCCTCTTCCCATTGCCCTGAAAACTGCAGGCTCTGGCAGTCTGGCTACCTGTGCCTCGGGCATTCTACATCCCCCAGTGCTTCCTGAAGTGGGAAGAAACGCTGTGGATGGCAAACCCTGCTCTGCACGGTGAGCACTGGCACTGGTGAGTGCTTACAGTAAAGCACAGCATCCCTAAAAGCACTGGAACGACTCCAGGGACCCACAGCCCACGGGAAAGCATGTGGCTGAGGCAAGAGATAAGTGTTGTTTATAGTGCTGAATTAAAACAGACACTGGATTCTTTTCTGGCTGTGGGATCCTAGATAAATAAGGAGTCAAGGCAAATAAAGATGTCACCGGTTGATAGTATATGCACGGGAATTTCCAGGCAATGATTTATACTGACTGGTGTATTTCCTGGTGCAAAAATACAGTCACAAGCAAAGCATTTGGGACTCAGCCCTCCTTCCTTCTCAAGTCACCTTGCCCATGCTGTTTGGCCCCTTTTATTTTAGAAGCATTGAAGTGAGGGTCTGTGGATGCTTCCCAAGCATTCATGCAGTGTCTTCTTAGCTGGTGGCCCTTCGAGCCTCACTGCTCCTGTGCACAATGCTCACGAAGCTCAAGCACAACTTTCCAGTTAGTACTGAGGCACACGAGACACAAAATCCCAGATACTCTGCCAATGTGGCAGCAAAGGCAGGAGAGCAGAGTGCTGGTGTGACCAGTTAGGGTGTAAAGCTGCCTTGGCTTACAGGGAGGCTTTTCTAAGCTGCCTTTATTTATGGCTGCTGTGATTACCTGTTCAGACTGGTCCAACAAAGGACCCTTCACCCCACATGCCCACACTGTCTTGCAGGGTGCCTCTCTCCTCTGATGCTTGCTCTCTTCCTTCACTTGCTCACTGTTAGCTTCTCAGCCGCTTGTGGTTTGATCCTATCGCCAGACCTGGAGATATATAACCTGTCCAGGACATATAACCTGTCCAGACGTTGTCCTTCTCACCACCCCTCAGCTGTGAGCACTCCTTTCTGAAGCGTTTCTGAAGCTGCAGCTCCTTGGCAATGCCTCCCCTGCCCCCTTGCAGCCTGCCTGGCACAGAGCA
>VWZY01001536.1:194286-209980 GCA_013399075.1 Chloroceryle aenea | reverse complement strand
AGCACCAAAATAGCCCGTACAGCTTTGTCAGCCAGCTCGCTCCGCGGCGTAAACAGCCTTTGCCGTTTTTAGCAGAGGGGAATGTGTGTTGTTCCTGGGACGTGCGGTATCCAGGGCCAGGGGAAAGATGAGGGAAGGGCCAAGCATCCCAGAGGGACAGGGAGCCAGTGCAGGGGCCAGTTCCCAGCAGAGGGGCCCCAGCCCTGAGGCTGGGGGGAGCAGAGCAGCCTTAGGAAGGGATGACCAGGGGGACAACAAGGGTTCCCATGGGCTGGGCTCCACCCCGGCACCCCGTTGGGGGAGGACAATGGTAGGCAGTTGGGGGGGGCCTTATCCAGCCCCCATGGCATGGAATCTGCCTGCGGGGGCCAGGCTGGCCTGGGCAGCCACTGACCTCCTCCTGAGGCAGCCATCCTGACCTCCCCCCAGCCAAAGCACACCAGCAGGGATCACGACTGCACTGATGGAGCACAACTGATAATGAGTCTCCTGCTCTATTTTATTCCCATTTATAGACAGCTAAATATAACTTCCTGCTTATTTTTAATTCTTCCTGAAGGCTGCGACCCACAATCCATCAAATCAGTTCTGTATTTTTCATATTTGCAGCCTTGCATCAGATCCAAGAGAGAAAACAAAGTCTGGCTCAGCACAAGGTTTGTAGTCAAGTTAGGTATGGGCAGCACGTCCTGCACCAAAGATCTGGTGACCGTGGAGAAGGTATTGCAGGACTTGTAGGACAGAAGCTTTCTTTGTGCCAGAAAGACCCCCCAGCCCCAACCAGAGCTGCTGCCAGACCAGCTGTAGGAACTGCTGGTCCGGTTGGCATCTGGTGGCAGGTTTTGCTTGTCATCAAGCAGTGCAAAGAGCATTTAAAATGTTTTCCTATCGCACAGCCAGAAGCAGCTCACTGGATTGTACAACATCTCCCTCTGCAGCGGGAACAGAACACAGCACCAACTCGCAAGCCAAATATGTAAGACCCCATAACCACAAGCGAGTGCGTTGGGGTTTGTATCAGCTGCTTGTACCCCCAGAGATAAACTCCCACCCCTCTTCTAGGAGGCAGGGATAAAAACATTAGGGAAGATATTTGATGGACCACTGAAAGACTTATCCCTGTGGTATTTTCCTAACAACTGAACCAAAAGGCCATGATCTAATTGCAGCACTATCTATTAAGCACATCAGGTCCAATTTTCAAATGCTGGCAGTCTAGTAAATACCCAAATCATGCATTTCAGCCTTCCAGCTGAGAGGTGGCAGGGAAATCAGCCTTGTCTTGCTCACATCCCGGGCAAAGGCAGATGCAAACCTCTCATCTCCACTGAAAAAACATTCCTATTTTAGTTCCCAGATCCTGCTCCTCCATTCACTGCTCAGGAGATGAGACTTGGACAGAAACACCAGCATCACATGCACACAAACACACACTCACCTCTAGCAAATCACCTTGATAAGAACACAGCAGATCCAAATAGGTATTTGTCACATCTTACTGGGGTTGAGTGAGAGATTGTTTTAAGTCTCCACATTGCATGGAAAAACCATCACCCTCAAAAACTACTAAAAGTTCTTCAAATGCTGGACTAAGGGCTTGACCAAAATAAGGCAGGTGGTGAGCAGCCATCCTGTGGCTCCTGCCTTCTGCTCCTGTCTCCTGTGGACTTCAAAATTCACCAGTGCTGGCTCCTAACTCTGCATATAAGAAATTATGTGTCCATTTATATATCCTTTTAGTCCTTCCAAACAGCCAGGTCTCTACAACAGCTCATAACTGGGGATACTGTCCTGCTGACATTCACTGGGATGAATTTCCCTCTTCCCAAAGACACCAGCTCTCCACACCTGGTTGGACCAACACACAGTGCACTGTGTTTTCCTGCTCTGATTTTGTGAGCCCAGGTTTGCCAAGGTCCCACCTAGCTAACCTTGAACTGCAGCTGAGGAAAGCCTCCCATCTCTGAGGTTCAACCTCTGCTTTGGAAGGAGACACGGGGAAAAAAAAAAAAGACTTTATTTTGACCTAAAGCCAAAATGTGTGATAAGTTGAAAGCCACCCGTGAGACTGACTGATGATTTACAGCAGCACTGGCACAACCTTGCCTGGCTTAAGGCAAAACTCTTCCCCCAGTGCTGCCCTTCATCTTTGGGCAGCTTTGCCCTTCTTTGGTGCTGCAGCAGCCTCTGGGCAGGAGCAGCTCTTGCCATTAAAAGGAGAAGCCCAAATCTCACTCAATAATTCATTTACTAATATTCATTTACTGGAAAAAGCCCATTCGAGTATGTTAATGCAAGGCTGTAAGCCACACTTCCCCCATCAGCTGCTAACGTTTCCCAGTTTACAGAGCACAGCAGAAGAGGCTCTCACATGGACTTCTCCAGCAAACCATCGCTCCTTCCATTCCTCTCAAATTCCCAAACCCATCTATTCCCCACAAGGCTATTCTTCGCCAGCTATCCCAGTGCGACTGAGCTATATAAGTAGTCCAAGACTGAAGTGATGGCCAGGAAAAATGAATGGGAAAACTCAACCTTTAGGTCAGCGTGTGCAAAAGCGAATGGAAAATGCAGTGTCTGAGCTGACAGCTCCTCGTGCCCTTAGGGATAGTGATGTGGTAGTTGGGCTTCATTTCTAAGGAGCCTGCAGCCAACCAACTAGGACTCAAAGCAGCTGGTAAGCATGATTTTTTTGTCTTCCTCTTACTAAGTTCAGGATTTTCTCTTCTTTTGGGCTGAGCAGATAGACAGACTTTTCTGTTTGCGAGACATTTCTTTCCTTAAGTTATTCTCAGAATAGCCAGTGACTGTTTTAAACCCAAAATAGACAATCTCCCATAGATTCATACTCCTGTTTTTGGAAACACTATTTAGAGATGAAAAGTCCCAAATCAAAAGCAGTCAGGAACAACGGTGAAAACCCACATGCTTGTGACAGCAGGGACTGCCCTGGCACCTTTCAGTTCACCTCTTTCCTTGAAGACTCCTGGAAACATTGGGTTTGCCCCAGCTCTCCCCGAGTCTTATCAGCTCCTTGCCAGATGCCTGCACCACCCAGATTTAAGGTGTGAACCCCTGGGAGCAAGCCACCACTGGATCATCAGCAAAAACTATGCTACAAGTCATTACAAAAAGAGAAAAATATCAACATAAGCCAAGCCCCTGGTTAATACCCTTTGAAGAAAATAACTGGAGTTGGGAAACAGATGGAGTTTTTTGTTCTGTGTTTTGCAGAGAGAGGTGTGGAGGTTTTAAAGTATAAATATATAATATTCATATAGTGTTATGTGAAATTTAAATTCTGACTCATGGTCTGAATCACTGTGTAGCACTTCCAAATGTCATTGTTCTTGGGGATGATGTGCTGATTTCTGCTGATAAATGAATAAGCTCCATATAATGTGTTTGAGCTTTTAATATAGTAGCTGCCGAGGGAATACCTGAAAGCCACCAAGAGCACTTAGTTCATCTATTACTTGTCTGCAAGGTACAACTGGCATTTAAATATAGCAGATTATTTCATAGTACACTGCTGAGCATCAGCTGGCAAGATCAAAAGAACTGGGAAAGGTGTAGCAAAGGGGTATTACACCTCAAGCAGAGTTTAAACTCAGAGCTTAAACTTTCCCTTTGGAAGAGATTTACTCCATCTCCCAAACAAGCAAACCAGCCGTGCTTGAGTCAGAACGTAGCAACCATAGTGGGTTGCTGTTTGCATCTCACAACACTTTTCATGTGAGAAAGAAGTAAACCAGATTGTGTAATGAATTGGCAGTGAAGAGCTGCCTAGGGGTGCTGGGGGTGGGCATCGCTTCGAGCCCTGTAGAGGAAGCTTGATGGGCATCTGCCAGGAAGGCTCCCTGCAGCTCAGCTCTGGGCTGCCTCAGCTTTGCACCACTTTTTGAGCTTACAGGAGGGGTTGCTTTTGCACCAGCAGAAGACCTGGCTCTGGGGCACACGCTGCTACAGCCCAGCCCCATGGCAAAGTGCCTTGAGGCTGCTGGATTGCCAGAACCCAGCAGGGCTGGGATGATGTTGGGAGTTCCCCAATTTTATGTGCTAGGTACTGCCCACCAAAGTCATTAAGCAGAGTTTTGAAGGTTTTTTTCAATGCTTCCCCCCCAGTATCCTGTAAAAACTGAAATCGTGGTAACTGCTTTGTTATTGTCACAGTTTAACTCCAGCTGGCAGCTGAGCCCCACACAGACACTCGCCCTCTCCTCCCCCAGTGGGATGGGGGGGAAGAGAATTGGGAAGGCAAAAGGGAGAAAACTGGGGGGTTGACATAGTAGCAGTTTAATAATTGAAATAAAAATAAATAGTGCTAATAAGAATAAATTGTAATGAGAAGGAAAGTAACAAAAAGAGAGAGGAATAAACCCCCCAAAAGACAAGGGATGGAAATGAACACAATCGCTCACCACCAACTGAACTTTGCCTGGCCTGCCCCGAGCAGCAGCCCTGTCTCTCCAACAAGCTTCCCCTTGGTTTTACTGGTGAGCATGATGTCATATCGCCCTGAAGCAGTCTGTGGTCAGCTGGGGTCAGTTGTCCCAGCTGTGTCCCCTGCCAGCCTCTTGTGCAGCCCCAGCTTCCTCACTGGTGGGGTGAGAAGCAGAAAAGACCTCGACTCCGTGTGAGCTCAGCTCAGCAGTAAGGAAACCATCCCCGTGTTACCAGCACTTTCCAGTGTAAATCCCAAACACAGCCCCCTGATAGCAATTAGGAAGAAAATGAACTCTACCCCAACCAAGCCCAGCACGTTTTGTGGCTTCCTTTGAAGCAATTACACCAGAGCTAAGACGACATTATTTAAAATCTGACAATTTAAATAGCTTGCCTAGGAGAACCAACCCTGCAGAGGAATTCTCTGAAATCCTATTTTGCTTGGAAATTGCAGAGCTAAGGGGCTCTAACGGCCACGTTGTTACTCACTTTTTATTGCCTATTATGCCAATTACAATCCTCCTAACAGGACACCTCTCTTGTTCCAGGGCATCATCTCTGCCTGGGGAGCAATATCACACAACAATAGTAATTTTAAAATACCTCATTCCAAAAAGCCTGACCCAAAGCTCACCGAGCTCCCTCTGCTTTCTAGGGGCATCAGAAGAAAGGCACAGGCAGGCTGTAGGGTGTCACCACCCACCTGGCTCTGGGGACCTGTGCTAATTGTTCTGATTAGCAAAGCAACTGGATTAAAGAAAGATTCAACTCTGCAGTGCCTGAGCACTGTCTTCCAGTAATCCCAAAACATAAACTGGGTGGAAAAAACAAACAAACAGTATCATAATTCCATATGGTGTCTCAGAGGAGATGGGTTAGGGTTAGTTGGAGTTCCTGTTCAGCTCAGACAGACCCAGGTTAGAGGGCTGGATGCCCAGGGACAAACCACCAGCTGAGCTGAAAGGTTTTGGGGGTTCTGAGGCAGGCTCTGCCAGACCCGTGTGTCCAACCAGCTGCTCACTCAGCCGGGCAGAGCTGGAGTGTGTTGTGGCGACTCGAGCAAAGCCTTGCAAAGAACTCAGCCACAGATACTCTGGCATCTGCCGTGCTCGGTCCTGAGCTCCATCTGTGCCCATGCCAAGAGCCTGCGAGTGCCAGGGGAGGAACTCTGGCAGCTCCACACTGGACGTGCTCCCGGGCTGAGGTCCACGCTGCTCCCGAGGGCCCCAGCCCAGCTTGGCTCATGGTGTTCATGATGCAGAGGGGCCATCAGGGTGAGCAGAATTGTTTTCTGTCAGATATGTTGAAAACTTTAGTTTTCCTGGTCCTGTTGGTATTCAAGGCTGGGGGTTTTGTTCTCTTTTCTTTTTCTCCCTGTTAACCTTTAAAGTTCACAAGCCACTGTCTACATCAGGAACCAAGGGATGAAGGGCCCAGCAGGCTTCCTCCTTTGCTCACTGCTGCTGGTGGCTTCTCATGGCATAGAGGTGACTGCCCAGAATGACCAGCCTGACCCCAAAACTCCGTGTGCCAACTGGATGGGAGGAGCACCCGGCTACCCTGGCCACAATGGGCTCCCTGGCCGCGATGGGAAAGATGGAAAAGACGGAGTAAAAGGCGAGAAAGGAGAGGCAGGTTGGTGAGGAACGGGGAGTATGTTGGTGCTGGAGCCTGCGGGCAACCCCAGCTCCAGCAGGTCTCACATCTGGGGGGGTCCCTTCCTGCTCTTTGTCCCAATGGCTTTTGAGTATCCCCAGGGATGGAGATTCCACAGCCCAAGTCAAAGAGTGTGGTCTGGTGGTTGTTTTTCCAATTAGTGATGTTTTTTCAGACAGCTCTCAGCAGCTCTGCACACAGCTTGAGGGGGGAGCAGGGAGAGGAACTGTCTGACTTAGCTCATGGGGGGTGTTGAGCTCATCCAGATCCTCATGCCACAGCCCCCTCTGCGTTTGGGGCCGGTGGGTGGCAGCTGCCAGCAGAGTGCAAACACAACTCCCTGTCCCCACTCTGTCCCCCAGGTGTGCAAGGTCCCAAAGGCGACCAAGGCCAAACAGGATTGCCAGGGCAGGACGGGCCAAGAGGATTTCCTGGAAACTTAGGGCAGAAGGGGGAGAAGGGTGAAGGTGCCTTTGTCCACCGCTCCGCCTTCAGCGTGGGGCTGACAGACCGAGCCCCCCATCCCAACGTCCCCATCCGCTTCAGCAAGATCTTCTACAACGAGCAGAGGCACTACGATGCCAGCACAGGCAAATTCCTCTGCAGCATCCCTGGCACATACTACTTTGCCTACCACCTGACGGTCTACCTGTCCGATGTCAAGGTCAGCCTCTACAAAAAGGACAAGGCCGTGATCTTCACCTATGACCAGTTCCAGAAGAACAACGTCGACCAAGCAAGCGGCTCCGTCTTGCTGCACCTCAGCAGTGGGGACGAGGTGTGGCTTCAGGTGTACGGGGATGGGGACAACAACGGCGTCTACGCCGACAACGTCAACGATTCCACTTTCATGGGCTTCCTCCTGTACCCAGACCTGGATGTCCATTAAAGCAGGGGCTGCCACACAGGAGGGGATGAGGTTGCTTAACCCTGGACGGCGTCCTGGGGCACTGGCGCTATAGCTGCACTCTATTTACCAGAAAATTGCCTTCTGGGGGCAACGATTGCCAAGGGTGGACCCTACCCCCTGTGAAATCGGTGAGGTTATGCACGAGTGACTGCCACAGGAGCAGGAGTTCACTCCTACCTCTGCTCTTGCTGGCCTTGCAGACACCTGGGCCCAGGGTGAAACACCACTCCTGCCACATCATAAAACTAAGTCTCAAAACGACCTAACCTTTCCTGACATTTAAAAGAGATCAGAGAAAAATTGGCTGCATTTAAATATCACATTCCAAAGTTCCCTTTTTTAACCAAGTTCTTTAAGTTCTTTAAAGCAATAGTGCACATTTTAGCCAGCATTTTGATGAGAAGAGGGAGCAGACTACTCACAAAATCCATCTCTGCTCTTGTTGTCAGCTGGAACAGATGTCTCTCTTTTCCCCATCGTAACTTGCTGTCTTAGTAGGGCCTTTGACTTCCACCCATGGTTTGTTTCCCTTCTTTAGCACAGATCTTTGAATATATTCGGGTTATTAACTTCCATTTATTTTAATCCTTTGTTTTTTCCTTTTATGTTTATCCCCTATCATTATCTTCAAAGTAGACAGCATGCTTGTTTAGGGCAGGGATCTTCTCTGTTTCTTTATCTGAAAAGCCAGTGAGGCCACACAACAGAAGCAGCCCATTGACTGTGGCTTTGGGAGTCCTGAGGGCATCCCAAATGGGTTGGTCACACAGTTGTGATGCTCAGAAATGGCTGAAGCCCCCCTGCAGGGCACGGGATGTCCCTCAAGGCTCCTGGGCAGAGGGGACCTCATGGTGGAGGTGTCCCTTTCCAAATCACTCACCTGGCACTGGAAGTGATGGCACAGATACTTGTTAAGCCCAGAGGGGCACACGAGCAGCAATCTTAGAGCTCCCACCTGCAAGCTGCCAGGATCCTGTCCCATCTTCCCTCTGAATAGCTCCCAAGTGCAGTCAGAAGCTGAGATCTAGCATCCATGTTTCTACTTTTCCACGCCACAAGTCTGCCTTAAGCAAATGGTTTGCACAGCAGCTGGGCAGAGCTTCAGGTGGCAGTGCACCCTCCCATGTTGAGGGGGCTTCTGCAATGAACACACCCCCAGGACCTGCCCCAGCTCTCAGCAAGGTTATCTGAATGGGGAAGGAGTGAACTGGGATTAGTAGCAATCCCATCAAACTGCTCTCCAAGGATCTGGCTTGACTTTTAGCTAAAAGAGGATTTGATGCTTTCTCAGATAGGTTGTAAGAAGACTCCCATCAAGCTTCTGAACAAGCTAACACCAAGCAGAGCTAATGCATTAGTACGAGCACAAAACAGCATTAAGAGCTTCAGCTAAAATTACTTCCAACAGCAGCACTTTTTACACTCCAGTGAATTAACACATTACAAATAATAACAACAATAAAAAACTCTCTCAATGAGAATGCTCCCACGGTTCTGTGTGTGGCGTTGGGAGGGATTTGAAGAAAGGGACATTCTTTTAGCCCACCAGNGCTTTAGCCTAGGGCACAAGCCAGGATTTCTTAGCACCCCCTACAACTGCCCCATCATGACCCACGTTAGTGTTACTTCCACCGTGGGCAATGCCATCTCCCACCTCAAGTCACGATGGCTGTAGTGCAAGAAACACAATGTGTGTTAGAAACTCAGGGCCTGGGGCCACGCTGGCCCTTATGGGAAAGTCTTGCTGAAGCCCACACGCTTGNACACTCCAGTGAATTAACACATTACAAATAATAACAACAATAAAAAACTCTCTCAATGAGAATGCTCCCACGGTTCTGTGTGTGGCGTTGGGAGGGATTTGAAGAAAGGGACATTCTTTTAGCCCACCAGGCAGCCCAGGATTAAAAAAAAAATAATAAAAAAAATTATTTCTACCAAGATGGGGGCATCCTGGGCTGGCACACAAAGGGACACACCACCTTTGGCTTTCCTGAGAAACTCCAACCCTGTAGCTTTCATCAAGGCTTCAGCATCTCACCACCTCACAATGTGTTGCCTCCTTTTGGAGAAGATGAGCCCTGTTTTCCAGATTGTTTCCCCAAAACCACTGTGCCTGAATCCACCCTGAGCAGCCAGCCAAAGTGAGGGTCTCCACTGGGCCAGGAGGCTTCAAGAATCCTTGATTTAATGATGGCCAACCTGATGCTCCATCTGATCATGCTGAATTCAGAGAGCTGGGAAAAGCCCTGCTCCTCTTGTGTGAATTAAAGGGAACAAGGTGAAAGAAAAACCCAAACCAAACCAAACACCAAAAAAAAAGCAAACAAAAAGCCTAATCCATAAATAAAAGAAGATTTTAAAATGCAGCAGTTGCTGGATCAANGAGCTTGAAAGGTCCCTCCCAAGCCAAATCATTCTGTGATTCCATGCACTCACACATCACATTATCACAGACCATGAGATAACAACTGCTCCACAAGAATGCTCCATATTAGTACATATCTTATGGTCTTTTATCTTTTTTAAACATATCGCCTCTTGATCCCTGTAAATGGCTTTCCCAACCCCCCCTGTGAGCAGCAGCCTCTCACACAGGCTCCTGTTTCCTTGCACGCTGCATGGGACAGCAAAACCAGGAGCACAGGGCTTGCAGTGCTCCAGTCTCCAGCCACATCAAGCAGGGGCTCAGCACCAGAGGTGTCTGGGGACTATGGCTGCAGAAACATATCGCCTCTTGATCCCTGTAAATGGCTTTCCCAACCCCCCCTGTGAGCAGCAGCCTCTCACACAGGCTCCTGTTTCCTTGCACGCTGCATGGGACAGCAAAACCAGGAGCACAGGGCTTGCAGTGCTCCAGTCNTCCCTCTCACAATGAAGTTTTTCCTCATGTTGGTGGAACTTGCTGTTTTGCCTTGTGACCATCACCTCTTGTCCTGTCACAGGGCACCACTGAACAGAGCCTGGCCCCTTCTCCTTGCCCCCCACCCTGCAGAGATTTGTGAACATTCATAAGATCCCCTATCAAGCTTCTTTTCCAGGCTAAACAGCCCCAGGGCTCTCAGCCTTTCCTCAGCAGAGGGATGTTCCAGTCCCTTCAGCATCATAGATGATTAAACAGAGCGCGAAAAACAAGAACGTGGCCTCCCTCACAAGCACCCAAGCTGTTCCTCAGTTGCTGGGCTGATGAGCCCCCCCACACCCTCCTGCTGCCAGGGCTGGCACAGGGACCTCATTCCTGTTCCTCCCCACACGCTCCCACCAGCACATGATGCATCAGCTTCAACTTGCAGTGCAACCCCACTTCTGCCAGAATTAATTGGGATACAAATAGCAGCTGCACTAAACCATGAAGAGACACAAGAAAGAGATAAATTGCTACAGGACTTGTATTTATTAGTGAAGTATCAACTCCCTAGAGGCTTTTTGTCCTGGCAGAAGGCAGGGGATTTTAGGATGAAGTCCTGTGTTTAGCTAGTTGGGCACCGTGCATCCAGGCAGGCGATGCCATCACCTTCCAAGTCCACCCTTTGAAATTCTCTGGAGGAAAAATTGGTGTGATCTGGGTGTGATCCTGGGATCATCTTCAGAAGTCCCTTCCAACCCCTGCCATGCTGTGATTGCCAACCCCAGGGCAATGTGTGGAATCCCTCCCAATAAAGCAGGTCAGCTTTATGGAGAGGCATCAGGGAGGGAGGCAGAGCAGGAGATCCCACTTGAAGCCCCTCTCCCAACACCTTAGAGTCAGGCAGGGAAGGACAGGGAGTGCAAACCAGCACACCCAGCTCCCTCTGATCCTGTGGGCATCTGTGCAAACAGTGCTCTGCCCCAAGGAGCCAGGAGGGCACAGCTTCTGCAGTGCCCTGACAGGGATTTCTGGTGAAGCCATTCTAGTTCTGTAACATGCTTTGGTTAGTGCTTCAAGGTCAAGGTGGAGCTGTCATCCTGGATGAGGTAAGACACAGAAGAGGGATTCCCACCCCACAGTACCTGTGTCCAACAAGAGGCAACTTGAAAGTAGCAGGAGACCAAAAAGACCACAACCTAACCTAGCTCAGCAATCTGCCCTGTAAGCTGAGGAACACCATGACTGGGAAGCTCTCCAGCAGGACAGAGTCCCCTCTGCAAGTGTCCACAATGAAACACCCTCAGCTGGCCAAGGGACTCTGAGACTCCCCTGGGCAGGCAGCTCCTGTCTGTACCAGGGATGCTTTGTCACATTCCCTCAGCAATATGTCTTCCCTTGCTCAGTCACCCACCTCCTACGTGCCATTCTCAGCTGTATGTCACTTTAGTCACAGCAACAGACAAACCAGGGTCTTTGCTCTGAAGAGGTTACAAGTTTACAGGAGTTCAGACAAGATTATATAGGGCTTGTACATACATGTCACAGCTACAGGCAGACCCAGCAGCACAAACACAGCCAAGGTTAGACCTGACTGGGAATTTCTCACCTGCAGATTGATTTTTCCATAAATAAGAAAGAAGGGGTCACCAAAAACATCCTATCTGCCAAATGTAAAAGCTTTAAAAGACTCTGGTCCTCTCTCCTTCTGCTCTGTTCTCCCTGTAGTAGCAGCTTGAGAAAAAAGGTTCTCATTTGGGTCAGGATTCTGACCCTGCTGCTTGGCAAAGACCAACTGGAGCAAATATAAAAAGAACATTAAGAAAAATAAATCTGGAAGTCAAGTCATAGAAACAAATCCTTATCCTCAAAGCCACCCCTCTGCTGAGGACTGTCCTGCATTGTGCTCCTGCTTTTCTGTAAGAGCCCTGATCTAACAGTCACATTCTGGCCCCACCACTGGCAGAGGGACTCACAGAGAACAGGGCTGCACTGTCATCTGCCCAGCAGGTTTTCATGTGCTGGACAAGTTCTCATTGAGAGCAGGAAGCTGCCTGCTGGCTTCCCCCTGCCCTGCAGAACCAGGAAGAGCTCTGTTTATTCAGCTAAATCAATCCCTTCTTTATTGAGAAAATAACTTGCACTTCAATTACTCAAGTAAAATATTAAAAAGCAACTTTTTATTTTAGTACTTTGGAAGTCAGCTAAATAAAAAGCAGCACTACTACCCCCCTAGGTCTGAGCTTGCCTGTTCCTGCTCACATGGAAAGCAGCAGAATTCTGGATCCTCCCGCTAACCTTGCAGCCAGCTCTGAAGAGGCACTGCAGAAACATTACACCAGATGACTGCAGCTTCCTTCCACATGGTAACCTTCTCTCCCTCACAATGGCTTGATTATTTTCTGCCCAAAATAGATGGCACATTCTGCATTCCTAAGGTGATGCTGCTACATCCAACAGCTTCCTCCAAACAGAGAGCAGGCCTTGGCAGAGTTTCGGAGGGAACGGGCTGACCTTTCAGGGTTTTGAAGCTGCTCCTTTTCATCTGTGCTGCACAACTGGCTACAAAAGCATTTTAGCACTCGGGCCATCAGCCCTCCGTGACCCAGGCAGGTCAGCTTTACACCCTGCCAGCTGCACTGCTGGGCAGGGGGACAGTCCAGGACACCAACCTTGGTACCTCCGTTCACCTGGATGTGGAAACAGGGAGCAGGGCTCAGCAGCTCATAGAGTAAGGGGTGCAAAATGCTCGTTCTCCCTCAGAAACACCTATTCTGAGTGGTGTTGGCAACGACAGAAGGTACAGGGATCAAACCTCAGTAAACTAAACAGCCAAGTCACAGAAATGCCCTTTAAATCAATTTATTAGCTTCTGACACCTTGTGATTGTTTCCTGACAAGAGGCTGATTGCCCACAGACTAATTAGACTGAAGGGCTTGACAAATGGTAGCACAGAAACGAGGTGATGCTGAAGGGCATTCTGTTCCTTGTATGAGCCTTTCCATATCAATACTGCCCCCCAAGGGACCCAAGCAAATCACTGCTGAAAGTTCTGACAGCTCTCTTCAGAAAGATGAGGCCAGGTACACACTCCTCACCTAGCCCCACTGCAAAGGGGACAACTCCAGTTGGCTACATCATACCTACCTTCAGCATCATCCCGTTCCAACCCGGAAGAACATTCCTTTCATTTCACTTCATCCCACGAGAACAAACCCACCCAGGTACCAGACTGAACACAATCCCACCAGGCTGAAAACTTGGGCTGGACCCACGAGCATTCTTTGCCCTGCATCCTGTTTCATGAAGGTTCCACGTTTGAGTGAGGAAGATGACATTGTGAAACTACAGCTACTCACCACGAACAGCTTTGATGCTTCACTGAGGTTTTGGAGATCTCTAAAGAGAGCATTCTTGCCAAAGGTCAACCATTCAAGATGGATTTGTATCAGAGAGCAGACTCCTGCTGCTGTGAGCAAACATAAGGCTTGAGTTTCTTACAACTTAAGGAAGGCAAATGAAAACCAAAGAGGCCTGGACAACACACAGACAAGGATTCCAAACCCAAGGTGATCATCTTGAGGAATCTGGGCATCAGCAAAAGAAAGTAGCTAGAAGAGCAGCAGGAAAGAATCACTTCTGAAATCTATTTCAGCTTTTGCACCTGCCTAGAACACACCATCCACTTACTGGCTGCAGCTCACTTCCCAAAATCTGGTTGGAAGCAAACACCAAAGCTGGACACAGCCCAGATGCGGCTGCTGCTGCCCACTCCAGATGTGTATGCCGGTGTCAACGCAGGAAGCTTCAAACTCCTGCCTCTTTAAACAAACTGAGCACAAAAAAGGAGACAGCTGAGGAAGACTGTTCCTTCAGGATGCATTTACCATCAGACACTGAGCAGAGCAGGTGCCAGAAGGATGAGTTAGTGTACGCCGAGGGGTGAAACGGAGGAGGTGGAGGAATGCACAGGAACACAAGGAAAAGACACCCAAGTCCCACTGTGTTTATTGTGTTGACACTTTTAAGCTTGGGGCCAACGTGGTTACTGTTACATGTCAGATTTTTCCTTTAAGGCAAACACCAAGAGTCAAATACCTGAAAGTACGAGAGGAAAGGGTGAAAGTAGCATGAAGTCTTCAAAGAAAGCTCAGTCTCAGTTCTATTTTTGTGATCAATTTGTGGAACATGGACTGCACTTAAGATTAGACAGGATTAAACTCTCAACTCTGACATAATATAATAAAAACTCACCTCCTCCTTCCGTGCCAAGCTTCACTTTGGGTCACCGATGGGTGCAAAACTTTATTCCTGAGCCTCCTAAATTAAAAACTAAGCATTCATGGTAACTGAGTAACTCTTGGAACAGAAGACACACTCTTCTTAGTGTGACTGGCAGATGAGCCAGACTAACTCAGAACAAGCAGCTGTCTTGGTCCCAGAGAATTCTGTATGGTGGGAAGAACAAAACTTGTCTAGGCAGCAATATACTCTGCCATGGATCTTTATTTAATATCCAAAAGAAACAGTGAAGGATTTAATTAAAAAAAACTCAAACCAACCCAAAACATTCTCTAAAGAATACAGAATTTTGAAAGTATATCCCAGAGAGAGAAGGTTTGGTTGGGGTTTTTTAATTGTTATTTTATTGAATGAGAACACCAGCAAGTAAAATGTTAAGATAAAAAAATATCTAAACACAGCTTCCTAGAAATAACAATCCACAATTTCCTCCTTAGTTATCTTTAAGCATCTGGTTTTCATATTCCCCACACAGTTTATACAGGTTTCCCCCCCCCTCCCCCGTCTATCTTGCTCTTANTCCCCCGGGATTTTCCTGTTTTGATTATTTTAATAAATAAAGGACACCACAGGTGATCCTAGAGAAGAATTCACATCTCAGCATGGTGTAGCTGGGCAGCTAAGGTCACTGGATGTCATCATCATCAAAGAGATCTTCAAAATCTAGTCGGAAAAATAAGATAACATAAAATTAACCTTAAAAGTTTCAACTTACATATGCACATAAAACAAGTACAGGTCATTATGTGGATTTAAGAGAGAAATGAAGGTGAACTAAGTGAATGAGAGTTACTGCACCACCAGTTACCAGAGGGGTACCACTGGGGGAGAGAAGAAAGGCAGGCAGCCCCAGGGGATGTTCATCACACACAAGTTAATCTGCTTTACTCGTGCAATAGAAGCTTTGCAGTTAAATTCACAAGAGTAAAGCTGCAAAAGAGGGGCTTTTATAAATGCATTAAGTAACCGTCGCATTCAGAGCGGATCAATCACAACTCCCAGACTCCAGAACTAAACAAGTACTGGCTTAATGCATAAAAAAGTGAAAAAAAGAAGTTTATGCACTAACAACATAACCGAAACAAAGCCCTTGTGCTTACAGAAAGCAACATACAAGTGCCATCCAATAAACTGAGGGTTAATCCTCACTGAGAACAGTTCTGAACTGCCCATGGAATGTAACACCACACCTTGCTGGTGGAACACTGTGGAAATACCTACTCCTGAATATGCTGGCTCCCACAAAAAGCCAGGTACCTCACAACTGCTAAGAATATATCAAAGCCGAATTTCTTTTTTTCTCCTGCTTCTGTCTTGAGTGACAAGGAGAAACCTATTTTATTTTAGGGCTATTACCAGTTTGTGACGAACTTAAAAAGAGATTAAATACCTATAAAGCAGTAACACCCAGGAACCCTTCTGTAAAGTTCTGTCCCCGGCTTTGTGCTGTTTTGCAGTGCTTAGTCTCAATTATTTGTTATACAAACAGATCAAGGCGATTTTCCTCGCAGCGATGGACTTGCTAAACCACTTA
>VWZY01001536.1:166232-192924 GCA_013399075.1 Chloroceryle aenea | reverse complement strand
GGTGGGCAAAATGGCGGGCCTAGGGGCCTAGGCCTGAAGTAAGCAAATGGCGCCGAACTAGCGAAGGGCTTGCTAAGAAGGCACCGGCAAAGGATTTGTCTTTAAATTACGCCGGCAGTCTTTCCAACCACCGTACTGAGTGAAATGGTATTTAACAGCTATAAACACAGAGAGGTGTTTCCCCCAGTCAACACCTTGTTAAAAACCCAACACCTTCCCAGAAACGTGCAACAGCAGCAAGTTTATTGATTTCACACAAAAAAAAAGCATAAATTGTGAATAAGAAAAGGTTAATTTAAAGCGTGAACATGTAACGTGGTTGGTATGAATGTTAATAAATGGCTGAAGGGGTAGTTCATGTGCGTTTGCTGGCAGCCACGTCTACACTTAAACATCNAGAAGCGTGGTTAGTAAAACTTCAGTGGCTAACGGTCACTAAAAAGGTCATCTCAGAGCGAAACCAAGCGAGGTTTGTTTTGATAATCTTTAATTTCCGGAGCTGTTGCCCGGAAGGCCCAAAGCGGTTCCCCCCCCTAANTAATTTAAAGCGTGAACATGTAACGTGGTTGGTATGAATGTTAATAAATGGCTGAAGTGGTAGTTCATGTGCGTTTGCTGGCAGCCACGTCTACACTTAAACATCTTTGAATCATAAAATTGTTTTGGTTGGAAGAGACCTTTAAGATCATCAAGTCCAACCATCAACCCAGCACTGCCGAGGCACCAGCTTTAGGAAAAAGGAGTGAAGGATTCATTGCTCATGGCTGGGCATATGGTATCCAAGGTGGCTCCCGAAAGGGAATTGAGCAAAGAAGGCTCTGGCCATTTCATTGATCCTGTTGTAGTCGCCCAGGGTCCGAAAATATTCCACGTAGGACCAAAAATCATTGGATGAGAAGGGCCAGTATGGCAAGGCTGCAGATTGCCCATGGAGATCTAAAGAAAAGAACCACAAAAAGACACAGTTTGAGGTTGTAGGTTCCCTTGGGGGGCTCCTTTGGCAGGAGAGAGGCAGGCAGAGCCATGGACCCTTCTCCGTGCCCCATTCTGCAGAAGCTGAAGCCAGCACTCTCTGCTCTGCTTGCACCAGCAATGACAGTGGGACAAAATGGGGAGCAAGAATGAAGGGACATGTCAGCATTTGGGGCAGTTCAAGGATCCATCAGGCTGCTTTAATTTCTAGAAGGCTGCTAGTTATTTAAAAACAAGAGGCAATTGCACTCAAAAGCCATTTTCCTCCCTTGTTCCACACCATTTATTCTTCCCAGTATAAAGATCTATGGAACAAGGTGCCATCATCAACAGTGTGCCCATGCAGCTGCCTGCTCTGCCCTCAGGCTCCTGGCAGCAGAGGAAGGGGCCATGCAGTTGCTCTTCTGCCATCTCAGCACAAAGGCAGCTTGACTGAGTATGGCAGAGGCTGGGGTGCAGGGTCTGCTCTGGGAAACCACTTCTGTGCTACCCCGACATCGCCTGGGACCACACATTTTATCTCTTCTTGTCAGGCTGTAGGAAACAGGCTAATGAAACGGAGAGGAAAGGCACTGCCACTTGGGAGACAGCTGCTGCCACTTGTGCTGCTCTAGGAATATGTGAGAAAACATGTGAAAAACCCATGTGAAAATGAAAACAAATTTGATTCTGAAAATGCAGGAGCTGAACACCCTTGGGCCCAAATCTGGGCAAACACAGAAGCGCACATAAAATATAAACGCTTGCTGAGACCAAGTAGTGACAAATGTCTTTCTGTGCAGCAAAGCTCAACCCAGTACTTTCATTTGATTGAAAGCACATTTAAATAAAGGGGAGCCATTCCGCTCACCAGGCTCAGCTTGGGACCGAGGTCTTTAGTGGGAATTAAGAGCCTTCAACAATCCTATTGTCAGACTGTAATTTTACAGAATAAAGTTCTCAGCGCGGAGGCACAGATGGCATCGAACACATCAAATGACCCCGCCGAATGCTGTCTGCAGAGGGGAGCTCACTGTTTGTACCAGCTGACCCGAGATTCACTCTGCAGTCTGCTGCTTGCCCCAGTGTGAAAGAAAAGCATAATTGTTGGTAATGAGAGCAGCAGGATACTGCCTGAATGAGGGTTTATTTTCAGGTTGACACACGCTCTCCTGACTAAGAGGTTGCTGCAGGAATATTTGCTGTGCACAAATATAGGAGAACCCTTAAACTTGGGGAAAATGCAGAAGATGTGTTAAAAAGAAAATCGTAGAGCCATAAATACAGATAATGGAGAACAGGGAAAACCATTTTGGATTAAAAGTAATCATATTAGCCCTTATTCCACATATATATTTAAACTGTTTTAATACTTGCCCTGAATATTTTAATCTGTGCACTCAGGATCCTGCTGGTTATCCTAACCAAAATGTGCACCAGCAGTAGCAGCAATTATTAAACTTATTATTGCAGATACTTCTATGCAGCTTCCTTTTCAGAAAGAATTCTATCTGAAAACAGCAAAGAGAGGTTACCCGATGTAATCATCACTAAGCCAGTGTAAACATCATTAGGGTGTTGAGGGGTTTTTTAATCAAAGGCAAAGGCTAACCCAGTGGACTAATCACACAAAGTGACACGAACCGCAGGGTAGCTGTGCCAAGGGATTTATTCCAACATTTCTATAATTGGATTTGGGGCAATTTGTAGATTTTAAGCTTTTTTGTCACGGAAGTCGGTATTTCTTGCCAATAATCAGACACACGTATAGTATTACTGTTCAGGACAGACAAAATCCTCAGATGTCTAATATGTTTCTAAATCTGATGTTTTCCAGTTACAGATTTTGTTATTAGTGACTTGACCATACCCCTTTTCATTCTAAGGCTGCAAGTATATTACTCTATTATTAGGCATTACTATATCAGCTTTTAATAAAGTTTAAGTAAATTTATAAAACTTCACTCTTCTTTCTCCACCAAACTAGATGAAAGCACTTCCACAGCCCACCGGGGTTAGTAAGCATTCCTGCCAAAATTGCTGCTGGACACCAGGTCTGGGAGTTACAAATGAATCTTCTCATTGTTAGTGGAAAGGAAATAAAGGAAAGAAAACCACATTAAGAATTACCATCTCCATCCTGGATTGATCGGGCATCTGCAAATAAAGAGGGAACTCATCAGTACCAGCTCCCACACAGGAGGACTTTCTGTTAATCAGAGGTTTGCTGCATAGCCAGAAGTGGACAAGTTCTTTTAACGGCACACGTAGGACCCTCCACAAAGCCAAATGTTTTTAGTTTCTTGAAGAGCTGAATAAGAAATCCCCCGTTTGCAGTCACTCTGTGCTACAAAACAGAGTTAACTAATAGCCAGAGCAGTTCCCATTAACACACGAGCGATGTCTGACACTAAGGAGAAGATACTGTATTAGTAACAAAATATTTCTGGCTGCTTGAAAAAATAAGTGCGAATAAAATCAGCCGTAAGCTTACCTGTTAGCACATTCATCAGCATACAGAAGAAAAATAAGCCCATAAATGTCATCTTTCAGCAAGATACAGCTCGTGTTTCTGAAAAATAAACTGTACAGCTGAGGATTATTACAAGAAATTAATAATTATGCAAAGTCTGTTATTTCTTCTTTTATTAGAAGAATATTTTCCCAAACAGATTCTAATTATTAATTTAAGCATAACAAGATCCAATTATATTTCCTTACAATTTCTGAAGAGCAACAGAGTATTAAAAGGACCGCAGTCCTGGAGGGTGTACTGAGTTTGTATTTTTAGGTGGCATAAATCCAAAAGGCTCCTCTGAACTGACATGAAATTAAGTGTCTTTGAAAATGTTTTCTTTTGTGGTTATTTTAATTTCACCGTAGAAATTACCTGTCTCTGTCTCTCCCTCTCCCTTTCTTCTCACAGTAGTAAAAGTCTGGAGCTCCGAGTCAGCTACAAAACTCCAAGAGGATTTTGATTGCTGTAAAGTAGTGGCTCTGTTTAAGGAAGGGTGGGGAGAAAAGGAGAGAAACGTCACCGAGTTCCTACACCAATCTGATTTTGTCGCCTTCAGGTAGAGGTCATTTAACTGCTCACATTTGCATTGTATTCCAGCACTGTCTGTAGAAGAGACTGGACAGTTTCTGAGAGGAAATCAGAACTGACTTTGGCAATAGCACTTTAGTATTTTGAAGACAGAGGGAGAAAATCCAGCAGCACATTCAGTGGTTATTATCTTTGCTGCCCTCCTGATTTTCTTTTTCTGTCCTCTAGAAAAATAGACTTTAAGAAACATTATCTGAGCAAATTGCTAAGGGCATATTGAGTTCCCTCTCCAGCTGAGTCACAAAACCCACAAACACTTGACACCAATTTGTATTCTTGCTTGGGATCCTTAAAATCTAGATCTTAATTTGTGCACAGGCACCAAGTGCCCACTGAAATCAATCGGTTTACATTAAGCAGTCCCCAGTGACCTCAGCCATGCTGATGGTGCAGGTATTGCAGCCTTCAAACAGGGTGGATAAAGTGCACTGAAGTTCATTTTCACATTATACCAGCTTCCTGGAAAGATTCCTCTCCAGAGCCAAGCGGGTGCTTTGGGATCCAGATGAGCAGATGGTGTGGTCAGGGATTAAGGTGTAGCAGAAAAGGCTTCACAACTCATGGGGTGATGTGGAGATTTCCATGCTCATAGAAGACATGACAGTTCAGGTTGTGTTGCCAAACCTGGCAGTTGTTTCCAGATGGCTCCAGTCTGGAGAGAAGCGACTGAAATGCCAGCGCAGAACTCGCTGCTCACGTTCACGCTGCGATGATGTGATCATACGGGTGCTGAGCTGATCTCAGCTGGGAGTTTTCAGTTGCATTCAGAGTCTACAGAATCAGATATCTATCTCGATTCTAGACACCTGCACTTCCCAGCTGTGTGCGTGGGTCCTTGGCTCTGCCACATCCACTTGTCTGCCACAGGAGTGTCACGTAGGGGAAGTACGTACTCAGGCAAAGCCCTGGAGCGGAAAGACCCTGGGGAGTGGCCTTGCAGGAGGCCCCAGCTTAGCTGGAGTTTGTTTCTGTCTACACACAGAGTTCAATAGTCCTGCCAGGAATTAATCAAAGATGTTCTGAGCAAGGGGGGAAAAAAAGAAAAAAAAAGGAAAAAAAAAGATTTCTTTGTAGCACACCAAGCTGTGCCAACTCGTGTGGAGGCTGAAAAGAAAAATATTATGAAAGCAGAACCTATTCCATCTTGGAAAGGCTTTCATCCTCCTGCTTAATATTTCCTAGGCCTGCAGGAGGGTTCCTTACATCAGCCCCACTTGCCTGGGTCACGGCAGCTGCTGGTGGGAGAAGGCACATCCCTTGCTTGGTGGAGAACTGTGGTGCAGCCGCTCAGCCACCAACATGGCCTGCAAAGCCAAACAGCACTTTCCTTTTCACTGCCTCATCTGTATTTCCTATTCAAATAAACTATGAGAAGAGGCAGCATATGCTAATCCACGCACAAACCAGTCATTAGCTGTAATGAAATAATTAGCATAAAGCTACTTCTGTGCACATCCAGCAGTAGCTTCTTCTCCTAGGAGTCAATGAGGTGTGGTTCCAAGAGGGAGGAGAGATAACACGTTTTGGATGACAGAGGAGAATAAGGATCTTCCTGGCACAGCCACATCCTGCAGCTCTCCCCTCAAGGAATGGGCGGTGCTGCAGGAGGGTGACAAAGTCAGGTTATCTGGTTCAGGGTCACTCTGGTCACAACGTGGTCTGCTACAATGCTGGATGATCTCAGAAGGGTTCATGTAGCTATTGAGGCTCACGCTGACATACACCTTTACACCTACCCCTTCATGGTTTCTTATTCTGTCCTTTGAAGCTTGGAGTTACTCCCTAGTCACAGATCTGAATTGTGTGGCAGTCTTCTAACAATTACAGGCTTTCAGTTTAACTCATGTCAAAGTTTTCCACTTGCTAGGGCGCAGATTGGAGGTGGAAATAAATTCTCAGGGTTTCCATGCTAAAGGACGCCTAGGAAATTATAAAAAGATGAGAATTAGCATTTAAAACATTTGCATCAGGGGATACAGCCAAGAGATACAGTTGGTTTAAATGTTATTTTTAATCCCTTTTCTATCAAGGCTTCTGTTGCTATACATGACTGCTTCCCCCCACTGGGTCTGCTTTAAACACAGCACTGGGCTAGAGAAGAGCTGATGAGTTCTCATCAGTTGCCTGAAGGGCTGTGAACAGTGGGGTGAGTGTGGCAGGGCACGGCATCTTCTGGGGCCAGCCAGAGAGCACACTGTGCACTGGCTTGCGGCATTTGCAATACATTGCAAACACATCCATTCCATTTCCATCTCCTTTCTTTTTGCTCTAGGACACCTTTCCTTTTTGACACTCCCCACAGAGGGCAGCTGAAACCACAGCTCTCGATGCCGGCCCAAGTGCTAGTACGGAGCAGGTAGCAGAGCTCTCCACTAAGAGTTGCTGCCCTGCAGGCTGCTTCACTGCTGAGCAGTAACTGGAGATGCCGTGGTGCCCAGAAACACAGATCTAGCTCAGCAGGAACCCCATTTCAGTGGATACTATAGCTGCTGGAAAGAGTCCAATGTTTTGATTTCTACTCATTTCAGAGAGAAATTCACTGGTTTACTCTTTTTCAGAGGACTCATTAGATCAGAGCACTTTTTGCTGGCAGCAAGTTCTTCAGTTACCTTATCCTCAAGAAGACTTTTTAGTTAAGGCCATTCATTGACTCATAAAAGCTTTGCTACTTTATGGAAGGGGCTGATGGTACTGAGCTTATCCCACCCACTTGTCCCAGGAGGATCCAATCTATACACACTTTTTGTAGCTGGCTCTCAAAGCCAGAAACACCCACATCCATCAGTCAGCTTGGTCAGAGAAAGAAGTCAATGGGAGCATTGAGAACGTTCCCTTGGGACTAGGGGAATGCAGTTTCAGCAGCACAGTTGTTAGAGTGACTTGCTGCCCGATGGGGAGCAGCCCTGGAGCTGCCAGCCCCACCTCAAGCCTGCCTTTGGGTGGGCCCTTTGTTAACAAACTGGTTTACACAGAGCCAGCCCCTGAAGAGCAATTCAGCTCTCCTTGTTGATTAGCTAGAAATAAAGATGAAGGAATATGAAAAAGCAAGTTGATGGATGCCTTTGTTTCCTCAGTAGCTGTATTAGGCTGGTTTTACACACACAAAAGAATTCTGCAAACTTCCAGGTGCAGAAAAAAATCCATTGTTTTAAAGAACAGAATATTTCTCATTTAGTCAGTGGCCAAAACCAGAGTCATGCAGAGCCCTGTGAGAACTTAGTTAAAAGCTAAACAGCACTTACAGCTGGGTTGAGCAGACAGACATCTTTTCTGTAGGGCTGCACCACTTCTGTGAATCAAAACCAACCAGTGGTGGTGATGCATTGACCAGGGAAACACAAATGCTTGATTATTTCCTCCAGCAGTTTGGTCCAAACACTACAGGTCAGAAGGAGATTCATGTGACTAGAATATGCTTCGCTCAGACCAGCGTGAATTGCTGTAGATCTTAAAGCATTCACAGCTTCATTTTCTTTCCTCTGAAGTCTGTTTTTTGTGAATACAGAAGCTCCACTGTTGTCTGATGCTGGGTAATCCAGGTCAGTAAAACCCAGGGCAGGCAAGGAAGAATCAGGTGAGGGCCTCACAGCACCAAGCAGCTGAATAACTAAATGGCCAATGAAACTAAATATCAAATGAGGTACCCAGGTAAAGATCTCCAGCTTTAATGGCCCATGGTATCTGATCATTCCCACTCAGAAACTGGATTTGGGGCTACGCTAGATAGTTCCAATAAAATGTGGTTCAGTGCTCAGTGACAGACAAAAGGGCAAATCAAACAGGAAGAGAGAAAAAAGCCACAAGACATCACCACGCCATCGTGCCACAGTTGCTCCCATTTTGGATACTGCACGTGGTTTTGGGTTCACCATCACAGAAGGACATGATAGGACAAAAGATACAAAGGAGTGAAGGGCGCTCACAGCACCGCACTTCTACCCTGTGTTTTATTCTCCTCAAGCTTCCTCTGCTGCTGGGCCAGGGGAACTCCCGGGCTGACCCTGTGGATGTTCTTACACTCTGTTTTTCTGCAATATTGCACATTCCCAGTATTGCAAACAGATATTTTTCCTGCCAGCAAGTGGCTTGACCAGCCTGGTTATAGTAGTCCTTGGAGGCAACTGAAGAGAGACACAGCAGATGGATTTGGATGGTTAAAAACCAAATAACAGAATAACTGTAGTGCAATTAGACATAGCCAAGATAAAACTTTGACATGTACTAGAACTGTCAAGGCGAAGGTCAGACTTACAAACCATAAGGTTAAGGATCTCTACACTTAAACAAGGCTTGAGCACAAACAAGAAAGTGTCTGTCCAGATTTGTTTCAACTTATTTTAACTTTTAGCAGAAGACAGGTTCTATTTATAATGCAGGTTTGCTTCCAGGTGTGGGCAGATAGCAGGCAGGGTCATACACAAAACAAAGCAAGGGAGCAGTTCTGCTGGTAGAAGGACTTAGTGCAGCCTGGCTTCCAATGAGACATCTCTGCCAGGTATCCCAGTGTCTCTCCACAGAAACACCCCAGTATCCTCAGCTCCTGCAAGGAGCTCCCCCCTACACTGTCCCTCTCCCTCCCAGGACAGCACTGCCAGCTCCAAGCACCAGGTTTGGCTTCCTCAAGGGTCCGTGCAAAGCTGCTTGCACAGTACCAGAGGCTGGCTCACCTGCTCACCAGTCAAGCAGCTGCTCCTGGGCAAGCTAAGAAGAGCTACAGGACTTCTCCCCTCCTATCACCAGTAATTCAGATGCTTTTTCTCCATTGTCCATCTGCAAGTTGCCACATGTATTACGGGAACCTCTTACCTAGGCTGACACCAAAGTGGGTTAAAGTTTGCTAATGGTTTCCAGCTATTTTTGCTATAAGCAGAACAGAATATTACATCCACCATGTCTGCTTGGTTGGCTACATCTTGTTTCCTCAGGAGATGAGGCTGGCAGTGCCCGTTAGCACCACAGAAGGTGCACTGCAGTGAAGAGTGTTTGTTTCCAAGGAGTTCTGCTGCAGTGAGAATGAGAGGCAGCAGCACCCAGGTTCTGGTAGTGGAGTATCCAGGATTTATCCTCCCTTCCTGCACACACATTAGGCCTCAGTTTGTTTCCAAGGCACATTTTCTGATAAAATTGGTCAGTTCTTTGCCGTGTTCAGCACAGCCACAGCTGACCGAGCTCAGCAAGGAATCCAACAAACTGGCCACTGAGCCCTTTCACAGCTCTCCAGAGAGGAGATATTTTCCCCATTGCCATTAGTTACACGTATCACAGCAATAACCTCCACCATTTTGAAATACACTCACAATAAATTGCTTTTTGCATTGATTGAATGCTCCAGCTACACTTAAGCTATTAAGCCATCATCGGCTGTTTATTGTTTTCATTTCAAAGCAGAAATGTTTCTTTAAATAAAAGTGCATTAAATATTTTATTATCAAACAACATTAAGATTCTAGTAGGGTGAACAGAAGCTTTTTTACACCAAAACTCTCTTCTTCCCTTTGATTCATGCTCCAATGTGACTTCAATATCACCAGTTGTACCTGCCCACGAGCAGCTCTGCCCCGTGGAAAATCAGATTGATTAAAGCAGGATGATGAAGAGATGAGCTTGATTACAAAAAAATCCATCAAGAGAATCTGAGCAAGTTGCTAGTTTATTTGATACCAGCAATCAATGAGACCCTGTTAGGGGCTGTATCATTGTGGCAGCTGCCAGATCAAAAGCCACAAGAGAAGGGAACCAGTGCTACCCAGCACCCTGCCATGCTGGCAGTGACCTGGCTACTCAGGAGAAGCAGGGCAGGGAGGCCAGGAGAGACCATCCAGCTATCAAGACATTGTTCCAGCTGCAAATAGGGATGTCTGGATTTGAAAGAGACTTCTACCAAGGAGGCAGATTCTCTCGAGCTCAATATATTGATCTGGACAGTATGAGTGAAGAGTGCAGTCCCCCCGGGCGCTCACTGCTGGAGATACTGCTCAGCATGACAAGCAGCACCCCATCTTACCTCCCCTCAGCTTTCCAGCATTTGCTGAAGCCAGCTCCATTTGTAAAGGTTTAACAAGTGTGTTCATGCACTGGGAGGAACTGCCCACCAACATGGGAAGCTGTTACAGGAAGGGGGACAGAGCCTCTCACACTACTTCAGGACAAGGCTCAGGAATTTGTGTTCTGGGTTTGTCTTCGTCCTGCAAGAGAGGGAAAGATCTTCAGTGAAGGCTGCAGGTAGGGTCAGGATGTTACCACAGCTTTGAACAGACACCCTACTTTGTCAGTGGGAAGAAAACCCTCAAAAAACTGCAAGTCCCAGTTTGGCTTAGCATGTAGCCTCATCTCTCACGGGCCAACCAGCACTGTGGGTATCACAAAGACCATGCTGCCCTTGCTGCAGCTTTGTACCCACTCTGCCACGGTGAGAGCTGGGCTGTAATGCACCTGAAAGTGCCATTATAGCTGGACACTTGTACTCTGCTGGGCATTGAGGAGTAAACCTGAAGGGCAGAGAGGAAGCATCACATCTGCAGTCAGGATTGTGACCACCACTTCCTCTTTGCACAGCCGTGACTCAAAGTCCATCTGGACAGGATGGCACATGGCTCAGCATCCCCAGATGAGGAGCAGGGAAGCTTTGGGAAAACTCGTCTCCTGTGTCCTATGTTCCCTCAACGTTAGAAAAGCATCCAAGGATGGTTGCAGGCCTGTCAGGAAACAATCATTTTGCTTCTCCATCTTCCAAAGCTTTCATCTTTTAAAGACTGAAAGGTGGGGACAGTCACCATCCCAAAATGAAATGACAGTTTTCTTCTGACCCAGTTTTATCTGGGGAAGTGACCAGTGCTCATACTGTGGTTGGAAGGGAAGAGCAAACCCTGCACAGCTCTAGGGGTCTATAAATAGTAGTGCCCAGAGTAGCTACTGCCTTACACACTAGAGGCAAAGCTTAGCCATCCAGCTCACCTATTTTAAGGCTTTATTTATTCTGACCAGGCATTTAGACTTCTAAGTTAGTAGTCTTGTTGTATAAACTGCTTTGCAGAGAGGAGTTATTAGAGGTTTAAGGTTCTAGTTTGGATCGATGTAAAGCATTCTAGCAAGGCTGAACACGACTGAACCCAGTACAAAAGGTGACCAGATGGAATAAATTAATCTTTAAAACAGCTTTGTTGGCCTTGACACTCTGGAATTCCTAGATGGTTACAGTTAAGCAGCAGGAAAGCAGCTCTCGCCTGCAGAATTTATTGCTGTGTCGTTCATCATTTGACCACCATGCCCTGCAGCCCACTTTTGACACATTACTTTGCAGTCAGCTTTACTGACAGCTCAGGATATTACACAACTCAATATTCAGTTCAATGCCACTTTTTGTCGGTATCGACTGACATTAAGCCCCATGCATCTTCAGGGCGGCGTTCCCAGAGCCCTGGTGGGCAAGTTCGTTTCATTCACAGGATTCAGCACAATCCGCATGAAGTAGAGGAACAGCTCATTTGCTGGCGATGTGTTTTGTGCCGGAGAGTTCCCGGTTCCAGGGGAACCCCCCCGGCAGGAGCCAGCCCAGCCCAGCCCGTGGCCGAAGCCGCGGGGCTCCGGCTCCCTCTGCTGTCCGCACATCCCCGGGATCCCCGCTTGGCAGCCGGCTCAGCAGCGCAGGATTTGCTCACACTTCCAGGTATTCGGACTTTACTTGCATTTGGTATGTTTTTGGTCACATAATTTAAGCAGAGTCGGGGCAAAATTTAAGCGACATCAGGATATCAACAAAGAGCAGGGCCAAGATCACCATGGTGATAACCCCACCTCAGAAGGGGGAAAAGATGGTACCTTAAGAGGTTTTGGTTTCTAGCATTGACATTGGCTGCTCAGCAGAAAGAGTCACCAAATCTTTATTATTTTATTTCTTTTTTTTTTTGTTGCAGGGGTATAGGAGTATTGTGTTAATGCTCTACTGAAGATCTCCTTAAGCAATAAAAGCCAGTCCCTATCTCTAGTCTGCACAGTACAGCTCAATGTCACCATCACCATTAAGATGCTCAGCTATACTGTCAGGGGTGGGATGCAGAACAGATTCAAAAGGTGTCTTCAGGCAGCTCCTTTCTACAGGTTTGAGTCTCATCTCTGAGTCACTGCAAATTAATTTCTATTGCTTCAACAGGCAAAACTCTTATTTCCATCAAAGAAGGTAAAAATGCTACAGAAGGATTTGCACCACGGGTGGGATACTTCAGACAGATAAGCACCAAGTGCAAGACCAGTCAGCATGAATAAGGCTGGCAGAATCCAACCCAGTACTAACTGAAAGCAGCAATTAGCTCAGTAGAAACCCCATAGAGTATTCCCAATTTTAAACCAGACCATGTATATTTAAATAATCTGAAACAGCATGACAGATACCCTCAATTGCAAGTTTCACCCCATGGATACAACACTATGATGCTTTTCACCCTCTCCCTCCCACTCGCAGGCTCCAGGAGCCCAGTACTGCAGTGCTAGAGCTGTGCAGCATTCAGGGACAGTCACCAGAAGCCAGGCAGGCCCTGTCTGAGGTTGTTGGGAGAAAAGGGCAGGAGTTTTCCCTCTCCTGCTGAATTCTTGCCAGTGCTTTGATTTCCTTGGTCTGGGTGACACATGGCATGGCTGTGCCTCCCAAACCTCCCCTTCCCGAGGCACCACCTTCTCCCAGTTTGTACAGGGTGGCTGGTGTCTGAGTGCTCTGCTCTCCTTTTACTTCAGTGGAGGATGTCTCGATAAAGGTGATTCCTGCATGAGCACATGAGAAGAACAGCACTTTGAGTATTTACAGCTTAGACAATTTGTCGTTTCAGACAGGAGTATATGTACAAGCACTGACCCCCACAATCCAGCTACAGCTTCCCTCTGAGCAGGGCTTCACCTGCTGTCACCTCTCCACATGTCTCTGTGCCCTCCCAGCAGCTCCTCGGTGACCTGTCCTGTGCTGTGGTCTCCATCCACAACCCACCTAAGCCCTGTGAGCAGGTATTACAAGGATTACTCTAAACCACAAACCTCGCTTTTGCAGTTCAGCTGACCTGCTAGGTTAGTTTCTGACTCCCACTAACTAATCTTGTGTTTTCCTCTGCAGCCCCCAGTGCCCTTCCTCCTGTCATTACCAAAAATGCACGTACGGGATATAACAGAGGGTCCCATAAAATGCACATATGGGATTTAACAGAGGGTCCCATCACCTCCCCAGTGCCCAAGCCAGCATGATGCCTAATTCCTCTGAAGCTGCTGGGGAAGCCAGAGCCTGACACGCAGACTTTGGCCTCGCCAAAACCCTGCTGACATGCTTGACTGTCCCCAGCATGCACACCTCCCTTCCCCAGCCCTCTGCTCAGTCAGAACCAGCAATCCTGCTCCTCAAGCAACTCCCTCTCCTCTACCTTTGCCATCCTCTCATTAATGGGAGTCCACCCTCCAGTCAGGGCCTTTTCCCTTTGCTGTGAGTTAGGCCCACCTCTCTCTCCCTTTTTCTTGTTCTCAAATGCTTCTTAAGGCTTTTATCATCATGCTGATAATAAAATGCCCATGTTCATCTGCATGAAACAGGAGACTCAGAGATGCAGACTATAAATCCTTCAGCATAAAGTATTTTTCACTTTCTGTGTGAGCCTGTTTGCATGTTTTTCCCTTCCCCCCTGTAAGGGACACAGCTCTTATTTTCATATCAGCTCTGAAGTGACTAATATTTTAAATATTGATGCTGAAAAGAATGGAAAAAGCAAGTGTGGGTACATCAAACCTCAGGAGGCTCACACAGTTACGTTTTAAGGTTTACATACAGCTCCGTGTAAACACACGCCTCTCTGACACAACACTGCCTTTTTTCTGAATGCCTCAAGATGCTCTAGAGATAGAAAAGGCTCAGCCTACGAGGTGCTGCCTCCTTTGACCTTGCTCCAGCACAGCACTTACAAACACATGCTCAACTTTAACCACAGAAGGCAGAAGGACTTGCCGGAACCGCGGGGCCGGCTCGCAGGCCTGGCGAGAAGCACGCGCTTTAAGTGCTCTGCTGGATTGGAGCCAGAGAGCCCAGTGCGTGTGAGGATGAAGCTGCAATTAACTCAGGCTCACAATGCCCCTTGGAGGTACGTCTTGCTGGGAGAGCTGCTCGAAATGGGGAAATGCCACTCAGCGGGAAATTCTGTTACTTTGAAAAATTTGTGCTGAGGGCAAAGTGAATGCGGTTTTTAAATCAAACCAAAGCCTTGTTTAAAGCTTCAAAATAGACATTATTTAGAAGTGCTTCCCCTCTTTCCCGTTCCCTGCCTTAACAAAGGATTCAAAAGAACTAATGGTGGTTGTTACAATGGAAATAAACTGGATGCAGTGTTAAACGCTTGGCCATCCTTAACTGTTCTGAAGCTGTAAGAGTAAACTCAGATTCTGTCAATATATCATCCCTCTCAAGCCCTGTCTTTACATCACAGGGAACTTAAAGGATGATTTATAGAAAATAAAGGAAAAAAAAAAGACAGTCTTGCTAAGAGCAGGGGAGACCTTTCTGAAAGTGCCTGAGTGTGTAAAGCAGGTGCCAACGGGGGGAGAGAGAGAGAACTGGCAGCAGATGCAACCAACATGGCCAGTCTTCCCATTGCATGATGGCCATAAATCCTCATTTCCTCTGGAAACCACTCCACAGTGGTCCAAAGGCAGGCAGAAAATGCGTGGAGTACTTAGCTCTAGGTAAGGGGGCAGCCAGCAGCTATTTCTGACAACACTGCAAAGAAAGGAAGTTCAACACACATTCACGTGCCTTGTTGACCAGGAGTGGGATCAGTTGGATGTTTCCATGAAGGACATGCTTTAATGTCTACTGAAGCATGCCTTCTGCCACGATTTAAGCCAGAAATGACTGAAGTCTTTAGATTTCCACTGGCTTTACCCTGTGTGACATGAGGTAACTTATCCAGATGATTGGTTTTAAACTTCCAACAACTCCCTTCATTTCAGTTGGATTGTTCTTGCGTGCCAGCTCCTTGCAGTCAGCTGTGCCAAGTTTCAGCTAGGGAGGCTGGTAAAGATGGCACCAAGAAGGAAGAAGATAAAAAAGAATTCAAATGAGAATCAGGAGAGGCAGGCTCTGTTTAGAGCTCTACCCCAGCACTTCTGGGTAACCAGGGGCAATTCGTGCTATTGCTCTAGGTGTTAGATCTGCATTGGTCTAAGTGCTGCAACATGATGAGCTCAGCAGAAGAGCCAAGAATTATTATTAATAACACAAGGCGAGGACAGAGCCACCAGGAACCAAGGCTGGGTGGGATGACCCGAGTCCTCGTTCTGATATGGAGGTGTGATAGACTCAGCAGTCTGTGCTGGCCTGCAGCAATCACACAGGATTCTTTTTAAGGTATTTTTGTGTTGCTTTAGGTCAGGGGTTGATGATATACTGAGGGGAGTCTCTCTAAAGTTCTGCAAGGGCAAGGGAAAGCAACCATGAACGTGATAAAAGGCCAGAGAAGGACTAAGCCCCTTGCTGGCTTCAAACATAAGCATGTCCTTATAAAAATAAGGCCATTTCCTTGTAACTGGAGTGTGCAGGAAGTTTGTTTTTATAAGTAGAAAATAGAACCTGTTCTTAATGAGGAACATTTGTCCATGGTCAAACATCTTGTCAACAATGGTAATTCTTTTGAGCTCCTCCCTGCCTGTGACATCCCAAAAGAATTATCTTCTAAGAAATATGATCAAAAAGTCCATAAAACCCAAACAAGGAATTTACTGGACAAGATTCTAAGAGCAGGAAATTGAAAAAATGAAAGCACAGCTAAAAAGGAAACCTACCATAAAGGCTGCTGAGCCATAGCAGCAGAAAGTGGTGTATTGATGCTGACATCAATTACTTACGGAAGGCTGGGAAAACCTTCACAACAGGAATACATATGCCTTTCATTATTTGCTTCAGCCATTGGAGAAGATTGAACACCCCTGTGATTGCTTGTGTCCTCCTGATGTGACCAAATTTGGGAATTGTGGAAAACCAGTCCGAATGTGCATCTAGTGCCAAAGACAGAGAGGGACAGTCAGAGCTGCTGGGCAGCTTTAGGACCTGTAGCATTTCACCCTAAAAAGTTGCATGCTGAAAGTTCAAAGTACAAACAGGAACTTCAGGGAGACAAGGCGTGCAGGGCAGAGACCCTGGTCGGTGGTGTCATCCTTGCTCTCTTCATCCCCTTGGGGAATTATGAAGCCCTTTTGCTGTGCCACCTGAGTAACCTACATGTGCGGGGCAGGGAACATTTGTATCTTGCTGCCTGTGTTGTCTACATCAGTAACATAAATCACAGGACTGTGATTTCATGGGTGCTGGAGATAGACCAAAAACCAGAATGTTGTCATCCTATTTGCGGGTGAAAATGGTAATGAGGAGAGTACTTTCAGAAATAATTGATATGATTTATTCTCATGACTCAAATGCTGCTGTGCTGTTCTTATGGAACTCTCTTTTCAGACCTTAACTCTGCATAAGACCTGCAGAAAAAGGATAATCAATCTTTTGATGCCAAAGAAGTGGCTGCATGAGTCTCAAGTTTTCTTCCACAGTGTAACCAATTACATTTGGGGACTGTGCACTCAGAGCTTAGCACCTTATTTTCATTATTACCTCCTACTTCATTATCTGGAAGGACAAACAGAAAACCTGAGCATACTGCAGTCAAAAGGAGATCTGCTGTTAACTTTGCTGAGGCCAGGATTTCATCTTCCATATGGATCCTGGGCTTAATTCCATATATGTCCAACCTGGCTAAAGCTCTGAGGTACACTCATCAACAGAAGCACCACCAGTGCCGTGGCTGTTTGCTGAAGTAATTTAAATTAACTCCATAATGCAATTCAGGGAGGGAAAGGTAATACAGGTTCAAAGTTGCAGAAACTCAATTCAGCTCAGCTACAAAAATGACAGATGGCCCCATCTGACTTGGAACGATCTGAAAAGTGCAGTTCCTTGTGTGCTACACTGAAAAAGCCTGATTATTATTTCATGAGCTCGCTGGTCACAGTGTCAACGTGGATAAACAAACATGGGAAAATCACTCTGACCACTTCTCAGAATCTTACACTGCAAAGCATTTGTGAATGTAAATATTAAGGGTGGGAAAACCACAAAGTCTCTGACCCTTATTTCCAAGATCTGGGATCTTGCGAGATTTGGTTACATACTGTGAAATTTGAAACTTTGACAACTTGGCTTCAAAAATATTTTTGTAATATGCATCATTTTCCTGTTACTAAGTAGAAGAAAGACAAGCCTCTTCTCCAAAGTACAGATCAGGATAAAAAAAGCACCTCCCTGTAACCATGGGAAATTGTAGACTGAAATGCTGCTTTGATTTAAGTAGTAGTAACTGTAATATTAAAAGACAGAATGGACATTTCTATCTTTAGTCCTCTCCCTGGATTTAGAATAGGGCTTATTCCTGCCAATGTATTTATGCAGAACTTACACTGATTTCCCTGGTTTCACCTAAACTGTTGCATTCTGCTTCTCTTTCTTTATATCTTTATGCTTCATGGTCTTATTCATGTGCTTTGGGGTGTAAAAAGTGTATGTCCCTGAATACAAATCAAATCTTTTGCAGGTTTGATTCTGCTTAAACACACACACACACAGAAATAAAGAAAAGGAGAGCAACAGAAACTTATGTTTCATCAGCAGCTGGCCACTTGCCTTGGACCTCACCCAATTTGGAGCATGTGTCCATGAGGTAGGACCCTCCTGGAAAGGACACTTATGTGGGCTGCAGCAGTGGCATGGTCTGTATGTTCTCCTTCTTGAGAAAGGCACTTTTTTAGCCTGGCTTGTCATCACAGCAAGTAGCACGTGTCACAATCCCCATCTTGAGACACATTTTGAAAGCTGCCAAAATATGCTGCTTGTCCTTGCTTTCCACTGACAATCCTAGTTGTGCCCTGCCAACGTGGGACACGTGACCTGAAGGTCTTATCAGTAAGAAAGCATTTTTCATCATCACTTATGTTCAGAGAGTGAGGCGGTGAGCAAGGTTTTTACACCCTTCAAAAATGAATTCATAGAAATATTCACAATGAATAAGTCTTTGCAGAATTGAGCGTTTGGGGAGATGCACTTCTGAGCATTTCTTCTGATCTGAGGATTTTGGCGTGATACGGAGCAGTAATTTAGAGACGCTTCCAGATGGTGCAAGGCTGTTCACTGAAGAGGATGACAGACATCATGTAAATATATAGCTATAGTCCTCTCCAGCTTCCAGATCCACTGAACTCATAAGGGATGAGCTGGAGAGAAACGTGGAAGCTCTACAGCAGCATAATGCTGAACAGCTGTGACCAGAGCCCATAACTATCACACGGTGTTGAGAAAGTGGTCAGGTACTGTCTATCCCTAAGCTGTTCTCCTGCTCAGGAATATTTTGTAGATGACAATATTCAGGGAGTAAATTGAGCCCATACGGGAGAACAGCAGTGCACATACTTTTGTTGTTTCAGTCTCTATGTGCTTTGGGTACGAAGAAGCTTCCAATAGCTCAGGAAAGGTCAGGTAGGGTGGGTGCAGTTTCACGTTGCTCCAGCACTATATGATGTGTTATCTTAATTATGTCATACACAGCAATCCGTGTAGGCAACGTGTTTTAAATACAGGCTGGAGGCATGAAGCCTGAGTTTCCTCTCACATACGTTGGCTCCATGCTAGCATTGCTTCATCGTTTTCAGTGCAAATTCACACTCGTTTAGATCAGCAGGAATGAGATCGGAGAATGATTATATTTGCCAGATGTGTCTAGTCCCCTTTCTCCTAGAAACATGGCAAGCAAGCAGCTCTTCTCCTGGACTTCAGAAAATGCCTCTTTTCCAGAGTGGTACACAGTGGCCAAGACGGACACACAGCAGGATGCCAGAGCAGACACTTAGGGTTTCCACTTCAAGGGGACCGACAGGGTTAAACTTGCTCATGAGTCATGCACAGCAAAGCCCAAGCTCCTGCCTTCCACCACCGACCCCAGGAAGGAGTGAGCAGCATTTCCACCTTCTCCAGATTTCCCCTTGTGTTCCTGCAGAGACATCTGTACCCCTGCTCCTGCTAGGTGTGCTGTGTTCTGAGGACACTTTTAAAGGGTCACAGCTTTGCCTTTCTGTTCACCCACCTTTCCAGCTGGGATCTGTGTCCAGAATGTTCTTACAGGGCTCACCATGCCCAACATTTGCTCCCGTTGAACGCAAGCTGGGGGTGAAATATTTACCCCTTCCACTTTTAGGCGAAAGGATTGCTGTGACACAGTCCCCTGTCTGGGAAATGGGGAAAACAAGAACTCTGTTAGTGTGGACAGCAAATAGCCTTTGAAGCAGGAGCTGTGTCTTGCAGTTTTTATGGCTGTAATTTACACAATTACGGGGTGTAGGTGTAAGGGTCCATTATTATGGATTATAACAATTCTCCCCAATCAAATTCAGAGGCTGGATGAATGCACTTAAAGAATTAAATTTTGGCTCTGTTGACACAGCAAGAATATCAAGATGCTCTACAGATTGTCTGAAACCTGTGAATTTTGCATAATCTTGAAGTGACACATTCTTAGGTGCAGGTATCTCGGAAAGAGATGTTTCTGTAAGAAAGAGGCTCAGTGTTTCTGTCCTCTGCTTTGTTAATCGTGACTGACTGCTGGTATCCAAATAATAGTGCAAATCTTCCACAGGATAAAGCTGACCTACAAGAATTTGAATTTGACTGACCTGGAAATATCTAAGTCATGGTTTTCACAAGCTGCATTGTCAGAGTAGGGCAGAGATAATTGCGGCTCAGGCTAAAGGGCAAGGGGGACGGGAAGCCATGAGGTGGTGAGCATGAAAATAAATAACCCTCTGTCATGAGAACAGCCCCACTGAGGGATGCTGATTTTGAGCAGGAAGAAGAAATCAGGCTGGGAGGACCCCAGATTTGTATTGATTCTCTTCTTCTCATGACTCCCAGAGCTGCAATCTGGAAACCCTCCTACTCCCTGGACTCCTGGCTCCCCAGTCATTCCTGCCTAGGGTTCAGGAAGCCCTGAAGGCAGCAGCCCTTTGCTGTCCCAAGCACAGCAAACCATGGCACATACTTCCAGTTTCTACCTTTGGTGCTGGAGGTGAGACTTGGAGGACATATGGTTGGGCACCCTTGGAGTGAGTGGGTAGCACAGAGCTGTGTGAGCTGCAGTGGTCTGTGCTCTGGGACTGCCCCCGTCCAGCTCCACTGCTAGCATGGTGCCAGGACACTGATGCCCCCCTTGCCCCTCCACAGCATGGTATAGCTGACAACATGGAGGTTATTTTGGTGATCCTGTCTGTCTTCTTCTTCCATATCAGGCTGAGAACGGAATCATGTAGTGACCACACCCCTTGGATCCTGCTGAGCTGTGGGTCAACTCAATTGTTTTGGGACTGTTAATATCTTTTTCTTTTAATTTACTGAGTCCTCAGTAGGCCACTGGCTAAGGAGCAGGTGTTGTTTCAGGTGCAGCTGCTTCAGGTGTCTCCATTTCCCTGCTTATTGATGGTGATTGCCTCCCGATGGCTGCTGGGAACACAAGCCCTTAAAAGCTAGAGTAGGGCAAAAGGATCTGGTTTTACTCCTGGGGTTTTCATCCATGCTGGGTGAGTACTAAGGAGAGATGTTTCTGAAGGAGAAAGCCTTTAAAGACTGAAAGCTTTGACTATTTCTCTCTCATGGTTTTGATATTGCTGCTACTTTTTGTAACTTCTGTGTCTGCTTTGCAAAAGGTTATAGTGTGAAATCAGTGAGGTTGTGTATATGACCTTGAAGAACACTGTTCCCTATGATTATCCTGAAGGGGTAGCTACCTCCAATGCTTGTAGGGCAGTTGGCTTCAGGTCCTCTTGGAGAAATCTGGCTAAAAGAAGCTGAAACTAGGGAGGCTGGAAAGCAAGATTGAAGTGGACACTTGGCATGAGGTGTACATATAAACTTGCAGTCCTGAGGAATTACAGTATTTTAGGAGGTGGTCACAACTATTCCTCAGTTAACTGACTGACATTTCTAGATTTAAATTTTGTGGTTAAATTAATTAAACTTTTTTGGGGGGTAAATTTACTTCCTCTAAGAGGTGGTCAGAGTAGTCCTTTTAATGTTATTTGCCTTCAGCCAGAGGCAAAATAGAAACATGAAGGAAAACATCTGGAAGAAAGGATGAGAGTGCAGAAACTTTAACTAGGCACAGATCTCTTTGGAGACAAATGCTTTTAGGGAGAAATTATGTTCATTGTGCGCTGTGTCCTAAAATGATCTCTCTATATTTTAGAGATCTAAGCATAGCAAGTACAGGCATGTTCACTGCTCTTCACAGATCTAAGTCTTGTTGATCCAATGGGTATCTTGATTGTAAAGTCAGGCATCTGTATAACTTTTTGCAGCACCATGTGAACAAAGTCAGAGTTGCTCTTGGTCCTCTCAAAAGGACTGTGTCCAGGTCAGTGCAAATGCATATTGCTTTAAATATCTCCTATGAAACACAAGGGATATGTCTGTAATCAAACTGTAAGATTTTTTTGGGGGTGTGTGTGATGACTTGCAATGCTTCACACCTTTTTGTTAAGCCGTATGGAAGTTAACACAAACCTCATGTGCCATCTACTTGCATCTGGGCCTGGCTTGATTTCCAGGGTGTGAGAGGGCTCCTTTAAATGTTGCTGAGGCACCTAAGTATACAGAGAGAAATATCAATCTATGATGATCTCCAGAGGTCCTTTCTAACCCCTACCATTCTATGATATTTTTTGGTGGAGACTAATGGAGTGACTCTTATTGCAGAAGTCTGCAGTAAAACCATGGGAGGTCTGGCATCTTGTGTTCCTAGATTTTGGCAGTAACTCTTATTCTAATATTTTAACCCCTCACCAAGCTACAACTTCCCCATGCTTATTAAATATTCTTTAATAAATATATCCGGCTGTACTTGTCAAGGAGGGTGGCCCTAAAGCACGCAATGATAGCTGAGCTCTAAGATGAGGAAGGGCACAGGTCTTCCATCGGGGTGTCTGAAATGGCAGAGCCTCCTGCCAGAGGAGTGCCACAGAACAGCCCTTTGGTCTGACAGAGCCAGTGCCACTTTGCATCCCTTCAGCAGGAATGTTTCAGGCCTGTTTGCCATCTCATTGCCAGATGTGGCTGTGAGTTTTGTTTCTTTCCTTAATTTCCCTTGGTGAATGCACCCTATGGTGTGCTGAAGGGAGAGAGGGCTGGACTAAAGGCTGGCTGACTTCAGCCATGTGTTACTCGGAGACAATTAAGATGTTTAAAGTTTGAGGGACTGGCTTGTAAAAGCAATTCCTCCTTGAGGAGAGCCCATGGGGGGAGTGGGAACTTCTTCAGGCCTGGGGCTTGCTGTGAGCTTCCCGGGCTCAACTCTGCATTCAAATGTACTGAGGATTTCTCTTTTTTTTTTTTTGTATTGCATGTATTCTGACTTGGATCTATGTGATTTAGAAGAATATGCTTCCTTAAACTCTTTATTTCAATTTAGTGCCAGGGCACCTGTGGGCCAAAGCATGGCGGTTAGGCCTCCGCTCCCCCAAAGCCCAGGGTACTTCAGCTGTGCCAAACATGTTGTGCTGTGTCCCAAGACTGGCACTTCTTTCAGAGGAGCTGTGGGATATGAGGAAAGCCAAGGAGAGGGGTAGGTGCAGCAGGTGTAGGAGTGGTGGGTGTCACTGAGGTAGCAAGGGCTGGGGACTAACTATCTTAACCCTCAGTTCTTTACAGCTTCTTCAGCTGGAGAACTGATTGAGAAGGAAAAAAAAATACCCAAAAAGGCACTAGTTAGTGTGAAAAGCACCTAGGACTGAGCCTGGATTATAAAAATAAAGTTACAAATGGAGATGCAGCAGGTGTAGGAGTGGAGGGTGTCACAGCCATAGCAAGGGCTGGGGACTAGTTGTTTCTCTTCCCAGTTCTTTAAGTTCTTTAAGTGACAACACTTGACAGTGGCTGGGCTTGAGAAGGTGGGTTTGGAAAGAAATGCTACTAAAGCAATTTAGCAAGCATATGATGAGGTGGCCAGACTGCAATATTTATTTTTTAAGCTCTTGTTTTCACTGTCTACCATCTTATGTTTGTACAGCGTTTGACCAGAGGGTTCTCAGGCTAAGACCTGGAGATGATGGTGAGGTGTGGAGCTGCATTTAAGCCTGAGGGAAACATGGGCAGTGGCTCTGGGCTGGGACATGGAGGATCTGAACCTGTGTGCTCAGACAATGCTTTGGAGGAAGAGGTGTGGGTAAGTACTGGGTGTAAAACATGCATAAGAGTATTTCTCTTTATAAGCTTGATGACTATAAGCTAATCTAGGTTTGGAACAAGAATTCCTTTCAAAACTTGCTTTGCTACTTTCAAAGAGTTGTGTAACCTATGCCAGTAGTGGTCTACATGGCTGTTAATTAACTCAGAAGTTTTTGGTCTTGACAGCAAGCTTGGTCAATTAATCATGGATTCTATTTTGTTAATTTGGAATTTGGTATTTTTTACCTCTTGATTTATTTGTTTTGTTGTCCATGAATACATTTGAAGAAACTTTTGTGCCAGTGACCTAGATTAATTGTCCCTTTTAATAACTGTACAAGAGATGTCAAAGTTCTGACCTGGAAGGGAGTCTAGCTTCCAACTGCTTGTGTTAGTTGTGGATATAAGATGGAGAATATTCAACTGCAGAGCTGATGTGTAATTTCTATATAATTTATACAGAAGAGACTTATAAGTAGAGCAATTCTAAAATTCTGCTAGCATAGAAGCTTTTATTTTCCCCAGAATGTTAATTTAAAGAAATCTACACCAAGAAAAGAGGCAAAACCAGTTATTCTCTTGGTAACTTATGCTCATCTGCTGTGAAATTATTTTATAGTGTATGGTTTAACTAGTTTCCACTCAGTCTGAATATACATGCAAGGCTGAAATATGTTAGTTGTCATTATCCAGTCAGGATTTACCAGGTCGTGTCAGTGCTAGTGCCAGGAGAGGGCACCAGACAGCAGTGACAACAGCCGTGCTCAGTACCCTGCCTGACACTGCAGAGGCAGCAACCAAACCCTCTTAGATACCTCTGCAGGTAAAGAATAACCTTCCCTCTTAAAGCAGCTCTTCGTACAATCAGACAGTGTTTGTGCTTAGGAATTATGTTTAAGTTACAGCTGGATAATCTGATTTTTGGGAATCAGTTTTTGTGTATGTAAGTATGATGCGAGTGCTGGAGACTTAAGTCTGAGGCTTTCAGAGAAATGTAAAGCAATTAGGAGCTGAACTCTGCTGGCAGAGGAGAGCTGTGTCCCATAAGCCCCTGTGGAAGTCCCCAGCTGAGATAGTGTCATAGCAGTGTGGAGATGCTCCTGTGAAAACACACCCGTGTATAGAGCCAGCACATGGGCAGAAAGTGGGGGAAACCCTGGGGGACAGGTAAATGTGACCCAGGATTCATCTCCACAAAGCCTGGCCTGGGGAGCTGGCCATGCCAGGAGCAGGGTGGCCACTGCCACTGCTCTCCTTCCCCTCCTCTCCCGAGCCTGCCCTTAATGGCTTTTCCTTATTAAAGCACATAAGAACTTGGTGGATATTTCCTCTAATCCAGTCAATGACTTTTTGAATTAGAGTATCTCTTTAGAACACTCTGAATAATTAAAACTAATTCTGATCCTCTGTTAATAAAAAAAAGCCTACAGAGACATGCCACAACACAACCTTAATTAGTCTACCTAGAGAATATTTAAAATAGTCTGATTTTTTTATATTGCCTATTTATTAACACATTAACAATATTTAGGCTGAAATACAGATAAAGTTTCCTCTAATTCTTTGGAATGAACTATTAACTCCTGTTATTGGCTACCCTTCTACTCCTTAGAAACTAGCTGAATGTATCAGGATTTCATAGCATGGTAATAGCCCTGATCCTGTGCCTGTATGGATGCTTTGACTCTCCTTGACTTCTCTGGGAATTGAGGATACCCAGCTCTTCAAAGAGTTGGCCTCACAGTTAATTTGCATGCTGAAATTGGCATTTATATTAAGTAACAAAAAAAAGAAAGAAAAAGGTGGTCTTGGTGAGACCTGGAAAAGTTTTGCATCATGAGCAAAGCTCTGAACCAGCTGCAGGACTGAGGTCTGACTTTGGGCTGATGTAAAAAGCTGAAAATGTATTTATGTAGATCCTCTTATTCAGAAATGTCAAACTCTGAAACTGATTGCCAGCTGCCAAACTGCCTTTCTGGACCAGCTTTTCTATTTCTGAATACTTTGCTTTAATTCCTATTTTACCCAATACATTGACCTTTTCATGACCTTGGGGCCAGCCTGTGTTTTAGCTGCTCCTATTGCTTCCTGGGTAGAACCTTCCAGCCAGGAGTCTCCAAGTGTCCTTCCTGAGTGCTTAACCTCCAGAAAGTGGTTAGCCCCTCAAGAATGGACAAAGTCATGGGCTCTGTGAACAAAGCATCCATCATACTCAACCAAGTGTAAGGAGCAGCCCAGCAGAGGCAGAAGGCTGTCTTGGGAGCAAGCTTTGACACATCTACTCAAAAACAGGGAGTAAGTGTGAGCATAGGTGCTGGGAGAAACCTCCCTTCCAGCCCCTGGAGCTGGGCTGAGACCAGTCCCAGGCCAGGCAGCAGCTTCAGCTAACCAAGGCTGAGCAACAGTACTTTCTGTTGAGTCCTCTTGCATGGAACTGATAAAATATTCCTGGCCACGAGTTCTATGAAATACTGCAGAGCACCTGCAGAAGGGAATTAACACCTCCTGAATTGTGGTTCTTCAATTAATTTTTACACTGGGCAAATACATCAACAGCACATAGTTCATACAGGGTGACAGAAGTGCTAAGAAATGATAAGAAAGTGAGGACTGGAGCTGGATTGGATTTTCATAAGGAGGAATAAAGCCAGGCACAAATATTTACTTGTTTTCTTTTGTATTGACCTTGGCCCAAGCCTTGATTGTCTTTGTGAGACCCAAGATCTTGTCAGACCCAAATATCAGAGTTTGAAGAGCTTTCTTTACTGTAGATGTCAGGGAAGAGCCCTGTCTGTCCAGGAAGGGTAAGGATGACAACAGGTTGTGCTACTGCAGAGCCATCCCTAGGATGGTGCCCTTACTGAGTGACCCACTGAGACAAATGTCCTGAATCCAGCAGTCTCACTCATATAAAGTCACATCTGGAGTATTGTGTCCATTTCTGGGCTCCCCAGTTTGAGAGATGAGGAACTGCTGGTGAGTCCAGTGGAGGCTCAAAGCTGCTGAGGGGATTGGAGCATCTCTGTGCTGAAGAAAGGCTGGGAGCCCTGGGACTGATTAGGCTGGAGAAGACTGAGAGGTGATCTGATCAATGCTCATCTAAAGGATGGGGACAGAGTGTTTTCATTTGTGCCCAGTGACAGGATAAGGGCCAACAGTCACAAGCAGTAGCACAGCAGGCTCCATGTGAACTGGAGGAAAAACTTTTCAGGGTGTCAGCCCTGGAACACGCTGCCAGAGGTTTGCAGAGTCTCCTTCTCTGGAGATATTAACGATATCCTGGGAAACCTACTCTAAGGGAACCTGCTTTAGCAGGGGTGTTGGAAGAGATGATATCCAGAGGTCCCTTCCAACTCTACCATCCTGTG
>VWZY01001536.1:122134-164163 GCA_013399075.1 Chloroceryle aenea | reverse complement strand
GAGGTTGGTCCTGGACCGGAGCACCCTGCTCTGGTTACAGAAATCCCTGCTCCCTGCAGAGGGGTTGGACCAGATGATCTTGAAAGGTCCCTCCCAACCCAAACCATTCTGTAGTGTAAAACAGATGCAACCTGAACTGTGAAGGCTCAGGGTCTAGTCCCAGAGCAGCTCCAGCATGAAATGGTATTGTGCCTCCTGCACACTAGTTTGTGAAGAACATGAGTCATTTGGGTTTGTCTATCCCTTTAAATAAACTTTCTGTGCTTTCAGGCTTTGTGGCAGAATTCATTCCTCACTGACCTCGTGAACACTTCATTCTCACACTGGCCATATGTTGTCTGATTATCCAGACTACCTATGGAACTCCTACATGCTCTTACCCAGCCTATTTGCTTATGACTGTTCCCTCTGCTAGGCTAATGATGCCATCCTTAATGCCCCTATTAATCTTTTTTCCTCCACAAGTGTCACTGTTCCTATTCTCACCCTTTTTTCATGTGAGATGCCCCATTAAGTAGTTCTCTTCACCAGCAAGATCCTTTCTCAAGGGCTGTTTCCAGTGCTGTGTTCTTACTGAGCTTCCTCCCGTTGCTCCTCTCAGTGTTTGCCTGCTTCATGTGTAGCAAGAGCTGTATTTGAGCCTGTTTGACACAAGGCTTGTGGTGCTGCCCTGCTCCCCAGAACAGCAACAGCCATAGGAAGAGCCACTCACTGATTTCAAGGGGTCATGTCACTGGAGTGAGAGCAGTGTGAGGTAAACACAGAGCAAGAGTCCTTCTGTTGCACAGTTTGGGTCAGTCTGTTGGGGCCAGAGGTTGTTTGAAACTGGTTTTGATAAAGTGATAGGTGGTGAATGGCTGGTGGTAAGAGAAACTTGCAAAGCTGATGGTCAGTTTATCTTGTGCTGTTTCACTGACCCTTGAGAATTCTATCCTCTCTGCTTCAGAAAGATCTTGAGATCCTGTCTGCTGCTTGTACGTGGATGAGGTATCCTCTGTGGTCTCCCCAGGAGAAGCTGTGACTGAGTAAAATTAGCATCCTTCAAGCACTGTCCTGGTAACCAGAGCCTGTGTTTTCTCATTCATGGGATTGCCATTGGCCCAGCACCACAGTATGCCTAGAGGGGCTGTACTCCACTCTGCTAGTGACTGGTGAGTTACTGGGCAGCAGGAAATCCAGGGATAGCTGTCTGAAGACAGGATTGTGCTGAGGATGAACTGGGACTATTTTCAGAGAGGTGTCTGCAGCTTCACTTTTGTCCTTGAGAGGCTGACTGATAAGCCAACTTTTTCCACAGCTGGTTGAAAATTGCATTGCATCAAACAAATAAATGTTCTGGCTTTGCTCAGTGCTGTCCTGGGGGGAGGAAAGTCAATTAGGCAGCAATAAAATAAACGTGGAACACTTCGACCAGTCTGGCATGAAACAAGAGCTACCAGAGGTATGTCTGAGGGTGTCTCTAGTGATGCTATAACGATGGGCAGCACTGGAGGCATTGGCATTCGAGGTGGGGAAGGACAGGCTAATGCTGGAGTCTGTGCTCATCCAAAGGCAGACTCCAGGTCCACCCCAGGGAGAGTGCTTTGTGATGTGGGTACAGACAGCAGTCCCGCAGCGTGCACGCGGCCTCTCTGCAGCCAGCCTCGAAGGGTATTTTAAGTATGTTGCCCTTGGTTTTAGTTTCATGGATAATTTTAGAAAGCATATGCCTGGGTTTCCAATTCCCAAATTACTGCTGCTGCTCCATGTGTCAGATGGTATCTGTTCTTCCCTGACAAAACTTTCTCATCATTGCCACCGACACTCAATACTTTTGCTCCAGTGCTGCTACTTTTAGTTCATGGGAAAGCTGCAGAGCTTGCTGTGCTGACTGATGTGCACATGGGAAGGGAGGTGGCAGTGGAGGCAGAAGCTCTTTTATGTGTCTGGGTTTTGCCTATTCTGTTGTAGAACCAGCTCTATCCCCACTTCAGCACAGGACACGAAAGGGGTGTTGGAAACATCAAAAGCATTGAATTCAAACTCAAGTCTGCAAGTGCATTTTAAGATGCACAGTAGACAAATGCAACCTGTGAGCTATCGGTGCTCTTGACTTTAGCTGCTCACAGTCCTTGTGCAGATGTTAATTTGAGCTCCTTGGTTTCTCTCTCAACCCCCCTTTCATCATCTGCAAATACCATGAAGTTTTGGCCTTACAGGGCAATTAATTACAGTAACTGACACTGCAAGCTTTTAAAGAACTTGATTAAGCCCACACTCGTACAAAAGTTTGCTGGAAACATCTTTCATGCAATGTCTTGTGGTCAGGTATGAGAAAAAAGCTGTGGAGTGTGGTGTATCCCAGGATGGGCTGTGCTGTTGAGCTGTGCTGAGTAGATCCACCATCTTCAGAGCCTCCATGCTTTTCCCATACCTATATATCTCACTTCTGCTCTTGAGCCATAATTAGCACCCTGTAATATGCAGCAATGGGATGAGTCAGATCACCTACTCCTTAGTGCTCAGTGACACCAGCCCTCAGGGTTGTGTTTGTTGTGTTCTCCAAGGTACTGCTGTTTGGTTACCTCAAAGTCATTGTCTGACCATAGATGAGGTTGCATTGGTGGAGGTCAGGGTTAATTTGGTGGGAGGCTGCAATGCAAAAGTATGGCAAGCAAAGAGACCTGGTGGTGCTTGTGTACTCCTACAGGGTCTTACTCCTTGCCAATTTCTGGTAACACCAGTGAGAATGAAACTTAACCAAATAGCCAAATGTTTGTCATCACTAGAAAGGTCTGTGAAGGAGCTGAGAGTTCAAAACCAATTATCCTCTTCCAAGGACTGTATGCTTTCAGGTACAAGGCTGCACCTTGAATACTGGGTTCAGTTTTGGGTCCCTCACTACCAGCAGGACATTGAGGTGGTGGAGCATGGCTAAAGAAGGGCAATGAAGCTGGTGAGGGGTGTAGAGAGCTATGAGTCCTATGAGGAGCAGCTGAGGGAGCTGGGGTGGTTTAGTCTGGAGCAAAGGAGGCTCAGGGGAGACCACCTTGCTCTGGATAACTCCCTGAAAGGAAGTTGGAGCCAGGTGGAGGTTGGTCCCTTCTCCCAAGGGACAAGTGATAGGAGGACAAGAGGAAATGGCCTCAAGTTGCACTGGGGAGGTTTAGTTTAGATATTAAGAAAAACTCCTTCACTGAAAGGGCTGCCCAAGGCAGTGGTGGAGTCCCCAGCCCTGGAGGGATTGAAAAGCTGTGTAGATGTTGTGCTGAGGGACATGGTTTAGCAGTGGGCTTAGCAGTTCTGGGTCAATGGTTGGACTCTGTGACCTTAAAGATCTTTTCTAACCTAAACAATTCTATGATTTTACCTGCGTGAGGATGATAGAACCCAACTGTTGAACTTTTCTGTTGCTATGCAGTCTTGCAGTCCTCTAAACCCCTGATTTGTGATAATGATTTTACTACACAAAGAAGTTGATCTATTTGCAATTCCTCCTTAACTTGGGTTTATTAAGACAATCTTGTGTGAGCACATTCTGGTTTTATGTGGCTGTAAATAGGGCCTGGCATTGTAGCAGGCATAAGAAGGACATTGCAGCAGGAAAGATGTAACTTGTTTTTCTACTAAGACATGATTTTTAGGAAAAATGACAGCAACAGAACATTCAGCAGCCCTTAATTGTGACTTTAAAAAGTGCAGATGTTGGGAAGAGCTTTCGGAAGAATATTTTTCTAATAGTTCTGCACAGTACGTGCTGCAGATGAGCTGCATCTGAACTACTGGAAACTGTGAGCTTGTTTTGTAAGTCTAGACTCTGTTCTGCATCTGTTACCACCACCAACTGGATTCTGATGTCAGTCTGGCACATTTGGAAGTCTTTTAGACCTCCATTTGAAAACCAGGCATGCCCCGAAATCTCACAAGGCTGGGTTTTCATCTTCTATTAACTGACTATGAAACTTGGGGGAATGAGAGAAGTGAGGTACCTGGTTCTTTTTTTTCAAGGTGAAAAGGGCTTCCTGGAGCCTTGTGGTTGGTTGCAAGGTTTCCTCCAGCTGAGGGTCTGGGTAGCCACACAGTCTGAGGCTCCCTTTGGAAATCCTGGGGTAACAGAGGAAGGTGGGGTGCTATCAGACCTGCTGATCTTATCTTTCTTCATGGAGCAGATAAGTGAGGCTGCTGTGGCCAGCAGGGTTATCTTGGCCACTCTGGAGTTTTGTGGCAGGTTAAGGACTGGAAAGCTACAGAGCCCAAGTCCCTGAGAGCTCAGTGTCTTCTCCTGAGGTCCCAGTTTGGTATCTCCCTAGCAAGACTGAACTGCAAAAGGAAGAAGGTGGGAAGGTGGCAGACTGGTTTTTTGGATCCTAGCAGGAACATGTGATATGACAGACTGGAGCTGGGGCTTACAGGCTTTAGCATTTACTGGCTAAGAATATAGCTGGCTGAGGGAAGTTACGTAGGTCACTGAAAACACTTTCTTTTTGTTCTCATTTTCTTTGCTGCTACTAATATCCAAAGTTCTGGAACTCAGAATGAAATTGTTCCTTGGTATGAAGGTGTCTGGGTGGTGTGAAGCTGGCTGCCTGAAGTGCAGAAATCCAGTGCATCAACAGAGGGGTTTCTTTTTTCCCTGTAATGAATATTTACTAGCCAGCATGTCTGACAGGCTTTTAGCAGTAAATATCACTTGAAACTGACTGCTGGAATCCCTGACTGTAATAACAGAAAGGAATGAATGGAAAAGGGAATTCACATTCCAAATCCTTCTAGAGTAAGTTATTAAAAATAACAAAGTTGGAGCAGCACTGGGAACAGCCTTATCAGCACCTGGAGAATGATGAATTTCACGATAGCTAAAAGCTGTTTGTGCTGTTGTAATTAAGGTCAGAATCTGGCACATGCTGACCTTGGAAGTGGTCAGTGGTCCCAATAAATATTTATTGGGAGGAAGCTGACTCAGTTCCTTGGATGTGTAAACCTGGGAACCTCAGTCTCGACAGCTATCGTATGCTACCTCCTCTGACTTTACTCCCCACTGTCTTATTTTTCTTCCTTCTGTCAACCTCATATGTGGAAATTTATGTGCAGAAATAGTAACGGATAGTTAATATAATTTTTCTATGGAAAAATCACAGGTCCTGTTGGAGAAAACAGAGGTCTAACTGAAGGGCTGGCTGGGAGGCAGGACTTGAGTTCGGCCTTGGGCTCAGCTCAGGGCTTTTTGAGGAGTCTAGGGGCAAACTGCTTAATCTGTTTATTCCCCACCTCTAAGCTCAGGGTAGTAATGCTTCCTCTAGACGTACAGCGTTGGGGGTCCGGAGGCCTTGATTTTAGCTTGGAAAGCCCCTGTAGCATCTTCGACAGGAAAAGCAGCAAGACAAGCTTAACAGATGGAGCACCTTGTTTCTCAAACAGAGTTTGACAGGGCAAAGCTTTAGCCCCTTTGGGGGACAGGAGGAATGAAGGCAAGTGCAAATGCACTCGCATAATCTCCTTTTTGAGCTCTCCTCAATTGGGGCATCAACTGTATCTGCTTAACCTTTGCAGCTGAGGGCTCCTGCTTGAGCTAAGATGAGTCCTGCTGTTTTATCACAGAGGAGTCCTTTGAAGTTCCTCTTGTGTCTGTTGTGTCAAGGTGATTACACTGAAGTGCAGCCAGCCGAAATAGACTTCAGGGACCAAACAAGTGTGTGAATAAACACTTTACTGCCTGTATCTGGTCTTGACCAGTATATGCTCCAGTTAGCCTTCAGCATTTTGTCAAGTTGGAGCCAACCTGGCCCATGCCTCAAAAAATGGACTGTTTTTAAGTAAATAAGCCACGGTCTAAAGTTCAGCTTTTAAGTTTTGGGATTAATACACAACCTTGGTGTGAGCAGAATGAAAGAGGAGTCCTGCCCAGAACTCTTGGGTGCTACACCAGATGTGTAGGTTGGAGATGCAGTGTACGTTTATGCATTTATATTTGGACACAGCTAGAGGCTCAGCTTTGTAGAGTTCTCTTGTGCTTGCTGCTGTATAAATGTATTGAAAGTGATGATCTCTGTGTAAAGAGCTTTTAGTCACAAGAGCAGTCATAAGAGAGGGGGAATAGGCAGCAAAACAGAAATTAGGTGGCAGGGAAAAATAAAAATTAGATTTCTTATTTAGCTGAGGTCAGTAACTGCAATCTATTTGGAAATGACACTGTTTCCATCCTCCCCCCCACTTTAAAAACAGCCTGCTTCCCGTAGCAAAACAATAACAAGTGTTTGATCTAATCTCATGCTGATGTGGATTAGGCAAGTCTACACTGCAAGGACTAAACAATTTATACTTAACCAAGTGAGCTTTAAACGAGCTCCTTTGGAGGCCGTTAGCAAGCAGGTGAGGACACAATGCAGGCTGCAGATGGCTCCCAGCTTTTGGGGAGTTGTGTGGGGTTTCTGCCCATCCTGCTGTGGGAGATGCAGCACAGAGCACACAAGCCCTGCTCTTTTATCCCCTCACACTGGGAGCAGAATCTGGCCTGAAGGAGTGATGCTGTTTGTACAGCAGTGGTAAAACATCTGGCCCATCGCAGATGGGTTGGGTTATCACTGCAGGGACCTTAGGGAAAAGGGAGTTTGAGGTGCTTCTAAGATAGCCAAGGGGCAGAGACAATTGGGAAATCTGAGGCATGCGAGAAGTGTGTGTGGGGAACTTGGGAAGAGCGCTGGGATGCACTGGGGATGGGGACTGGGGAGCTGGGGAAGCTGTGACTGGAGCTTCCCTTGATGCTCTATGTGGGGGGTCACTGTCAATATTTGAAAAGGGACACAACAGTCCTGTGGCTTTCCTAAGGGGAACCAGATCCTCTTAAAACTTTCTTACACTGGAAAGCATGTGATAGATCAGGCACTGCTACCAACTGAGTTTTCCAGTTGTGCTTGCTTGTGGAATTTAATAGCAAGATTCTTCCTAGTTAAGATAAAAGTGGGTGTCTGAGAGAATCACTTTAATCCTCACATCTCTTAGTTCTCAGATTGTCTGCGCTTCCTTTGGAGCAATTGGCACTCACTATGTCACAAGTGCAAATTGCCACAGCATGTTTTCTTAAGTTTGATGTAATGAGGAAAGAATTCAGATAGCATCAATACCTCATCATTTTGCACCGATTGTTACTGGGAACCAACAAAATCAGAGACAGCCTTTCTGTATTAAGTGTACAAACAATCCACGAGATCAAACCCGCTGCCTTGAGTCATGTCATGATTAAGTCCATGTTTCTAGGACAAAAGGCAAACGCAGTTGAGCATCTCAGCCCTCATCCAAAGGGGCATTGCCACAGCACGAGGCCACCGACCTGTCTTGAATGCAGTGGGGCATGCTGGTTTGGGAAAGGTTGTGGCCTGGTGGGCACTGCCTTGTCAAGCTCCTTATGCTAAGCCACTTTTTGTCAGCATTTGAGTTGTTCAAGTGCTTCCCCACCCTGTTTTGTAGGGAGCTGTGTAGCAGGAATTCTATCGAGACCTGAGCTCCCTGCAGGAGCCCTGGATGGCTCTGGAAGATCCCGTGCTGGCTGGGGAGTGTGCTCTCCCAACACAGAAAGGAAAAGGCGTGTGGACGACAGCTCTGGCTGCGAGCAACGGGGCCTGAGCTCTGCAGGGACTCTGACTTTGTGGGAACTGCTTCTGCGGTGGTCTCCTCTTCCCAGATCTCCTCTTAATCTGTGAGCCGTATGTGAAAATGGGTTTGCTCTCTGATTAAAAGTGGGAGGGAAACCTCTTGGTCTTGCAAGATAGTGCTTCGTTGGAATCCTCTAGAACCGAAGCAAACCAAACCGGACTAGTCCTGTGTAATACTGACAGGAGTCAGGAGATGGGGCTGTTTTAGCTCAATCGCCCCAGCTCTGGTCCCTGGCTGTCGGGGCAGTTAGGTGGGAGATCCCAGAGAAGGTGAAGATGAGCTCGGCTGGATGGTGAGCCCAGCATCAGCAGGGTGTGGGTACCAGGGTCTCGGCAATCCTCTGTTATTGGTGCAGATGGAGCTCCGAGGGAGGTTTTCCTCACTGCAAAAGCCCAAAGCAGTGTGTGTGAGCCGAGAGGGGGTTTCCTTCTCTCTTACTGCCCCTTTGGACAGTGTGCCTCAGGACACTGCTCTCATCGTCAGCCCTGAGTGTTCCTGGTAGAAGTCTCCAGTCCATCTGGCAAAGATTCCTCCCTGCACCGCTGTCAAAGGGGTTAAAAGCACACTCAGTTTGGTATTCAACATCTTTAAACAGTCATCTCTTCCCTTAAAAATGTATAGAATGTAGCTTTAAATAAATCCTCATTCTACACTGCGTGTTGCTAGATGCAAACAAGCAGAACTTTCTCCCCAGGTATTGTGTGCCTCTAAAAAAGGCTGAAATAAGAGACTTCTGTGACCTGAAACACCTAATTTAGGCTCTGTGGGACTCTGCCATCCAATAAGCTCTTCGCTCCAGAGCTCAGAAATAATTTTGTAAAATTGCATTAAAATAGCAGATGTTAAAAATATGCAGCCTGGGAGAGGGAAAGCTCCCCTCTGCTCTCCCAAAGGCACAGGAAAATAGATAACATTAATATAGGACATCTGAGTCTGTGTCTTCCTGCAGTTGAATGTTTCATGGTATCTGGACTAAATGATGATAAAGAAACCAAATTGAATGTGACTTGGAAGATTTTGTCTGCATCTGTAATTCATCTCCAGCTTTCTTTTTTCACTCTGAGGGAAGAAGAGCAAGGAGAGCTGTAACAAAAGCCCTGGGCACTACAGGTTGGATTTAGCCCTAGCATAAGCTTGCAGCAGTTCTCTGAGGTCAGAGCAGTTTCATGGTTGGACACCTCCTGAGAACGTGTCCCAGGTCCCTGTTATATGTAGATTAACAACCACTGACACAGCATTCCCAGTTAGTCCAGAATTGGCCAGTTGCTGTTTGTAACTGTTTGGATATCAGCTCATTGAAACAAAAGAAATGTGAGAGATCTGTGAGGCACGTGCAGAGATTTTTAGAGGGTACTTGCAAATTGCTAATACTCGACGCATCGCATTCTTCGCATTGCAGAATTCCTTGCACAAGGTGTGAGCAAACAGAGCTTACTACAGTTTTGATGGCCAGGAATAGTAGATGTCAAGATATTAAGAGCTGCTGTGGTGGCATTTTTTTAATACACAAATGTAAATTCTAAACTATGGTGCTTGGCAAACAAGTTGGGGTGACCTTGCAGCTTTAGGTTGGTTTTAGGTGTGGTCATTAATCCATGAGTTGGACAGCCACGATTTCTCCTCTGGGTATAAAAAGCAGCAGAGGAGGACAAGGCTATCTCTAAAACTTCTGGAATGTAAAATACTCTACAGAAGGGAGGTTTGGGTGAGAGGAAATGCTGGATTGAAAACAGGAGACTGTGGAAACTGGATAACTTGCTGTCTTGGCTTATAGCTTGGGACACGGGAATTCCAGGCTCCTGTCATGGGTGTGAGTCATACTTAAGTATGTGTGGTTACAGCAGAAAAAAAGATGCAGACGACTGCAGAAAATAATGTTTATACAATGTTCACCTAGAAATGGGCTCTTTCCCACTGTTAAATTGCTTGAAGCATGTAGGGCTGAGAAACCTGAGCGTTCTTCAGGGCTTCTCCACAATTATGTATTGATGGCTCCAGATAAACCCAAGGTCTGGGGTTTTTTTGCAGTTAGCAGCAATGAGAGGAAGCTTGATTGCTGCATTTCTGAGGAAAAGACTGCAGGGAAGAACAGATTCCTTCTGCAGTGCCAGCCCAGTCCTACTGAAACCAGTACAGTCATGCCAGTGGAAGTGAAGGGAGAATTCAAGATGTGGTTCTTTACAGTGCATCTCAGGACACAGTTTGTAGCAAGACAGAGATGTGTGGTAGGGATGTGTGTATGCCAGTTGTATACCAGTATCTGAGGTACTCCTCTGGTTGTTTGGTTGCACCTAGCAGCTTCTTGAAATCCATTGTGAAACGTGTTTGGAATAGAAGTTTGGGTTACTCCAGTAACTCAGAAGTACAATATTTTCATTGTACTAATCTAAGTTTCTACTGAAAATGTTAATAAATGGAATGTTGTGCTTGTAAAACATTGAAGCACTAGAAGATATATGAAGTTTCCCTCTGACTCTAATTACACTGTCAGGTGTAAAACAGTTTTCCTGTATATTTTTGGGAGAAGCCCTTTTTAATCTCCAAGTACAAGCACATTTATCCATGGCTCCCATGGTGACTTCTAAATGAAAGAAAAACTAACACGTTTGTGCTGGAAATCTGGGCTGTTCTTGTTGGGTGCATGCTAAGGTTCAGATGTGTAACATCTGTTTTGTTTAAAGGTGACTTCTCAGTAAAGTAGTGCAGAGTTCATCTTTTAGTGTCCACTTGGTAATGACAGGGTTAATGTCCTTCGCTGCAGGGAGAAATTTCACCTCTGAGCTGAGGGAAGGGCAAGGTAGGAATAAAAGCAGTGTTGGTGACCTGAAGGACTGCTCACTGACCACACGTTCCAAGTAGCTGCCTGCTGTGGTTCACAGCACGAAGATGCTAGCATCTGAGTTCAGGTTTTGCAGCCATAAAACTCTACAGTGCTTTCACCAGCTTAGTTAAAAAGATGAAGTGTTATGAGACCAAATGCTTGACGATTTGGGTGCAGCAAGCCCTTAGAGGGGAACTGATGCCTTCAGGTGCAGCTGCAACTAAAGGATGTGTTTCCCACTGGGGTGCAACTTACACTGAACAAAGGCCATGCAGGGGAGGACAAGAGCCTTGGGATGGCAAAGCTGCTGTAATGTGGTAATGTACAATATGGAAATCAACCAAGCATTGATTATTCCTAGGTGCTATATTCAAGTTGAGTTGGCTAGTTAGTTGATTAATGTTTGGATTCGATCTGTTTGCCCTCTATAAATAGCATATCACTTGTGGTTTGGGCTGTAGTCACTGAACATCAGATCCTGAACGGCACAACCCCATGTCTCCCACAGGCACCCATCCTTTGGGAACTGCTTGAGTAGATGTTTTGGCCCAAGGTGTGTGGAAAGCCTAAAGATGAGGTGCTCTATAGATCGCCTCTTTGTAGGAGGGCACAGTCATGATGGACAGGCACTGGTAAAATCAGAGGACAGCTAATTCAGCAGCTTCCCCCAGCCTGTTCTATAGTACACAATGAGGAGCAATAGTGGCCTCATTCACTTTCTGGGAAACTGAAATACCTAGATCTGCTCCAATCTCTGAATCACGTACAACTGAGACAGCTAAATACTGTGTTCTGTTATCCTTTAAAATGAAGGTGAAGACAGTTCATATTTCCAGTGCTCGTGAAACGGTTGGCAAATGATGCTGACTGAAACATGAACTATCTTACCAGTTCCTGCTTTTTAATTCAGTAAGCATGGGCATTATCCATGGGCTCCTATCTTAACCTGGCACAAAACACTGCAACTCACCATGGAAAACAATTCTTCTGCTTGCTCATGTACAGTAAGAAGGCTCTAAATTCACACTGCCTTAGAGTCTGTATAACAGACCATGGGCTGAGAAGTTATTTCAGTCCTTTAGGATTCTGCTTGTACAGAAAGTTATAGTGATGCAGTGAATTAAGTGCAAAAAAGGTCTTGTGAATGTGACAAAATGACAGTTCTCGAACACTCGGGTCAAGAAACGAAAAGATTCAGGTTTTCTTAGTGGCAGTTCTATGTGTGGCAGTTTATATATCAAGGCTGCCCCTGAGACAGGTCTGCTGTGCTGTAATTAGGATGGTAACAGAAGGTCTGCTCAATAAAGGACATCATTTAGGTAGCTTATACAAGAGCTGGGAGGAAGGAAGCAAAATAACCTTGTCTTGAAAATAAGCTCTCTGAAACTGAGCAAGGACATTGAAGCACAGTAACTAGAGTCTGAGGTTTGGGATGTTTTTCTTACTGAGGTAGCAACACTGGAGCCAGATTTTAAAGCTCCTCTCCTAGGGACATTTTAAGATAAGCATCTTGTCAGAAGCTCTCTCTGGGGCTTGAGCTAGAAATAAGAATAAAGCTAGGGAATGAGATGGAGCTGACTTTTAAACTTGAGTAGCACCTTGGCTTTTGTTCCTGTAAGCTCTTCCCTGATACACTGAGTAGTTCAGATGCTGGACCACCACTGCTTTATCAATTGCAAGAAATCTCATCCATATTTTCCAAAAGATACCTTCAAGGGCAATGAAACAATCCTGATGATAAAGAAAGCCACATCACTCCAGTGTGACCAGGACAAGTTACAAGCCAGGAATTGTTTCACTGGCTAGTTGTCCAGTTTAAAAGGACTTTAGCTTCTGACCAGTTTATGAGGCCTCCTGGTAAGTGTATTTTTGAGGAGAAAAAGCTACATAGCACATGTTCCTCCACATTTTTAGGAGATTTGAAATAGGCAGAGGAGATTTGAAGATGCATATGAAGCTCAATACCTCCAATACTTAATATCTCTGAATGGTTAGTATTTTCCTAACATCAGAGTGTTTCTTAACAATGGACAGAGAGAAAACTTTGCCTTTCCTAGTCTTCATGTGTGTAATATGCAAGACAGCACCAGGTGAACACTGTGGATACTCCCAACTCCTGTTTGTAAAGCCACATGGAAAGAGTTAGCAAGAACTGTGGAAAAATCTAAACAAATGAGGAAGTTCCAGTCTGGTATCAGTTACCTATAAAGGTTTCTTCTGTTTTATTGTATACTCAGCCAATGGAATGAGAAGGGGAAGATATCAGACATTAGATACACAAGGGTCCCAGAAATAATAACACTGCTAAAGTAAACATTTTTGCACTGGAGCCCTATCAAAGTATCTTCTAATTAGTACTGTGTGCAGGCTGTTTTCTGAAGTTTTTATTGTCCATTATTTATGCAGTAAGTAGGGCAAAATGGTCTTGGGAATCTGTCATCTTCTCTGTCCTCTCTGTAGGCTTGCATTCCTGCCTCTTTGCTTTTTTCTTCTTACTCCTAGAAACTGGAGGCATTTTCTGAGGCATCCAGCACGAATTTTAAAAAGTGAAGCCAGACTTCCCTAAGGAAAATTCCCACCCAGAGTTAGTCCAGCTGCACTTGCTTTAGAAACCCATCAGGACGCTGGTTTTTCTTAGGAAGGCAGGACAACATTGCCAAGGATATTTCCAATCCTTAAAAAAAGATTTACTGTGGCTCCAGCAAGCAAACACATGGTTACAGCATGGTTACATTTGCCTTAAAGCAAATGAAAGTTGAAGGGACTCTGCAAGAGTAAACCCAAGAAACATAAACCCTGTTTCTGAAAATGAGTGGGAAAGTGAGGGGGAGTAATTTATAAATTACCAGATAAAGAACAGCTCACAAATTCCAGAGGATCTGGAATGAAGTGAAAGCTAAATACATATATGTGGAGAAGCCATTGTGTTTTACATAATAGGTGAGGAACTTGCACAATAATTTGGTATGAAGACATTTCATATGACAGTAACTAAATGGTGGTCACCTTCAGGATGTTAATTCTTTCCTTTGATTTGGGGGAGGTTTAAATCCTCAGAAATGTTTTCCATAACAGAGCTACCTTTTGCAGTAGATACCTTGGCATCCCTGCAGGAATAACAAAATAGTTTAGAAACACTTCAGTTTTTGCTGCCTTATCTCTGCTGTCAGGGCACCAAATGGGTTCACAGCAAAACCAACCTTCAAAATGATCATTGATATTCCAGTTCAGAGAACACCAGCCTCTCTTCCCAGTTCCCTGCCTGCAGGTATGTTCTGCTCTGACACCTGTACTGTTGGCACCTGACAACCTGCTGCTGTTAGGTGGTTTACAAATGCACTTGCCTGAATAATCTATGTGGTGAGGAAGACTTTTGATTGTTTCACTCAGCTTCAGCCTTCAAATGCAAGACACAGAAGCTTACCTGGTGCCTGTAACAGTAGGAACCACAGTGGCTGTGCTCTCCTGGAGAGCTGCTGGAGCCCATAGCTTGGAAGCAAGAATCAGCTGTAATTTCTGGACCTTTTTTGGCTGTAAATCCTCAAAAGCCAGGAGAGTTGTCCCTTCAGAGACATCTGTAACCACACACGAGGGCATAAGTACACTTAAAATAGTGAGTCATGACTTTGGTCAGGCTCCTTGGAAGGACAAGCCCTGGTGTGACTCCAGGCTTACACTAGGCAATCCTGACACTGATCTTCTGTGCACTTAGGAAAATGCTTTCCCGAAAGTTGCCCTGGTGAAAGTTGGGAGTTGTGAGTAGAAATGTGCTTTATTTTAGAAGAGATGAGGAAATTCCTAATGTGATTGGTTGAATCCTAGAATTAAAAACTACCTGTAGACCTATATGGCTCTAGATTTTTCTTTGGAATTTGTTTGGAACAAGCCTTCCAATGAAAATATCAATCTCTTTCCTTGTCACAGTTTCTGTACAGTGAATAAACATCAGCATGAGTCTGAGACAATACTCTGTTGTGAGCTGAGTTGCTGTTTAACTCTTGTGTTCTGTGTTTGGTTGAGCTACTACTTACATATGTATGTTCTGTGTTCAGGTTATTGCTGGGCTTCTTTGTGTGCTCAAAAACCCAGCAAATTCTGCTGACCAAACACTATTGCTCCCTCTAGAACATCATAGGAGAAGCTGGCAAATAAACCTTGTACCAACATAGTTGATGCAACCAGTTGGGTGGAAAAGTTTACTGAGCAAAACTGAAGCAAAATTGAGTTTCCTGTGACTTTTGCCTTCTCTAATTTCTAAATTTAAGAGATGTATTTCCTTCAAATGTAAAAGTTGTGAGATGATAAATTTCTAGTTAAGCTCTGAGTTGTTTTTTTTTAATTTCAATATTTGCTTCCTCTAGACCAGTGAAAACAGCCCAAGTGAGACTGGTGTGTATCACCCTCCAAGATGTTCATCATCCTTCTTCCCCCTCAGTGGGAGTTGCTCCCTGTCATTTAGTTCAAAGACATAGCTGAGAGCTCCTCACAAGAATCCTCTGTAATAACGAGTTGCCAAATTGTTGCAGGCAGTAGGTGTGTTGCAGATTCACCCACTGTTAATCTTCTCCACCATCACTTTTTGACCTCTCTCATTTTTAGCAATTATTATTGATGGTTCAGATGGTTTTGCTGTACATGTTTGGTCACAGCCTAGAACTCACTCTGTAAAATCCCCTGCTCCCTCACTGTGCTCTGTGGGGCTTTAGCTGACCCTCCCTGGGCTGGTCCAGCCTCTGTGACAGTACAGGGGCTTGGACTCTGAAAGGTGTCCCCAGTTACCTGTCTTGCATCTGGTTCACTATGTTGTTGTTATTCTGTCTTGTCTGGCGAGTACTAAAGGTTAATTTAAACTGCAAACTCGGGGATTTCTTTCCAGTAACTGTATTACTGCTTTACATAATTTGGTGTTAGACATAAATATGTCAGTGCAGTGACTCCACACAGGTCATAGCTGGTCCCACTTCATCTTGGAGCTGGAGGGGTCAGCTTTGCTGTCGGCTCTTGACCTGATTATTGAGTCTGCAGATGTAATGCCTGCAAGCATCAGGTGTAAAGGTGTTGGTGGCACAGACACCTTCTCATTAAGAGCTGGACTGAGCTCACTGCCTTACTTCCCAAAGGTGGCCAAAGAGTCATCATAAAACAAGTTCAAATTTAATTTGGAAAGAGCATTAGAACCCTGTTGGGTGTTTTGTGAACTTTCCAGTGCATCCCAGGTAATGACTGTTGTTACAATGAGACCCGAGTCAGGGGGAGCAGCTGCCTGTGCCTCCTCTCCCAGTTAATAGCAACTAAATATTTTTTTTCTTGCAATTTGTGGGTGGCAGTGGACAGAGAGGCAGTGCCTCAGCTTCAGTAAATGTCCAGAGAGTTGAATACCTGATTGCCCACCTATGGAGTTGCATATTTTGCTTCCTATTTAAGCATCTGATGAAATGCCTGCAATGAGCACAACACTGGGTTTCTGATGCTGTATTGTGGTGATTTTCTGTATAGCTTGTAACTGTTGCTTCATTCACAAAGATACTTATTTTGGGTTTTTCCTTTTTCAAGATCCCTTTCATTTTTTATTTCCTTTTTTTTTAGTAATGAAGCACATGCAAAGTAGAGAAACCAAAAGATACAATGCATGCTCTGAAGCCTTGATTTAGTTTTCTAGTTATCTGTAACCTGTCTTTGACAGTCCTCTGTCTGTCTTGGTCATTGACACTGACATCTGGAAACTAAAGGTAGAGCTGCATTCTGATTTCTCACCTATTTGCCATAGGATGAATCCTCATTCTTAACAGAGGAGCTGGGGGTCTGCAGCTGGAAACCCAGTGTGAGATCAGTCAGGTCTCTCATCTTGCTGATTACCCCAACCTAAAAGCAGTTGGTCATGAAAACTTGAAGCTGTTTTTAGAGCAGATGAGAAGCACAGAAGTTTGAGTCTTCTCTGCCATGTCAGGATGTTCTAGGAAATTCCATCAAGACAAGAGTTGGAGAAAAATGATTGCAGCAAATGGATGGGAACCAGTGTTAAATTTGGTTTCCATTGTATGAAGGGGATTGAGCAGCCAGGATGCGTATAGGTGCTTTAGGAAGTCATGATATTAATGTGTGAAGAACCCATGTGTCTCAATGTTAGTTTTGTGAATTTATTTCATGCTTTTATCTGTTATGAAACTGTTACCTGCTCTGCTGTCCCTGTGCTGAGGATGTTTCTAACCATTTGTTCATTGTGAGCCTGTTCAGTCTGCACCGATGGTTCGCTTTCTCCCTTATCCATCAGCAAGTTGTTATCCCTATTTATATTTTCAGTGGTGTTTTCCTCTGATTTGCACTGGTTACAAGAGAGATTTTTGAACTGTGAGTTGTGAATTCACTATGCAACAGCCTCTACCACAACGAGGCATTGTCCCCATCCAGTGTCTAACCCACGTCCCATTATTCAGCTGCAGACTTTGAGCCAATGCGTGTAAGGGGGAAGAGAAAGAAACAGCTCCCTAAAGTTATTGGAGCAGCTGAATGTGGGTAAATTCGTACCAGGGACTTGCACAATTTACCAAAGGAGGCTGGTTTTCAGTGAGGCAAATCCTAGCTGGTTCAGATGGATTTTCTAAAATCCACTCAGAGTTTACCTGTATACTTAGGTCCCTAAAATACATTTGCTAATCCAGACTTGATGCCTCTAGTTCCTAGAGGTCTAAGTTTGATTTCCAGACCATTCTGGTTGGTCTGTGCATATAACATAGATATCTATGTGTATGCACTGATGTATTTATCTGTGGATTCCAGACTTCAGTGATTTACACCCATACCCTGAATTCATTGCCATAAACTGTTGACCCTTCATGGGTACATACATGCAGGTGCCAGATCTCAGTTTTTATATATTAAAAAGCCTCTGTGTATATAAACACAGGTCTATATATACAGAAAACCTTACCTTCAGATATGTGGCAAGCTGAGTTTGACCATGACTTGGGACAAAAAAAGATCCTGTAAGTTTTATTGATAACTTATAAATATTGTGTCATTGCTCCATATGAAATGGAGATGTTGACAAATAAAGGTTAAATTGAACCTGGATTGAACCAGATCATATGCTTTTGTTTTGGCAAATTTGTAGTTTGATTTTTTTGACTCAGAAGAAACAGGCAGTTTTCTCTCTCTGGCCCACGTAACCTTAGGCTTGTTTGAGAGCTAAAAACCCAGCAATTTCTTTTTATCTTGTGGCTCCACTGATAGTACTGGAATTGCACCTAAGAATTAATGTCTAAAAATTTGGGAGAGTTTTGTTTTCTTAAATTACATCTCTGAACTTCTGGAAAATTTCAACCACTTCCAGGGTGGGAGCCAGCAAAGCTATTGACCCATATGGTAACATTCAGCTTGAGATCACTGACATGATCTCATCCTGCATGTAACTTTTGATGTTCACATGTCAGCAAGAAAGTTGAAGAGTAGAAGAATAAATTCAGTAACAGAAAAGAGTTATTTTTCCTCTTGCTGAGGGTTTTTGCAGTGGGAAGAACCCTTCAGCTCCTTCCTTTCCCAGTAAAGGCATGTGTCATAAAAATCAAATGTGAATAAAGAAAAGCCTGTTCAGAAGCCATCAGCTCATTCTGATGTCAGTTGGCACAACTTGTGCCTGATAATCTGCCTAAGACTCATCATTTGTGACATCTAGCTCCAAGAGTGTGTTTATCCCTTCTGATGAGTCACACAATGGAATATGCCAGTACAGGACACAGCAAATTGGAGTGCATTGTTTTTCTGCTCACACTCAGTCTTACAGCTCTGATCATGGCTACTTGAAAAGAGCTGAGGGCCACAGCTTGGTGTTGTGCCTTACATTCAGAGATGAGCCTTGTTTCTTGGAAGTTGTAATTAGCCAGGATTGACAAACAAGCAGGGCAAAATCCTTCTTGCCAGCTGAAGGGCATTTTGCTGCCTCCTGTATCCTCCTCCTCTGATCGGAGACTTCTGTTGATGGTTCTTAGCCCCTTCTCTCATTCTTCAGCCCCTTCTCAGCTATTCTTGGGGTCACATTAGTCTCAAGTTTCCCATGGATTTGTGCCCTGATTCCTGTGTGTGCAGAGTGTATGCAGATACCTTACTCAGTGAGTGCTTTCTGTATTAGCTGCTCACTGCAGTGGTTGCACTTTGAGCAGTCACCTGCGTTGCTTGCTTGTTTGTAATTCTAGTTTGTGTGTTGTGAACTTCAGAAAGGTAAGGATTAGGTGCTAATTGTATTTCTTTATCTCTCCAGACTGATTTGGTACAGGGAGGCCCAGTACAACTCCAGTGTACTCAGGCTGAGGAGCTAACCCTTACTTTTACCATCTGCCAAACAGCTAGAACATAGCTGGGGGCTGTTACTGATGAGTCGTCCTCTCACTTTTTTCTTTGGTTGTTAAATGTTATTTACACTAGTCCTACAGGAACAGTGCTGAGACTGAGGTCATGGTACACTAGCATCTGTTACCTTTGTATCGTGTCCATAGAAGAACAGATTCCTTTGTTGTCTCATCCACCCCCACCCAAATTCTACAATTTGAAGCTGGTTTGTGCTGTCAGCAGCTGATTAATGGTATCTTTCACTAAAACTAGCAGCAACCCATCTGGGCTGCAGGCCATATAACCCTGTAGCTGAAGTATAGGGTAACTTCACAGATAGCTTTACAAAGCTGCTTTCTAGCTACAAGGAAAAACAAATATTGTTTTAAGGCTGTCAGGAAAAGGTTCCATTTATATTCATCAGGTAGCAAAATAAGTGGCCAGTCACTAACAGGCCTTGCCCATTTAAACAGCTACAAGTGGTACTTGAGGGGAGTGAAGTCTGTAGTTGTACCCCCAAATTAGCCTGGCTGCTTCCATTGAAGTCAGGGGGTGTTTCACCAGAGGTTTTTGAAGTTCCAGCTATTGGGACTGAGCTCTTGAATTCAGCACAAAAGTGGCTCTGGATCCATACTTCAGCCTGGCAAGCTTGTGTACACCAGGAGTCTGAAACTCACTGAGCTGTTCCCTTGCTGCTTTTTGAGATGGAACATCCTCAGTGTCACTGAGTACAGTCCTCCTGCTGTTTTGGCTACATCACAAGTATGTGCTCTCAGACTAGTTCCAAACCCAGCCTGTTCGGTCCAGCTGTGATGCCGAGAGCTCAGAGGGGAGGGTAACCATGTAGGCTTTTACCAGATCCTTGGATGAGCTGCACCCAAGTGTTTGGGCCAAGTACTTCTGCTGTATTTCAACTACCAGTCCCATCCAGTCTCGTCAAGTTGCAGAAAGTCCAACCTGCCTCTGTGGTTCTGAATTCTTCCTCAGCAGCAAGCGTAAGGGATGGAGTCAGACACTAAATCTCAGCCATCCTTGTGTTCTCTGGGATGTTCTGTGACCAAGGGAGCCCTTGGACATGCCTCAGAGATCAGAAGGTTCTGAGGCTTTCGGAATGTGAACGGAGGGTTCAGATGATCTGGGTTGTGCACATCCATAGATGATACCAAAGTGGTATAATCACATGTTGCCTTTGTCCTTTCTCTGCCATAATAAGGAGTACACAATGGAAGGAACCTAGGGCACATTTCATAATGAGAACTAATTATAGATAATAAAACCATATTTTTGTTTAAATGAATCATTAGGACTGATAGTCCCACTAGTAACTAAACAATTCTCCCTTCTCCTAAAACACAGATAATTGTTTTTTGCCTTTCTTCTACAGCTACAGACTTTAGAGACTGCAGGTGTGGGGTATGTTACTGCTGCTTGTCTGGTGGATGGTACTGATGATCTCAGATGAGTTCAGATCCCCTTTGTGTTGGGCATCGTACTCCTAGGGCTAGAAAGAAAGTTAGTGCTGCAAAGCCTAGTGAGAAAAGAGCAGAGTAGTGAGAACTGTTGTCTGTCAACCCCATTCCACAAACAGACAAGAAGTCCCAAAAGACTGATGGTAAAGATAATTTATGATGACACAGGAAGAAAAAGACCTGGTTTTCTGTAACAAATTCCCATTAAGATCTGTGTAAGTTCCATTTTAAAAGATATAAACTTAAAAGATTTGATTTAATTTGTTATAGCTGAAGGTGGTATTCTCCCCTTATCTGCTCCTTTATTACCTCTATTTCTTAGGCTCACAACTCTGTTGCTGTGCCACAGAGTGAAGATCTCATGTATTCCAGTCTTGGGCATTAGTTTTGATACTTGGTTTAGTGTCTGGGCAGATGACACTCTAATACTTTTCAGCTGACATAGTTGACAGTGACTGCTAATAGTCAGAACTGTGACTGATGAATTAGGGAACTCTCTACCACATAACAATTGAAGTGCATTTTTTTCCCAGATTATTGTAAGGACCTTCTTTAGGCTGTATTGTAAAAGTTGTCTTGTTCATTTAGGATCTTCCTAGGATACATTTCTGGATCGGTTTTCTCTTCTGAGCCACAGTTGGACTATGGTGCTGCTGCCTTTCCAGAGAATCTCCATATAGACAAATGAATTTCTTTATTTTGGTCATAAGCTACTGATTCTTTGCTGCTGGAATGAATTGCAGCTGATCTGCCTTCTTTCTGAAACTATCATCTGCCTTCCCTTGTGCCATCATTCTAGTGGAGGAAATATTTAAACTGATGAGACATGATTGCTTTATTATCCATCTGCAGCATTTTCATACTTTTTGCTGTGGCCCAACACGAGGAAGAGCTTGAAATCCTTGCAGTTTGTTCCATCAAGTATTCTTTCCTTTTGGCTTCAGGCCCTTATCCTGCACTGTGGTTTTTGAGCACATCAACTAAGCAGCCAGTTTAAGAACCTTCCAGGTACCACAGATTTAAGCCATCTCTTTGGAGTCCCTATTCTTTCATCCTATAGCTTGTCATATGTTCATCCTAATATTCATGGTGGAAGGCAGGCAGTAAGTAGCACAAGTGTGCTGAGAACTATAGCTGTCCTGACAACTCCCCTCTGCCTTCTCCCATGTCCTTTCATAAACCACGGGCTTCAAATATGTCTCCAATGGTAAATAAAGACCAAGAGATCTTGCTAAGTCTTTGCTATCTCATGTGTTGGGGAGGGGACATTTCTTCAAGGGTTTCTGCTTCCCTTTTTTTCCTCCCCAGTGAGGCTGAGATCAGCTGATCATGGTGGGTGACTTTCAGCCCAGAAAAAACACAGCATGGTGAGCAGAATGTGCCCCGTTTGACTTTCAGCTCAGATTTTTGCCCTCCCCACTGTGAGACACACACATCTCATTCTTTGCCAAGCAAATAACAGTTTGCACTTAAGATGAAAATGAGTGAAATGGCAATGGCAGAGTGCCCGAAGTTGCTGTTTCTGCTTTTTGTGCAATAACAGTGCACAGTTGTGTTCTGGAGCCTGATGGGAACAGCAGCACAACTCTGTGCAGAAGAAATGCGTGTTGTTAAGTGATCAAAGAGGGAAAAGAAGCTGATTATGTAAACCTGGAACAAAAATAAAGGAGATGCTTTTTATTATAAGGTTAAAGTAATTAAATGCTCAGTTAGAATAGCCTTTGTCATTCACTTAAGTAATACAGTTACTCTCAGAGTCATCTTTAATGCCTGCTGCCTTAAGGTGACTTCTGAGCCATGAGGCATTTCTTCATTTAAAACACTTCTGGGAGAGTGAGTGTCACCAAGTCCTTTGCCCTTCTTCTGTCTTCCAGCTGCATGTCTAACACCTTGGCAGCTTCACCCCTGAAATGTAAAAAGCTGCAGGGTTTAGAAGCCCTGTTGTGGTCCCCCTTCAGAAATGGGGACACTCAGAAGTCCCCTTCATTCTGGGAGCCTTACTCTGGAAGAACAGGGAAGCAAAATCTAAATGACACAATCCTGTCACTGCACTGAGTACTGTGCAGAGCTGTTAGAGGGACACAGTGCCAGTGTATGTCACCAGTTTAGCGTGGCAGGAGCAGTGCAGAGGGATGAGTGAAGGTGCATTACTGGTAGCACTTCTCTAGAGAACTGGTGGCCTCTCCTCTCTGGCAGAGGCCAGTTCTGAGGCAGTGCCTGCACTCGATTGTAAGGAATAGTGCTGGAAATAAAGGGGTGTTGCTCTTGCATTTTGATCTTCTAGCACACACAGGTATAGACATGGCAGGCAGCCTTCATTACCACTTCAGGGTGTGGAAATGAATGGAGGTGATGTAAAGTTGTCTCTCCTTCTGTCCAAAAAGGTTTTCAATTATTACTTCTAACTGTTCAAGAAAGAACAGATTATTTCCTTCTCCCTCCTGGATACCTGGTACGAGCCTGTTAAGAAATACAATCATTCTTAATTTCTCAGGGACTGGCCTCCACCCTGAGCATAAAGATTAGATTGTACAGAGGTTGGAATTATCATCAGACCTCTAAAGAACCGAGAGCTGAGTTCACAGACTAATTTAGACAGAGGAACCTGGGGAGACTGTCTGGTCCAAACCTGGGTGCAGAGCATTCCTAACATGCTAGTTCAAGTTCTTCAGGGGCATTGGTTCTGCAGTCTTTCTGGGATCTGGGGTGATCATATATTTGGTTCAAGTTATTTCTACCAATAATTTTAGTGATTAAGTACAATGAACTTCAACTGCAGGCTCACTTTAAAGGTTCAAAAAGGTTTTAAAAGAAACTTGGGAAGAATTTCTCATAAGATTTTGACTGATGGTTGGAATATTTAGGAAATAGAAAATAAGTGGATTTGAACTGAAGAAAGTTCAGTTTCTGGTTTCTTCTGCATCCAAAGCAATTTGCCAAGATTAGCAAAAGGCTTTGAGCAAACCACATGAGTATTTTTCAGCAAAATTTTAATCACTCAAAAGCAAAAGAAACCCAAACAAGACCAAACCCTCTTACCCCCACTGTAATCCTCTTCAGTGTTTATCCCGAATTTCATGAGGGTCTTGCTACACAAAGCAGCAGTAAATCTGAGTTGCTTTTATCTCACATGACAAAACTAAACCACTATCTTAAAACTCCAATGCAATGATCTTCTCCCAAGCTACCTTTCACCAGCTTTCTAGTCCAAAGGATATGCTCAGGAAAATTATTCTTCGGGGCCTCTAGCAATTCCATGTGTTGATTTACTTGGGTTTGACTTCTAGCTTATTTTGCTTTGAAGTTATAACTTTGATTTTATTTTATTTATTTTTTTTTACTCTTAAGTGTGATCACATTCCTGTCACTTAAAACTTCACACACTTTCATGAAATTTCTACCCTTGATGACAAAGAAGCAGCTGTCAAAACTCCAGAATTACAACTCTGGGAAATAATCAAGTTCTTTAGTTTGTCTGCAATCTGCCTGCTTTTTGACAGAATACCTCTGGCTTTGTACAGGGGGAAGCTCTGGGGGTAATAGCACTGAGGGATGGTTTTATCCCTTTTGCAGAGATGAACAGGACTGAGTTTTCCTGGCATGCTCTAATTCTCCCAAGGGCATTACAGTAATCCTCACATTTGTCACTTGTCTGCACTCTAGTCGCCTCCTTGGGGGGGACCATGACTCCATTATGCAGAGTGGTTTTCACGCAGAGATAATGAATAGCTAGCTATTCACTTAGCCATCAGCAGGAGCAGGAGACCTAACAGGTGGCCCAGAGTTTGATAGGAGTGTGATCAGGCTCGATGATCTTAAAGGTCTTTTCCAACCTAAGCAGTTCTGTGAGTCTATGCTGTTGGTGGTAAAAAGCAGCAGCATTTCCAGCTCTCTTGCAGTGTAGCCTGTGGAAACTATCTTGATATCGTGCTCTAAATCTTGCTCCAGAGAGAATTTTTTGATTGTGTTGGATTATGGGTGGGTTTGGTCTATAAGAGCAGGTACAGAGACCACGTTCAGTCCTGCCCTCAGTTCTCTGCTTTCCTTTAGCTAGATCAGTACAGAGAATGTAGCAGATCTTCATTGCCTGTACTTTCTTGCTTGTGGGCAATCTGCAGACTCGGTCTCTGGAGAGAATGCTGTCGATGTCCCCTGGTTGAACACGGGCTGCATCTCTGCTGCACAGAGCCCTCTCTTTTATCCCTCCCCGGAGTAATGTGTGGTCCCAGGTTTATGACATCAGCTGGCAGGGATGACCAGGGGTGGGAGGTGCTTTGTCTGCTTCTGTCCTTATTTCTTTAACAAGGAGCTGTTCAACCATCTGAAAACAAGGTGGTTCTCCTACTGAAGACCAGCTTAGTCTGGCCCCAGGGTCTTTGAAGGTTATAAGAACCTGACAAAAATGTGTACATAAGCAGGTGGGTGACTGCGTCTTCTTCATTGTGCCATGAAATCACCATTGAAGTGTATTCCTGACATGGGTTACCTTGGGTTTTGTGGCTTTATTGTTGGCTCCCTAAAGGTTTGTCCAAGGCAGAGTCTATAGGAGATCAGTGTCCACGCATACACTGACCTCTGGGCTCGTTCTGAGGCCAAGAAAAAGTTTTGCTCCCAGCAAAGGCTGTTCATTCCCTGGCAGTGGGGGAGGCAGGGGGGAGTCTTTCGTGTACAGCAGGTGCCCAGGGAAGCAGGCAGCTTCAGCAGGACAGGAGATTAGATGGATGAAAGCCAGGCTGTTCCTAGACACACACAGAGGACATCTCCACACCCTCTTTGCTCCGCTCTGTAGTGGTGGGGACAAGGTGTATCCTGACGTATCCCAACTGTATGCCAGTTTATAACAACCCCCCAAAAGTTAAGAAGTTAATTGCTTGAGCACATCTGCCAGATCTTAGCCTGAAGCTCACTTGTACAGCCAAGTTATAAATCTTGAAAGTAAGGATTTGTAATAAAAACACTGGTACAATCCTGAAGCACAACAGTGCTGGTGGCAGTTGCTGCTGTGGTGCTGTTAGAAAAAATAATAGTGTGTGGAATAGCTTGTGTTAATTACTCTTAAACCTGTTAGTGTGTTATGCCTGGCAAATCCTGAGCAGCTCAGCTTTCTGTGACAGTGGAATGGTGTTTAGTTTGAGGGTTACTTTTTTTTTTTATAAAATCCAAACAAAGAAAAGATTAGACACTATAATGATTTCATGGTTTGAAATCTATGTGCTAGAAACAACCTAATTAAATTCCTGACATCATAAGTTTTGTTAGTAAATAGTAACCATGGATGCGGAAGAGTCTTGCATCTCATTACATTCAGCATAGGGTTTCAATACAAGAGCCATTAGCTGTGGTGTGGAAGTGTGAAAACAAAGGGAAAGTATGGGATGCATTTTTTTTTTTCTCCCATTGATCCAGAACACAGCCCTGGAAGAGTATCTGTAATTAATTAGCAGGGCTTTAATGTAGGGCAGTAGGCCACAGGTTTTTCTCTGGTGAATTTAGCAAACAGCAGCATACTGCACAAGATAGAAGGGACAGAAGATACAAAAATTACTCCACTAGGAAATAAGTGAGTGTACAGTGTAGTTAAAAAAGCAAGTTCATCTTTTACACTCGCTCACGGGGGTATCTCTATGGATGTGTGTCTCCAGCTCAGGAGCGATGCAATCCAGATGCATAAATCATTTATGGCACCTGTCTTAACGTGGCTTAAAAAAAAGAAAAAGAATCCAGATTTCCTTGGCTGAGTGGTGACAGCATTGCATGTTGAAGCAAGGCTGAATTAGCATGCAGACAGCAAACGTGGGCAGAAGGGAAACAGACTTTCTCATAAAGGAACTGATTAGAATTACTCAATGCTACTCTTTCTTTAACAGGAGATGTACTAGTTAGCACTTCATTTCAATACAAACAACAAACAAATGATGTTCAGTTACCAGGGTTTGACATAAAACTGGTCCCTTCAAAGGAAGCGAGGCTGATGCAATGCAATTAGAGCAGATTTTGCTTTGGACTTGTGAATAAATTGGTACAATGTGTCTGAAAGCCACTATGTGGTATATTTGTCCACTCTGTGGGCTGCAGTTTTGCAGCTGAGAGGGTTTATGCTTGGCCTTGCAAGTAGTGATAGTGGCTTCAAAGCCAGTAACAGGGTGCTCAGGAAGCACCCTAAGCAGGTGCCTGGGAGATTTTTAGTTTTGGTGTTAATAAACAAGCTCATTAATGATGCATTGCTCATTGATTTTAGCCAAGTTTAAAATGTGATAACTGTACCAGAAAAATACCAATATAACCCCCATTCTGATAGCAATGGCTTACTGTGTGTCATCACTGTAAAAAGGGGGGTTTCCTTTAACAACAGCAGCACAGGGCTCACCATCTGTTTCTTGCCATTTTCCTTACTGGTTCTGGGGGAACAGGGCTCTTTTAGAAACCCAGGTAAGGTTCAGGCTGTCACAGAGGGACAGATAGAAAGAAAAAGATAGCATGCTCTGCAACTTTCTGTTCAGTGGCAACCCCCAGTAGCCTTTCTTTTAAGGAAAACGGGGTGATCTGGAGATTGTGGCAGTTGGGAGAGAAATCCCCATGACTTTTAAAAAGCACTGGCTCAGAGGCTGTTCTGCGATTCCTCGGTTTTCAAACGACAGGGTTGAAATTTCTCCCATTGTGTGGGATTCCTTTGCTGGTGGATGAAGTCAGAGTACGCCTCATAAGCAAGGATGGCTTAGAAATCTATGAAAGTATAACCTTTTTAATATGAAAAAGGGTTTTCAGAACCTTCCTGGCATTGTTTAGAAATGTTCTACCTGTCAGTGAATGGAAGAAAAAGACAAACAGGGAAACAAATCGTTCGTAGCTTTGTCCATGAAATATGTTGGGGGATAAAGGGCCCTGTATTGGAAGCTGCTATCAATCAGAGTGTACCTAGCGTATAATATTGCTCTGGAGACCTCTTAAATGTGGAACTTTATGCAATAAATCCATTCCTGCAACATGTTTATTCCTCTGTTACATTTGTGGGAAGCAGAGATTTCATTGCATCCTCTGTACGGCGATGCATAAAATCCATATTTATAATCTTGCTGTATATATTCCACAGGTTTGATCAACAGTATATTAATTTGTTATATGGATTTGTTTTTTTCCACCAGGCCCTCTTTTAATGAGAAATTTCAGTGTCCCTGGAGAAATTATGAAAATAAGTATTCAGGAATTCTTTTTTTTTTTCTCCCTGCTTATTTGTTTGCGTATCATGTGTTTTATGTCATCCTGCTGCCCACAAAAGGATTTACTACATCTAATGAGGAAACTATGTAGTTATACTGCTAACCTAAAGGATTTTAAGGCAAATTTCTTGCTGAAATTTAGTGGTCATTACTTGAGAACTGTCTTTTTATGAGCAGAAATGGTCCTAGTTCTAATGAAAAACCTGACTATAGGAGAATGTCTTTCATCAACCAGTTGGAATCACTCTTCTGAGCGTAGGTGTTTTTTCTTATATATCATTTTTGGTTCATTAGCTACAGGGAGGGGTTTGTCACCTGGAGAGAAGCTCTGGCTTTTGAAAAGAAGTAGTTTTGTAACTACAGTAAAAGGTAAGAAGACACAAATAGAAATCAGTGATGTTCTCTAAATGGCAGATGCTCAAGAAATCATTCAACTTAGAGATACTGGTCTTTAGGCTTTTGGTTTTTAAATAAAGGGGAGGGGAGTTTTCTTGTTAAACAATAAAATCCCAGTAAAATACAGTGTTTAAAATATGAAAATTATAGAGCTTTGACTCTAGTCCAGTTCCACTTCTGTATTATTCAGCTGGCAGTGAAGTGGATTGATAGCTGAGGCCATACAGGTTACTCCAGGGAGAAACTACCCTCCTAAAAATGGATTCAAATGATTAGGTTAGTCAAGTGTTAAGGGGTAAACACATCCTTCTCCAGTTGCTGCCCTAATTGAAAGAGGATTGTGGTCCTCAGAAGATCCAGGTTTTTTACAGCTTGATTTTTTTCTGCATATGAAATACTTTGAACTGGCTTTGCCTTTTAATAGTGAGTTTTATGTTTCTGTTTGAACTTTTACCTCCCCCTGGAGCTTTGCCCCAACTTGCTGAAATCTTACATTTCATGTGGAATTCTTACCCTTTTTCAGGTGGAATTCTAAATTGGTGACAGTGCCTTTTCTGCAGGGTGCTTCCTATCAGAGAGAGGCTCCCTCTGAAGAGGGCAATTACCTGAAAACCAGAAGCAGCCCTTGCATGCCCATTTCTGACAGCTACTTGCTATTCCACTGTTGCCTGGCTCTGTGCAAAGACACCTCCAAACCTTCTGTGCTCTACCAAAGCAGTTTGCTATCCTTGCAGTAGGACAGGCATGAGGATGAGAGCTGGTTCTCTTGGCCCTGGCAGTCCCAGTAAACTCCACTGTCCTGGTGCCAGAGGAAATGGGAATGCAGATTTGTGAAGGTACAGCAAGGGATGCAGGAGGGAATCAGTTTTGATTTCCCTGCTGTGGTGAACAGCTGTGGAAGTCCTGATGGCACATTTCTGTATACTTTCATCTTTCTCTTGTTATAAAACAAGTATTGGGAGGAAAAAGTCTTTCCAGAAAGGAAATAAAACTAGGAAAAATATGTCAAGCTGCCTGCACTGAATGAAAGAATACTCTTGCCCTGGAAAAAGTGCTGCTTTTATGTTTATTTTCTCATGGGTAAACTTGAGGTATCAATAGAGTTGAATTCTTCTATGAAAATAAATTATTCTATTAAAATAATTTGGAGTGGGTATGATTATAGCTCACTGGATTTTCATTTGTTTTTTAGCCTAGGCATGAAAAATACATTTAGATTTTCAAGAGTTTCTAGGAACTTCTTAGGCTTGGGAGCCTGAACTGATACCAGATACCAGGAGGACCTTAAATGTGCCTAGAAAGAACATGTCTGTCATGAGTTAGGAAGGTGGATTATCTCTCATTCCTGATTCCAGCAAGATGTTTTTTTCAAGCACATTTTCCAGAGAGCTCTCCAGGCTGCTCTGATTATTCCTCTCTCCTATTTCTGATCACTGCTCTTCAAAAACACTGGTGCTGAGCAATAATAAAGCAAGTGCTCCACTGATGTATTTCACCTCTGAGAAAGAAGAGGATCCCTTTTGGCCATGAGCTTCTTGTGGCATTGAAAAGATCGGGGAAAAGTAGAAGGAAAAGGAATTTGTCTAATTCTTATAGACAGGTATGGGAAGGGTTTTCTCTAGAAGAGTCTTGCATTAGGAAGAGATTCTCTAAGTCAAATAGCAACCCCTGATATGTTATTGCTACCAGATGCTCTTAGATGCTGCCAAGTTGGGCAGGTTTCCCTCCTCTAGCACCCCTGTGTAAGCATCTGCTCTCAGCCCTTTTGAATGAAGAAGAGTCCACAGGAAAATCCCTGGTGGTGGTACTAACAGGTCAACAAAAATAGAACACCCCCCCCTACCTTGGGTTCCTGTCTCCTGTAGTTCAGAGCTCATTCCTGTACAGTAGACTGGATATTTTTGAGGTGGAGCTGTCTTTTTACTCCTGTGCCAAGCTATGTGAGCTCATAATGGGCTTACCAAAAAGATGGGTTTTTTTGCCACAGCTCACCTGTGGATCCCCCTGTGCAGAATAGCAGTGATTCAGATCAGCTAATGGGAGAAAGAATTACTGCCTTGCTAAGGCAGCCCACACCCACTGCAGAGCCACCTCATGCTTTCGAGGAATCACAGCAGCTTTTTACATTTGCATTCAGTTTGGAAGAGGGGTTGGGAACTGGCCCAGAGAGAAATCTCAACTTGCTCATGGGTGTAAGTGTCAAAGGTAGATTATCCCAAATGCAGGCTCCAAGACAAGGATGCCAGCAGTCATCTTTACTCAGGAGGAAATGAAATGTAACAGCCTGCGTGAGTCATGCATTTCAGTACATCAGCTTTCACTCTATTGCCAGAACATGTACTAACTACATAGGATTTTGTCTGTCTTAACTAAAGACATATTTGAAAGCTCTGGCAATGAAAGAGCTAACATACCAGGCCAGGGATATTATTGTTCTCTCCAAGCACCTCACAATTTTTACTTGGTTCTTCCTCGTGTCTCTCTTCTGCATTTCTCTCTTTCAGCTCTTAGTAAGAAAGGGCCTCTGAACATCAGAAAAGAGATGCTCAGTGCTATCTTGAGTGAGCCAGCTGCCCATTTTCAATGTCTTAGATCTGGTGTCCCCATCTCACCCACCTTTACAAGGGTGTTCCCTGGGTGCTCATCCTGATCCGAATGCTGCTACGTATGGAATGCCTGGCTGCTTGCAACTCATCTGACCAATCCCTGTTTTGGTGACAAAATGTATTCTGTGTTGCTTGTGTCACGTGTTCACCTGTCCCTTCAGAGTCACAGGTGGCTAGGGGCTCATTCTGAAATGTGCTAACCATTTTCAGATGCAACTTTGAGTACTTACATGAGTTGCTGAGTACGTAATGGAGACTTGAGAAAGGGGATGATTGTATCAAACCCCTTGGAAAATTCTCTCGACCAAATGAAAACAAGAGGAAAGACTCATTTCGGGTAGCAAAGCCTTCCCAGTTGAAACCTGGATCAAACTTTTTGCTTTTAACCAGTATCTTTTCTGAGTCATTGTCTTTGCCATTTTACATCCAAGCTGCCTTCCCCCATTAGATGATACCAAGGAAATGACAAAAGATCGATTTCACACGGTAAACATGACCTTTTTAAACAGTCCCTGCAGACTCAGAGCTGGATGATCACATTGTTTCAAACTATATTGCAAAAACAAGCAATCATGGTGAATCATTGTAAATAATTCCAATAATAAAGATTCTGCACCAAAAAAAAGAAATTGCATGCTTTGTACAAAAGATCATACACCAGGAGGAGTACTGGGGAAGATTTTCCAAGGCACCTCTCCTGCTTATTCCCACTTTGTGCCTTTTGAGATTATTCACAGGGTGTAGCTGGCTGTTTCCTTCCAAGGGAGCTGTTTAAGGTTAATTATTGCCTTGCAAGAGGCAAGCTAAGGTGGACATTGCTGCAAATCAGCTGTCCATGAATTCTCTTTAACATAATGAACTTTGACTAGAAGAGGTAGGTTTTTCTCCCCCCGTCATATACCTATCTGAAAACAATACAAGGAATAAATTTAAGCTCAGCATATCTTTATCTCTGTTGGCACAACCAGTGTAGAAAGCCTGATTAATAGTGGTCCATCACAGTCTTATGTTTCTTGCATCCAGGGCAGATAGCAGTGTGTAAAATCTGGTGGAGAGGGACATCAGATGGATTTGTAATGGTCTCAGAAGGGTCTTTGGCTCTCTAAGCCAGTTAGTGGATTGCACACAGCCATGTGCAGCATTTCCATTTCTTGTGGCTGTAATGGAATAATAGTTTTCATTTAATAACCAACCCAAGTATAATTCAATACAAAAACACATTATCTTCCACTTTAGTGAATGAAGCATGACACAGCTTAAGAGGCATATCAGAGCTAAAAAAAATAAATCTCACTCTACCATTTTCTTCACCAAGAAGCTTGACTCCTAGCAAGACCCATCTCATTTACTGATGACTTTTTAAGGATAGACAGAGCAGAAAGTGAGTGTCATCCTTGTGAGATAAGAGTGTGGCATGAGCCCTTGGCTGTCTGTGATCAGAGATGAGAGATGTACAGGAGCACCAGGTTACAGCAGACCCATCCCAGAGCTCAGTGGGATCAAAGGAGTTTTGCAGTGTTCCTGAGGAGCCTTGGACTAAGCACGGGGTTGCCAATAGACAGACAAATCCTGATTCTGTTGCCTCTCCAACTGTGTGAAGAGCTTGGAGGGGCCCATGAATGTTCTAGATTTACTGCACGGGGCAGAAAATCACTTATCACCAGCCCTGGACTTGGTTTCAACAAAAGAAAATGAGCAATGTATAATAGTAGTGAGTAATCTGTACTTCGAAGTCAACAAAGCTTGCCTGTTACCTTGTGAAATATGGGTGGGATTTATCCTCAGTTTTGTCACTAAAAATTGCCTGTAAGAAATCCCAGCAGTCGCTGAGAATAGATGGCTAAGAATCCAGCTATGGCTCTCCAGACCTGGAGTCCTCCAGGGACCATCACAAATCTCATAATGTCTCCCAAGTGCTTGATTTGTGCAGATGATGCTCTGATTTAGCAGAAAGATGCAGATAAACTCTTGTCGCCAGCAGCCTCTGTTGGCGTCATAGATGCAGAGGCTCAGGAGAGTACATTATTCCAGCAAATGTCAGCATTAATTTATACTTGCTCGGGGCTCATCTGCTTTTTCCTGCAGTCTCTCGGAGAAGAGAGATTAGTCATGTGCATGAGAAATTCAGTGTCTAAAAGACAAATCCAAGACCTGCTCGGCATCCTGGGGAGTGGTGTGTGGTGAGGGAGGGGTGGCAGGAGACTGATCTCCAAGCAGAGGTGTTTTGTCATTGCTTGTTACATTCTGTTAAAGGAAGCACCGTGAAACTTGTGTCACTCAGAAGTTGCAGAGGTGCCTCCCCAAACAAGCTGCAGATTAAACTGCAGATCCACTGGCAAGAACCACTAGTACAGACCTGGTGTAACAGGGAGAAAACAGAATACTGAAATCTGTGGACTTCAGGAGTTGGTTCCTCAGCAGGACTGGATCTAAAGGGGTCAAATTCTCCTCTGGCACCTATATGAAGGACTGCAGCAATTGCTGTGGTGCTCATGGACAAAAGCAAGAGGGAAGACTTTGCACTGACACAGATTTAACTGAGCTGCTGCATTCAATTTCTCTTACTTTGAAAACCACTTCTCAGCTCCAGGATTTCTTCTTGCGTTAGATCTACAAGTCACTTTGTGGTATAAGACATAACAGCAAAAGAAGAGTTTCAGTGTTTAACCAAAAGAAATCAGTTTTTAAATACAGTAGTTAAAAAATGCAGTAGTACACCTAATGTGTGACGTGCATTAATAGGTAGCCCAGCGTGCTTGCTTTCTATTTTTCTGGTTCTCTATCCCACCCTCAGTTTGCAGTGGGGCCAAGCCTTTGCCCAACAAAGATGCTACAGGCCAAGTTGTGCAGGAGACCTGCTCAGTTCCATCATGTCCAGCTCTGAGGGACACCTCTTCAAGCCTGTTTGGAGTGAATGCATTGGGCAGTTGCTGACTGAGAAGGGAAACCGAGGACAGTGAACTTGCCCTAACGTTGCAGAACCAGGAAGGGTTTCAGAGCTTTCTTGAAGAGCAGAGTTCTCCAGAACTCTCCAGTGGAAAATGTTTATTGTAGACAGTTCAGCACCGGGATCTTTAGAGAGGGTGTTTGTCTAAACCTGACAGCATTGAATGTTCATTAGCAAAGGCTCTTTTCAACATCTATGGTTTTTATGAATAGCGTGTTTTAAACAATTGTTTCCAACTGCACAGGCAAACTTCCCAGGCATTTGTCAGCAGTGACTTGTGCCCATTCTGCTAGTGCTGTTCAGCCTCCAGGCTACCAAACTGCTGCCGCCCTTCATTATGAAGTGGACTAGGACTGTAGTATGCATTTAACATCTGAAAGCTGAACTTGATGAAATGTAGTGCTTTTTTCATGTCTGTCACTTTGTTCCTTTCTCCACTGCAGATTTTAGTGGTAAATGATGGTTTATCTCCATGCCAACATTTTTTAACACAATCCCCCCCCTACAGCAGCTCATACACCCAGTGGGTCTCTTTATGCAAGTCTTGGATGACTAGTGCTGCGTAGCTTTGCAGATGCTCTTACCCAGCAGTGTAAGGCAAGCTGGTGGCTGTCCACAGAGAGAGCTGCCTGTCTCATTTGACCACCAGCTGCTCTGTGGAGCCGAGCTGGAGTGGGATTCTTGGCACTTGGGATGGATTTGGGTAGGATTTGAGTTCAGGGAAAGAGACACATTTGTGTTAAATAAGTTTGGCAGCATGTCTTAAGCTAGAAAATACAGGGGTCTAGCTGCTGTATAATTAAAATGCCTTTTCCATAGGAAAAAAAAAAAGGTAAATTTATCTTAAGGATCTGCTCAGACTCCCTGTTAGTTGTTGGTGCTTAAAATGCTGTGTGTGCTGTCTGGAGTGTGCCTTGATGAAGGGGAGATGCTGGCTGCTTGGTAAACCTCCCACAAGTGTATTGCTGGGTCCTCTTAAGTAACCTCTGCAACCAAGTAGTAGGGAAAGGAGTGATTCTTATGCTGTGGCAAGGGCTTCTCGTGGGAGCGTGCATTACCACCAACATCAGGGTTTGCAGGTGGGATGCCATGAGGCTGGCAGCAGCCTTTGCAGGGGTCAGAGAGGGGGAAGTTAGGTCAGTAGAAGGCACATATGCTAATCCAGAAACTCATGTGAGCAGGTGATGTGACCCTGCTGTGCCCTGCGTGAGCGTGGTGGCAACCAGCCTGCTTTCCTCACAGTTGCAGGAAGGGTTGTGCTTTTTTTCACTAGGCTCAAACTATGTCATACTGGAAATCCAGAGCCTTCTCCTCCTCCTCCTTTCCAGTACTCCTTCCAGACATAATCCCTGTCTGCTGCTGCGGCCCCCTGGCCCCTCTTGCTGCATGGCAGCTGCAGAAACTTGTGCCTGAGTAAGTTTGTCCTTATTTAACCCCAGCTTGGCATCCTTCATACCCTCTCTGTGAAGAGATGAGATGCTACCATATTATGTGATCCAGCTTTTGGAGACATGCCCTCTGGACACCCAAAACCAAGAACTCCTGTAGATAATGCTAGTGATGTGTGGGAGTAGCAGCACTAGGTTTTCTAGTTGTGTGTGTTCTCATTAAAAAAGATTTACTTTTCTTCCCACCCATGTGATAAAGATAACAAATGCTGCTGTACCCGCCAGGAAGCACAGTGGGTCTGAGCTGTAAAGTTTTGCTGTAAAGGTGGACCCATAAACAAGCATTTTGAGGACAAAGTGATGGCTAGTGGGAGGAGTAAGGTGAGATGTCAGAGGAGTTCATTTATTTTGATAAACTAGTTTATATTCGAGGATGCTTTTTCCCCTGTTGATAAAGTGTCAATCTTAGCTGTGTACGTTGCAATTTATGACCTTTCATGTAAAGCTGCAAGGCAGAAAGGAAAGATAAACAACTTGAACAATACAATTAAGGCAAACCCAGAATTCAGTCAATGAGAGACTCCAATGTTAAGTAAATCATCCCGTGGAAACCGAGCTATTTGAAAATGCGGTGGCATCACTTACAGTACAGTGGGCAATTAGTTTTAATTAACTTCAAATTCTGACATGTAGTTAAAAATCATCTTTTCTGAGTGCCCAGCTAGACAAACAACAGTTGGGCCACTTTTTTTTTTTCCCCACTGGAAAAAGCTATTAAAAATATGATAATGATGCTATTCACACTTCTATTCTAAGTATTATGTCATCTTTTAATTTTTATGAAATTGCACTTTTGGAAGATGAGCCTGTTCTGCACTATAGGCCTTTGAATAAGGGCACTACTTTCCAAGAAGGACAGATTGAATTTTTAGAAGCTGTTTTGAATTCATTAGCCATTTCAGTTAACAAATTCCAACATGTTGTCATTTTTGTCTGTCAGGGAGGAAGCAGACAGGAGTTCTGTAAGGTTATCAGAAATTACAGACAGCTCTTTATGAGTATTTTAAGGTTGAACTTGTCACTTTAAATGTGATGCTGAGCATCTGTCACTAGGGAAGCCCTGAGCACAAGTTTTGTGGGAGGTAAGGGGGTGGCTGCTTTGCATTGCAGCTGCTCAATGGAGCATGTAAGCCCTGGCACAACCTGCAGCAGAGTCTGCACATCCCTCTGTCCTGCGTGTCCAGCCTGTTGGACTGTTCTGCAGAGCCAAAATTTACTTTCTATGAATGCTGTCTGAGCAACCTGCTCTTATGAAGTGTGATGTTTTAAGAGAAGTGCTCAGTAGAGCTCTCCCAAGACCTGGATGGCAGTGAGGGTCATCCTTACAACGTCAGTAGGTTCCTGGTGATGAGGCATCTGTCCGGATGCTCCTCTAGGCCTGCTCACCCTCTCTGCAGACCTCCACCCAGCCCAGGACAGCAGCCCTCTTGGGCAATCACTGCAGGTTGGTTGCTGGGTGCTGTGTTGTTTTCAGACCTGAACTGCCCCCTTAGAGGCAGGTGGGATGTCCCCACACTGTAATCCTCAGCACTGCAAGCTTGAAGCTGGTGTTTGTGGAACCAGCTGTAAATTCTCAGTGTTCACTGGGGTATTGCTCTCGTGTTATTGGGAGGAGGAACTTCTGCAAGGTGCACAATAAGTTACTGACTTCTTTAATATGAAACCTATTTCCATTATTAGTCTTTTGAAGTAAGCTAGATACTTCTGCTTACTTTATGCAATCTTCACTCCTCGAGTAATCTATTTGATTTCCCTTGGGTTATGCGTGGCAGCTCCTCACGTGGGTAAGTTCAGAATCTTCTTGCTTGTCCCAGATAAATTCATTTGTATGCCGAGCCATGCAGATAAGGGCAAAGAGTTGTATTCCTCTTCTCAGCTGCTCAGTGACCAGGATGTTTTAGGAAGAAAAACTGAAACAGAATGAGCTGGTATTAGTGAGATAGGGAAACTGGTTTTTACCACATAGTCACCTTCACGTCGTGTTCCTCCTGCATCGTGTCAGCTCTCAGCCCTGGGAGACGCTGTATTTCCGAGTAAGAAAAGTTTGTATGCCTTTTCTTCCCTTACATCTCCAGTGAGATTTCAAGATGCCTCTTTCTCGAGGCAGTCTTTTTATGACAAAGAAAAAAGCTGCTCCTCTGGGGATTAGGCTGCTGTTCTCAGCTGATGCCAGAGAAAACACACGGCAGTCTCTGGTGGCCGGGGTGTGATTGGAAGCTGTGATCTAGCGAGGGAGAACTCCACTGCACAGGGTGTAATCTCTAACTAAGCATAGCAGAGCTGATCTCTGCCAGAGGACACGAGCCACTGGGCTAAGGATTTTTTGCTCTCAACCAAAACAGTTGTTTTCACACCGTTAAAAGGAAATACTAGGAAAGAATGAAAAAGTGGAAGTCCCTTCAGCAGTGTCTAGAGGATGTTTTCTCTTAACTAGTGGCTGTCCTGACCTGCTGGGTTGTCACACCAATTGTATTTCTTTCACAGATCCTTTGCTGGGTGGTGGTCTAATAAGTTTAAAAAAAAAAAGAGTGGCTATAGTTAATAGCTGGGCCTTTCAGGCATGATTTATTTTTTTCTTTCACGAAAAGAAAAAGTACAGCAGGCACTTTAAAACTGTGAACATGAATAGATCTGGTAAAGTGAAAAATACCCATGAAATAATGAGGCAGCACAAAACTACTGCATTCTGACCATCAAAAAGGTCTGCACAGATTTTTTCCATGTGGAATAGATACAGCACAGGAAAAAATTCATGGTATGGCAGCGTAGTTATTCTTCTCACTCTCAGTGTTGTGGGTGAGCAAGAAAAGAAAGAAATGGGAACTCTAAACAAAAAGAGAATGAGAGCCTTTATGCTCATAATTTTTCTATTAGTTTCATCACTCTAACAAGATGAGATAATTGTAAGATTACCAGAAATAATTTTCTAGCAGTGCTTTTTAGCCTTGGCATAGTTAAGAATATTTCATGTGTGACTTTTTTTTTTTCCCAATTAAAATCGATATTTAAAATTTCATACTCAGCTTTAAAGTTTGCTCTGACTTGAAATATAGTGGCCTTCTAAAAGTAGATTTAACTTTCTTAAAAGAAGAAAAAACTTATACAAATTTGTAAGAAAAAAACTTAATTATGGAATCTTCTGGACAGAGGATTTTGCATTTCTTTGGAGGCTGATTAAGTTGTTTTTTAAAGGAAAATCAGCACGTGGCTTAGGCTCATTCTAGTGACTTAAACAGGTCACTTAATTTTACTTTTGAGTAGTCAGTTGAGATCCTCAGGTGCTTCAATGAAACACATACTCTGGAAAACTGGACCTCTAAAGATTAAATAATTTGGCTTTAAAGAGCAGATTCCTGGTTTTCCTGGAATGCTGAGACACACACAGTAAGGCTTCACTCTGGCAGCTGAATTGGCAAGAGCAGACCTCGTGCCCCTTAAGTCCCATTGGTGGAAAGTCCAGTGTTGGAGATGAGCTTATCTTACACATAAGGGAATTAGCCCAGCTTCCATTTAAGTTGCTGGCAAAGCTCCAGCTATATTCAAGACGAGAAGGGCTGAGGCAACAGGCATACAAAACCCTGTTTCTAGGCCTGATCCCGGCTTTTCTTACACATCCAAAGCTCATGCTGAGTATTGTGGTCACTTTAGCAGGATTAAGACTGAGAGGATTGTTTGGGCAGATTTATATTGCTATTCATTGTAAGAAGCACTGATACAGTTCTCGGTGATGGATGGTTAATAAATATTCATTTGTTTAAAAAAAAACCCACCAAGACACCTGTTGACAAGGTGAACAGTGATTGCTCCGAGCAAATTGCTGAAGTGTGGTAGAAAGTTATGTACAGTAAGTGGTTAAATGCTGCTTCTGTTATCTGTAGCCCTCCTCCAGCAAAGCACTTAGGCATGTGTTTGCCATTAAGCACCTCACTACCTCCACTAAAGGTGCTCTGACTGCCCTGCTGTATGGGAAGCAGAGGTTTTGGAGAAATAGGGCTTAACCAAATCACTCGGGGTCCACAGTATGATACCTGTGGTGTGTGTTCTCAACCCTCTGGGAAGTCAGCTGCACCCAAACATGATGCTGGGTCTGATCATTTTGGAGGAGGAAACACCTAAGGTACCTGTCACATCACACTTTGTGCGTTTAAGTAGCAATCTTGCACGCAGATCAGTGCCAGAAGGTTATAATTTGTCCCCAAAGTAGTGTCAGGAAAGAGGTGTGATAGTTAAGGGAGGTCAGCATTCAGCTGGGGGCTGTGTCAGTGTGCATGTGATCACCTGTGACAACTAAAGGTGACAACCACCATCGTATTGCTATGGGTGATTCCCAGCAGCATGTTCTAGAACATTTCTTTTAACTAAAAAAGTAAATTTAAATGTATTCAGGCATGCTAGTCATCAAGAAATGTCTATTTCCTAAATTAGCATCAAACTTCTTTTTCCCTTTCTTCTGTCTGTACTTTATTTAAAAGAAAAAGAAGGAAAAAATGTGATCAGTGACACAAAACTAAACCCGAATGGTGTGTGAGGGGACAACATGTTTGGGTTTTTTTCAGAGGAAGGGGAAAGGTTCAGACTCCAGCCTGAAAAACACAATGGGCCACCTTTAATGCTACTCAGTCTAGTTATTACAAAACCCTAAGAAATGTAAATGTTTCCTTATGTATCAAAGTCACCAGTATTACATACGTGGACATTCCAGTTCACTGACATAGTTTTCTGTTGTATTTGTGTCTGTGTATAATTCAGGTTCCTTAGCAGGATTTGAGGAGAGGAGGGGAACTGGAGATCAAACATAATGGACTGTCCTCTATTAACAAGATGAAAACAAATTAAAAAATACAAATAATTGACAAGACCAGAAAAAGGTGAGGCAAAGAACACCCATCATATAAAGATGAGGTACTAAAATAAATCCTGTTAGAAAAGGATTAGCCATTTGGGATTTGAACTTGCCACCCACTGAAAACAATGGCAGAATTCCCACTGAATTAAATGCCTCGAACCCTCGCACAGGACTGATTAGATGCTATTCATAGAGTGATGTATACACCAAATAATACTGTTATTCGTCAGATAAATTAGTCGGCAGATCCATCATCCTGCCATTTCTTTGCTGGCAGAACTCCCACTAAAGTCAATGGGAGCATTGTCTGAGTAAAGTCTTCCAGGATCGGGCCCGAGGTTAAACAAAAAGCAACTGGGGCAACTTGTTCCTCCTCCTTGGGTTCCTATAACCATGCGCTGGACAATAGGTAGGCAGCCAGGGTGCTGTGCCTCATGATCAAATTGTTCCTTCACTGGTGCTGATTATTCCCTCATCTCTCTTTAATCTACCTGTTGCCACCTCGGTCTGGGCTCTGAGCCTGTTAACGCATACGTGTGTCTGTAGCTTGCTGGCAGTATAATGACCCCTGCAAGATGAAAATGATGAAAACTTGTATCAGTGTGCATAGGTTCTGGACATCCTGGGAGTCAGCCCTTCAGGTGCATGGACCTTCTTGTTCCCTGCTCTCCTGGGCTCTCGTGGTGACCTTTGAGAGCTGCAGGGTGAACAAGGGACTGCAGCTCCGACCTGGGTGAGCAAAAGGCTTCTAAGGTGACTTTTTGTCTGCTTTTGAATGTAGAAGCCTGATTATGTGGCTGGTTTGTTCTTCAGTTTATTCTTTACTTTACAAGTTAAATGTCCTGCATCAGATCGGGTTGTGGGTTTGTTTTGAAGAAAAGAAAAAATAAAAAGAATATCTTGCTGTCTTGATAGGAACAACATTAATAAAACAAATTGCTTAAAGCATTTGCACTTCTGGCTATAAAAATATAGCGTAAGCAGCTCTCTCCAGCCCCGAGCTCAGCTTCTCATTACTACCTGTGGGAACCTATAACGGTTGCCTTGGCTGCAGGTGGGCTCCTCTGTTGCTCCAGGAGCACATTAGAAGCATCTTGAGGGTTGCAAGTAACCTTAAAGAAATCAGACATAATGGCCTCAAACAATAGCAATTCTTGGAGCTCGTAACATGCTCCATATGCCCGAAAGGTGCTGTGCAAAGGGGGCTGGTTGTGGGAGACCTCTTGGGTTTGGCTTCTCTGGAAATGGTTTTTTTGTGAAGTGGAAAGTATTCAGGGATGCTAAGCACAGTTCTGTGGTGCAGTGTGTGGTAAAGTGATTAATCCTGAGGCGTGCTGAGGGTGGTGAAAAGATTGCAGAAGACCTCTCTGATGGTGACATCAGCTGCTTTCAAGGTGGTCTCAGCCCCAGGAGGGGTCTGTGTCCCCCAAAGCAATACAGAATGGAACCTCTGCTGGCTTTTTTACAAATCAGGAATTTATATGTGCAGGTGGTATGCAAGGAGGTGTTTCCTGGTCCAAAGGTTGTTCTAGTCTCTGCAGTGACTGTTGGCTGGAGTTGAAAGTTGTCTTACGAAGCCTTTACCTTGGCTGCCACGTTGTCTGCTAGGAATTTTGGAATCCTTCAGGTTTGGGCCCCTCACTGCAAGAAGGACATTGAGGGGCCGGAGCGTGTCCAAAGAAGGGCAACAAAGCTGGGGAAGGGTCTGGAGAACANCTTTACAACTCTCTGAAAGGAGGTTGTAGCAAGGTGTGGGATGGTTTGGTCTCCCAAGTAACGAGTATTAGAATGAGAGGAAATGGCCTCGAGTTGCATAGGGGGGTTTGGGATGGACATGAGGAAAAACATCATCCCCAAAAGGGTTGTCAAGGGCTGGCCTGGGCTGCACAGGGCAGTGGTGGAGTCCCCAACCCTGCAGAGATTTAAAAGCCACGCAGCGTGGTGCTGAGGGACATGGTTTAGCAGTGACCTGGCAGCGCCGGGCCAACGGTTGGACTCAAAGACCTTAAAGGTCTTTTGCAACATAAATGATTCTGTGATTCTCCAGCCTGCTGTGCTCGGGGTATTTTGGTCTGCTGCTCTGTTTGCCCTCCCTACCTGCTTTTCTTGACAATCGCAAGCGGAGAGCATGTTCTGAGAGAGTGCATCTCCCTTACTACAGCTCTCCTGGCTTGTTCGAGACTCGTGGGTGACTTGACCTAGACCTGCTGCCCTGTTCTTCAGTCTGTACAGATGCTCTGCGCAAACTTTTGTGCTCAGCGTCCCGAGAGGCTGCGCAGCAGTGCAGCAGCTGTCCCCACAGCCCCCTTCTCCTGCCTCGCGTGGGTT
>VWZY01001536.1:96480-121943 GCA_013399075.1 Chloroceryle aenea | reverse complement strand
GGGTCCTCCCCCGACTCCGGTGCCGCCGTCGGGGGCTGCGCGCCCGCCTCCGAGGAGCCGGTGCAGCCGCCGGTCCCTTCGCCGGTTCTCCCTGCGGCCGCGGGGAGCGAGGCGGATTTGGCGCCGGGGTAAATACCGCCGAGGAAGGGCGAGCAGAATGACTCTTGGATTTTTACACTGGGCAGGTGCTGCTCGTTCAGCGCCGCCGAAAGCACCAGGCCCTTTCCCTCGCGGGTAAGACAGGTGAGGTCCCTTGGCTAAGTACCCGAAGCGGAGCCTTCCTCCCGCTGAAGGTTCCCTTTCGTAGAAGGCGAATTAGTAACCGAGTGGTCACGGAGCGCTCGTTTCGCTGACCAGCTGCAGAGATCCCCAGGCAGGCTGGTGAATACACTGTTAACTTCGCAATTAGGAAGAGTTATTTTGCAGATGAATCCGGGAGCGTTGTCCCGAGGGGAGGCGGAGGGAACACCGGGGAGAGATGGAAGAGAACTTGGCTTTTGCTTAGTTAAGCAGTAAGTCTGCAGTACTTAATACTTGCGAAAGTTGATGAGTAGCGTGGTGTTCTTTGCCTTTCCCTACAGTGCCTGAACAATGCCTGACAGCAACGAAATGGAAAAGTGACACCCGTATAATAAGAAAAGATTATATATATATTTTTTCATAGTCTGCAATTGCCCTGTAGGATTCATTGTAAGGGGATAAAGGACATTATAATGTCAAAAAATGAATGGCTGTGTATCTGTCGAGATAATGAAGTCACATCCCTGATTCTTACGTGTTTTAAGAAAATGTTTACAAGAACCAGAGCAAAAAAGCAAGGTCTATTAATTCCCTCGCGGGATCTTTGTCTCATGCTGGCACAATCGCCTGTAGGTGTGGGGGGTATAAATGTCAGCTGGGGTGGCTGCTTTATTTTTTTGGGTTTTTTTCACACTTTTTTAAGCAGTTAATTTCAAAGCCTGCTGAGTTTCATGAAAGACTTCTTGTCCTAAAGGAGTTTTAGATATGTTTTGTAGCAACGGGTTTCTGTCTTTGGGACCAGATTTGATAGACCCCTGGGTTGATGTCGTGTGGCTGTAGAAGATTGCAGAGTGCTGGTGACCCTCACCTTCGCTTTGCGTGGAGATGACACGTGGCTGTTAACTTGTCTTTGAACAAGGAATCCTTCCTCTTTTTGTGGCAAGAAGAGATTTGCAGGAATAGCATTCTGAAGCTTGAAGCCTGGTACTGTTCTCTTGTGCTGATAAAGGCATCAGATCACATCTTCAAGAACTAAATATGAAAGCTCATAAAAAAGAGGTAAACCAAGGGTTTTCATCCATTTTGCTGCACACTTTACCCTCTTTCCTGAGCTCTTTCGGGGAGAAGTTACTCAAACTTTAATAAAATTGTTTTGTTTAGTTTTTCTATGAAGCTCCAGTGCTGTAGTTGAAACTTGGGGGAAATTGTGTGCTTCCCAGAAGGAAGGTGTAGGCGCTGAGGTGCTTCGGAGAGATTTCATTGTGTTCCTGTGTCACAGTGAAGCTTCCTATTGAATAACAAGCTCTTAGAAAATAAATAACATGAGAGAAGGTTAGAGAGGGTAATAGGCTTTTAAATTTTAGCTCATAAAGGTTTCTTTTGAAAAGGATGATTGGAACAGAGGAGGGCTGAGGAAAAGTGGCACATATTGATCTTCCCTGTTCGTTAAGTATACTCTGCTCCACCAAAGCTTGCGTGTTTTAATGATATCTTGCCAGGCAGTAATGCCTCCTGTCTTGTGTCCCCTTTTAATTAAGTACTGAAGTGTTTTCCAGTATTTTCATCTGGCAGCTATTATCAGTGAATATATCTTAATACAACCCTCCATGCACACGTTTCTCTCTCTCTCTGCTATCGAGGCTCGTTTTATTACGCATTTTAACAGCACACGAATGTTGAAGCATCTCCCCCGAAGACTTCAGACAGTTACCAGTTAAAGTAGAAGAGGGGAAGAGTGACAAGCAGGTGGGGTGACACTGGAGAGCAACATGCTCAGCTGAATCTAGGGCTGGACAAAGCCTGTGGGGAGCAGCTTCTGCTTGTGGGGCCAGACCTGCACACTCACTGAGGTGCTCCTCAGTTCCCCGTGGGTTAGTTTTGGCTTCTTTCATCAAAACAAATGGAGCTTTTGCAGTCCCGTTGTCTGTTTACTGGGTATTTTCAATCACCAAAGTGTTGAAAGCCCTTGGCTAATCTCAAGCTGGTATTTATAGGCTAATACAACAAATTTGACAGAGGTTAAATTCTTAAGGATTATTAAATTCTTATAACCTTTAGGAAAATCAGCAGCTCAGTGAAAGAGAGAGGCCCAACCCAGAGCTGGGCGAGGTGTGGGAAGGCAGACTGTCAGGTGTATATTTTCTCTTAGGGGTGGTGTCCATTTCACTCCTAACAGAATTAAATACTTGGGAGAGTTTGTAGCCTACACCCTCCTGTGGTATTAGTTGTGGTTGCAGTGTTGAACATCGTTGGATCCTGGATACAGTGATGGGTCCTAGATAGAAGCTTCGTGGGGACTGGGAGCTGCCTCCCGGTGTTATGCACAGGCTGCAGACAGGTCGCTGTGACCGGTAGGAGAGGGGTGTCAACATGACACACAGTGAGATGCAGAGCAGCTTTAGGCAGGACCTGCCAGCCTCTTGTATAAAAAGTAGTGGCAAGGGAAGGAGGAAGGCTCGTAGGGGAAAAAAAAGCCTTATTTTTTTTTAAGGTGTGAGGTGAATCTGGCAGCAGCCTCTCTGAAAATCACCACCTTCTTGGAGGGAGCTTTTAAAGATGCCCGGGATTCTGCTCTTAAACTTCTCTTCCATAGTTTTCCACAAAATAATAACAATAATTTCAACTCTGGAATCGAGTCTGTTAAAGAGCATGGGACTATGGAAGAAGAGTGTTTTGACACGGGGTGGGTAAGAGACCCAAACAACAAGTATTTTTGAGCAGCAGATTTCCTTGACCTCTTAAGATTTTCTCCTCCACTAGTGGAGTCTGTGCTGCTGTCTGGTAGCCTGCTCTTCTGGAACAAACTGAATGTTTCAAGGGTAATTTGCTGCAAATAGCAAACAGATTGGCCAGGTAAAGGTACTGCTGCCTTGGCTGGGATTCAGAGGAAGGGTTTGGGGTTTTTTTGTGTGCGTGTCTTCCCCCAGCCTGGAAAATGAGGTAACGTGTTCCCGGACTTGTACTTTGATTATGAGAGGATGAGCTGGTTAGCTTTTGTAGGAGCAATTTGGTTAACTTTCTGATGAGAGAGAATTCTATGCTGTCTCCAGGGGAGAAGGGCTGTCTCAATCCAGCCAGGGACTAAGCCTTTGGTTCCAGGGAGTCTAGCTGTCTCAACTCTGATGTGCACTGCTACGTGTGGTATTCCTCCCAGACGTGGGGCTGCCGTTAGCGATACCCTGTGAGCCCTGGCTTGTATTACAGCATAACTGCATGCTGGCATGGGCTGAGTTTAAAGCTCTGTTTATTCACAGGCCTCTCCATGGCATGGAGCATGGTGATGGCTGGCTCCCACTGCTTTCCAGATTCACGGGAGGAAAGCTGAATGAACCCAACTGGAGTCTGTGACCTGTCCGCCTTCAGGCAGTGAATTGTAGTAGAACCAGAATAAAAGGATCTCTCTTGATGCCTTTGGTTGTCGTGTAACCACAAGCACATCCTCCCTGTTTTGTGCAGGCTCACTTCTGTCCCTTTAGCTTATTGACTAGTGTATTCATGCAAACCAAAAGGTAAGTTTTCTAAACATATGCTGTGTGTTTTTTGGTAAGCAAAGAAAATATTTATCATTGGTGAAAGAATTCTGGGAACAATTTACCTTCTAAATAATCATCTTGTTGAGGACTACCAAATGGATGGTTTGCTTATCTTGCTGCTCTGTCACTTTACAAAGAGCACAGAAGCTGCCCAGGTTGTGCTCAGGGATTCACTTCTGAATGGCAGATTTTGTCCTGTTAAAACCTTTTTTTTAGGTCTCTACTATCATCCTGCACCTTAAATCAGCAGGAGTGCTCATTACCCTGTGTATGTACTGAATACCCCACAGCAGAGCTGGACATGCATTAACAATTTCTACATTAAAACCACCTTGCTTTCGGCACAGCAACAAGAAAGTCTTCGATTCCTCCTAGAAGCTCCTTGCTGTGTGTGGTGCATGCATTAGGCTGGATCTCATCCCATCTCAGCCTGTGGCAAAGCTCCCGTCGTGTTGAGGAAGGAGCAGGAGCTAGATCCCGTTTTGAATATATCCAAGAATATCTATTGAACTAGCCATTTTATTATGAAATGAGTCATGCTACACTTTATTTTCCTGTTTTTCTCTTTTATTACCACTCAGCTCTTTATTTCTATCATCTTAATGAGAACACCATAATTCCCCCGGTAAAGGTGCAGCGCTGAAACACATTTTGCTCACAGCAGCATTCTGTCAAAGTCACTCCTAAGTCTGGTGTGTGCCAGATGGGAAATGTACTTGCTTTATTGGCTCTGGGAAGTTTTTGCCCCCTCGGAATGAGCGGCTCAAATCCTCTGGTGTGAACTGCAATTTATACCTGGGTTTACCCAGGTTCACCTGGTGTGTGGGGGTGTGGGGCTGCCTTCAGTAGCCTGGATGAAGGGAGAAAGGGTTGATGTTTAGAAACACTGTAGGGTAGTTAGGATTTTAAGGAAAGGCACAAAAAATAATAATGTTTTTGTGAGATTTCTGTTTCTTTTAGAAAATTCTGGTAGTTACAAGAAGTTTGTGAAATGGCCTCATGGTTACCTGCAGCTTGTTCCAGTGGAAGGTTTTCTTCCTATTGCACTTAGTCTTTGCTTATTTGTAGACACCCAGACTTCTTGGTGGTTTAAACCACAGAGTGTTGACGTGTTGAAGTGAGTGGACTGGTCCAATGTGAGAAGTTCTGTTCCCATCTTTGTCCTTCTCTGAAAACAAGGCCAGTTGTGCCTCAGTTTCCCCTTCTGTGGGCTACCATAATATGTTCCTTTGAGGGACATTGCTGAAAAGCTGCCAGGAAAGGGAGGTAGATCACAGCTAGACAAAGCATCAGTGAGTTGTACCTGCATTTCTTCAAGCTGACTTCCACTTAGTTCTTTCTTTCCCTGAGGAAAAAAGCTAGAAGTCACCTTGGTTTCTGGTGGATTGGGATATGAACCTGAAAGCTGTCCTTCCTTCATTCCTCTTATCCAGGCCCAGTCCCAAGGAGGAAGGAGGCTTTCCAGGGTCTCTGAGCAGTCATGGGATGTATCCTGCACTTGCTGCAGTAGCTGTGGTGACTCGAAGAGGAGCTGTGCTTCGTAGCTTGCAGCTCCTCTGGAGTAAGGATACTTCCTTCATTAATCTTCTCAGGATTTTATAGCACTCTTCAGGCTCAGACTGTCACCAGAAGTGTTAAGCTAAAGCTGGTGATGACTGGGGATGCAGGCAAGACTCACGCCAGCGGTAATGTCTTTTTTCCCCCCCTCTTCTTTTCCCATGCCTTAAATTTCTGTTTGACATGGGGACCAGCTGCCCACTCTGTAATGCTCTCATGGGAGTAATCTACAGGCAAAAAAATCTGTTTAAACTTGCTTAGTACCTCATAAAGATGGAATTGCTGTTCCACTGCCAGCTGGAAAGCTATAGTTCTCATATCCACGAGCCTCAGTAACAGCAGTGTCCTCAGTGACTTGCAGGAGTGCTTGGTCCAGGTGAGTAGCAGACTGGCTTAGTTATTCAGGTCAACCTTTCCTGTAAACATCTCGAGAAGGAATCCAAGAGTCAGCAGAGAACCTCCTCTCCCCCAGCACTCAATCTTGTTATCAGAGTCAAGGGGAAGAGCCAAGTATTCCCACAGTTCACATGGTCTGTACCTTCTCTCAAGAATCCCTGCTGAAAAGGCTGCGTAGGGAGCTGTTTATTTATTACTGATCAGCTCAAGGTTTGGTGATTCTGGTGCTGAACTGGAAAACAAACTCAGTAAGAAATGACCCCCTCACCTTTTAAAACATCAGTGGCTCCCAACAGCTGCCTCTGTAGCACCTTATGTGCCACTGAAGTTTTACCATTAGATTGTAATCAGAAAGTAATAGAAAAATATCCCCCCCAGCCCAGCATGGCAGGGCTGAGCAGTCAGTTCTTAACCAAAGGGCACTCTTATGAAAAGGCATTAATGTGATAAGTGGAAACAAAGTTGGCATGATGATAATTGCTATATAAATCAATAAAATAAATACATCAAAATGAGTAAAAGCTTTTCTAAAGATTAATGATGAAAGTTGGCATGAACCTGAGGATCTGGAGGAAAAAAAAAAAGCAAGGCTGTGTGTAAAATGCACCCTGGGCAGTAAAATGGATTTCTTTTGAAAAATAGGTTTGCTTTTAGATGGTATAAGACTAGAGCTGTGGTTCCAAGTATTGCAAAGTCTTTGTAATTGAATCTTTCTCCCATGAAAGCACAAAATGACATGATAAAGAGGCATATGTTTAATAATACTTCAAATACATACTCATCACTTACCAGTTTAGAGCACAGCAGCTGCTTCTAGGGGGAAAATATGAATTTTGATGGATTGGAATCAGTTTCCAAACAGCAGCCAAGCCTGTGACACGGAATTTATACTTCGTCTCTCAATCTCTGTCAACTTGATTAGGTATCACTATTTAATATGATGGTGTCATCCTGATATCTGTAAATATCTCTTTATAGATGGTTGTTTCAGTCACATTAAGGTAACTCCTGAGCAGCATCGGTAGATCAAATGAGATACCTAGCCAACATTTAATGATTTATCTTCTTCAGGATAAAATAAAATAGGGAAGTAAGTCCATTGCCACCTTTTACCAAGCACTGAAGGTTTAATTTCTTTAAGACAATATATTATTTGATGGAAAACACAAAATACTTCTGCACAGTATCTTGTTCTGTTTGGATCTATGAAAGCAACCTGAGCTCCAAGCTTAGAGCTGTGCCCACAGGATGCCATAGGACAGACCTAGGAGGACAAAGATTTTCCTTCCTTTTGTGTCCTTTATGACCCAGGGTGGTCTTCTATAGATCCAGGTGTGCTAGGAGACTATGTGTGGTCTGGACAGGGAGCTGACCTGTTGCATGTGTAGGCAGGGCAGTAGGACTGTGTGCCAGACTGCTCTGTCTGTTAGGATACTGGTGCTCAGAAGACTTTATTTTATTTTTTTATGGCTGCATTTTGTTCCTTCCAAGAGCTAAATATTTTCTGTAGCAGTGCTGCTACTTGGAGTTAGCCCTTTGTCTCTGAACTGCTTTAGCAACACTGGTCCTTATGACTGCTCTGCAGGAGAATGTAAGGACAATATTCGTATCCTGACTTGTGTCAAATGAAGCAGACTTTGCCAAATCCATATCGAGTCCTATAGTTCAGTGGTGTCTGATGGTAAGTAAACCTACATAGCTCAGAAATGCACTGTAACCAATTCTGCCAGTCTGTGATTTTCTTCAGCAGATGCTTCAGCTTCTTTCTGGTGGGCTTACTCTTGTGGTGGGAGGTTTCTGCACCACCCCACGGCTCACCCTGGATTGAAGGTGGTCTCTTCTGGACCTGGTGCTGCACACACATGCCAAGAGCTTGCCCTCACAATCTCACAGGCAAGTTTTATAGAGTGTTTTGACTGCCCTGGACCTCCTCGGGGTTCTAAGTGCCGCTGAACTGCACCAAGCACCTTGGCAGGATTTAGCAAATGATTTATGATGGAGTAACCACAATCTTGCCTCCTATTATGGATAAGCACTATGTATATATTTTCATGAGAATACATCCATCTATTTTACTCTTTTCAGTGCATCATTTTTAAAGGATGGATATTAATTACCTTAGTGTATTCATGCACGGATGATTAATGTGTAAAGTTTTGCCTTGTGAAATTTCAAGGTGCTAGTTCAGAGAACACAGAAAGAGCAACGGGGGAATTTTAAATATAACAGAAGATACCAAATTTATTTGCTACTTTGTGGACTCAAAAGTCTCAGGAAGTGTCATTAATACATATGATATCCTCAGGTTCTCTCTTGCATTTTGAGAGCTAAAAGATATGAATAAAGAACAAGTGTAGCCAGGCAATTGCACAGGGACTTTGGAGCTGTAGGAGACAGAAAATGATTCCCCTAGAAGTTGTCTTTAATCACTCTTTCTCCTTTTTTTTCTTGTGCTGTGTAGTTTTTAGCCTGCTTTACATGATCCTGTGTCATATTCTGCATTTCTCTGGATCTACTGGGTTTCCACCAGCACTGATAGTCACTGTATACATGCATTTGAACTGCGGTCTTCTGGTGCCTATTCTTGCTTCCTGGGGCCACACTCTTTACTTCTCCCCAGTTCTTCCATCCCGTGGTGGAGGTGACAGCCGTTCTGGTGGGCCATCCTTCCTCGTGCTGACAAAGCCCCCCGCTCTGCTGCACAAACCACTGTCAAACCCTTTAAAAACAAACGAGAGACAAATTTCAGAGAGTCGCCTTCCGAACCTGACAATATCAGACAGGTCATGGTAGCTTTGTCTGGCAGCTAGTTAAATTGGATACTTGGGCACATCCCTAGATGTTAATGGTTAAATGTATTCATTGTTCCAACAAGGGCCCTATTCATAAGGGGACTATTCTCTGCTCGTTATGCATGCATAATTCCCATTAATGCTACTGGGGGTTAAGTGTGTATAGTGAGGGGGGAGAATGAAGCTGATGTTTACACGTCCATGTTTGCACTCAGAGAAGAGGTTTTGTAACACGGGAGAAATGGATTGTGTTGCCACACACTGCTTAACTTCAAGAAACTTTAAATCTCTGCTTTAAAGAGGGAATGAGAATGCGTGGAAAAGTGTCACTTGCATAACTGGCTTGCACACCACACTTTGTTAATGATTAGAAATATTACTCCAGTGCTATTAGTTGCTTCCAAAAGCCTTCCCTAAGTGCTTGGAAATTCAGAGTTCTTATTTGGGTATCAAAATAAAGACTCGGAGCCTTTAGGCACAAAGTTGTGCAAACTTTTGACTCATGTTAATCAGGGTGGTGACAACATTTTGTGATTTATTATACAATCTGGGTATTTTCCATAGAAAACCTTCAGATTAAGATTCCTCACTCTTAGGTGCACATCAAAGTCATGTAAAAGCTATAAAGAAGCTAAGCATCGCCTAAGAAAGCCTTTCAAGTTCCAGAAAGTGCTTGAACTACTGAGGGGTTTGAAGTGCTCTAATCTCTGACATGGGTGACGTGCTAGGCTAGCACTTTTTTGTTTTGTCACAAATCATCCATGCACATAGTGCAAAGGGACCCTGACAAAGTCATTTTACTTTTGANNTCTTTTTTATTTTTAAAATGGCTTTTTTTTTTTTTTTTTTTTCCTTCATACCATTATGTCTCCCATTCACATCTACATGTTTGCTTCCACTTTGTTCAGGTCTAAGTAGCAGGGCATTTGCATAGTCTTCCTTTTGTTCTCGGTAAATATGGAGTAAAATGAGCAAGATCCGTGCTGTGAAATTAAAGCTCTACTCTTGAGAGATCTTAAGGGCCAAATCCTCACAAAAGGTGCAGCAACATAGTGCCAAAAGAGCTAGCGTCCAGAACAGCTTGCCCTGGGTGTTTGTGCTAGGAAATGTGAATAAAGGGAGAGTAATCTGATGAAAACTGGGTGTAATTAGGAAAATACACTGCTGAGAGCTGCTGAAAGAATAGAATAATAGAAAATAGTGCTGAGATAGACCTGAAGTGATCATCTGGTCCATTCCTGCTACTTGCAGCCACGGTAAATTGTGTTTAAATCAGTGATAGAAGGTCACAGTGGTTTTAAGCTGTTTATTCCAACGCTTAATTGCTTTTGGGATTTTTTCCTAACGCAAACCCCAACTCTCCCTCACTGAAATACAGACCTTTTGCTTCTTACCCTATTCTTAACACCTTCCTCTTTGCAGTAACACGCACGTATCTGACGACTGCTCTGTACCAGGGCTCTGTGCATTTGCACTGGTGACAGATACAGCATTAAGCTATTTTTGTGTAAGACAAACCCAGCCCAAGCTCAGGACACGTGCACCTGGAGTGAATGAGGTTAATTCAAGGTGTGAGGACTCATTAAGCATCATAACTTGATTTGGCGTTTGAGCTCAAATACATTTCTCCTTTGTACATTCGAAAGTGTTGTGAAGAAGGAATCGTGCTGCAGACCTTCACAACTAATTCACAGATTTGCCATCTGGTGGGAGAGGGGAGCATGCAGAAGGAGCAGTTTTCGGGCGATCAAACTCTCAGTAGCAGTTGAGTTGTGAGGTTGCTAATGGAAAATTGCAGTGGTGTGACAGAGCAGCACGGTGATAGCTGGAGATGTGAGACTTAGGTGAAGTAGGACATCTCAGAGCTGCACTGAAGCATTTGCTCCTAACTTGGAAAAAACCAAACATCTTCACCCTGGACTTGGCTGGCACTAGTTCATTATATTGCTGGTGTGTAGGCCAGAAGACAGAAATCAAGCTACTGAAAACAGGAAGGTGCCAAAACTTTTAGGTCTCTTGTAAATAGAAAAAAGATTTCCAGAAGTTTGGGGAGTTCCAGTTTTCTGGATCAGGTAGTTCTGGTCCTCAGCCCTCTGTTCTTCAATGCATTGCTATTTTGGGGAGTTGACTGTTTTATTGTTACTGATGTAGGGAAATGATTCTTGCTTTCTGGCTGAAACAACAAGCCTCTAGGAGATCAGGGTTGTTTACCCTTATGTCTCCATGTGGCTTTGGTCTTGCTCCAGCATGCTCCAAATAGCTACAGTCCAGTGCTGCTCTGCAAGCAGTGTAGCCATACCTGGCATGATGTGGCCAGAATTCAGATCATCCTCTGCTGCTTCCAGATCAGAGCTTGTGTCTTCCCACTCCAAAGCACGGATGTCTGTCTGCAAGACACTGTATGGCTGTCCTGGGAGTCTGCCAGAGGATAAAATCTCAAACCCTTCTGTCCTTGTTCTCAGCCCTTTGTCCTTCCCGAAGGAAATGCAAAAAGTGGGAACTGGAAAACTTGAGTCATATTTTTGGAAGGGACAGGGGCTTGCTAAGTAATATTTGGGGAACAGCACCTGGGTTCTTGCATGTCTGCCCTGTGTTGGCAGTCTGAATATTCCCTCCTTGCAACAGAGGATGCTTCAGTTTGTCAGAAGTGCAGAACAGCACGTGCTTTTTGGTTATCACATGGGCATCTGAAAGGAGATGGGTAATGAATGAGTCTGAAGGCAAGAGAACAAACACATGTAGAAAAATGACTCATTTCTTGAAACACAGTAGAATTTAGAAAAAGAAATAAAAACTATGCTGTTGCAGAAGGGCTTTCAAACTTCTACTTAGAGAAGACTTGAGTCTCCTAATGTTAGTTTTGAAGTCTGGGAAAAAATGGAACGTTTACCATTTGCAGCAGCCCAAAGTTGTGTTTAGCTGAAGTATTGCATTTTCGATTTCAAGCTGCAGTAGTCAAATTTACTCTTCCTAACCTGCTTTGCCCCAGATAAGTCAGGAAATACAAACATTTGCCTCCCCCAAAAAGCAGCTGTGGTTTGGCTGTACCTGGTTGTGATCTAAAGCTCACTGGGAGCAACCACTTCGCTGGGCATGGACCTGCTGTCCTCTGGCCTTCCCTGATAGAAATAAACCCCAACTGTGATGAAAAGTGTCGATGTCATTTGTTGGCAGGGCTGTTGGCTTAAATTTGGAAAGTTTATTCTGAAGTCGCTATCACAGGTGCCAAAACATGAGCTGAGCAGCAAGGACTGAATAGGGCCAGCTCGTGTGCGTTTGGCTGCTGCTGTGTCTCTCTGATGGCTGCCGTCCTCAACCCAGCTTCCTTCTGAACTGTCTGCCTCTGGCCTTTCCAAACGTGGATTAAGGGCAACCAGCTCTGCCTGCCAGCACATATAGCTGGCTGCAGGCAGCTCTGCGACACGGTGGGCAGCTCTGTCCATCTTCAGTGGGTAGCTCGGAGGCATCAGTAATGCTGATAGTTTTGAATGGATTGACACAGGCAAGAAGAAAAACATAATCAGTTCAGCATGCTGTGAATGGTGCCTTGTTTAGTGATGGAAGGAGAGGAACATGATTTCTTAATTTATGTAATAGGTGCATAGGATCAAAATCCAAAGCTGGCTCTCGGAGAACACTGTGCACACAGTAGCAAAAGGCACTCTCCCCTAGGAATTGCTTGCAATCTAAGCAAACAAACCAAAAGTATCCCCCTTTTTACACCTGGGAAGTAAAGTGTAGAGACCAAGGGACTTCCCTGAAGTCAAACATACTTTTTAGTATTGTCAAACTCAGGAGTTTATCAGAGTTTTCCACACTGGTTTTCAAAAGTCTGTAGTCCCAGCTTAAAGGGTTTTAGAACATCTTCCAAAGGATCCTGCTTCTCCTCAGTTTTTGGGAAGCTGCATCTGTTTCAGAATCCATAATCCAAGATGTCCCAGTGAGATACAGGGCTTCCTGCTGAACATACTGCTGGGGTCTGGGAAAGGGTGGTGAGATGCATCACGTGCTGTGAGCTCATCTACTTTCCAGTTTGGGGCTATAGCTGGTACCCAGAAGTTGGGGAATGGCCCCTTCAGTAGGATTTCATTATGAACCATCTTTAATTATCCAGTTCTTCATTCCTCACTGCTGCAGCCCTGGGGGAAGCACCAGTAGAATCTGCTCCTGATACAACCAGTACATTTTCCATGGTCTAGGTGGACAGAACAAAGCAAAGCAAAAACAAATGAGGAAGGGCAGAAGGCCATTCCCACTTCTGACTTGAGGAGAATCACGTGCCTAAGTGGAAATACTGTCATGGCCCTTAATTTTAAGGGGGCTAGATTAGCTTCCTAATGGGCCCTTGCAGCTTTTTGGACCACTTACTATTTTCGCTGACCTCTGGATGTTTAGGGCTTTTTAACTCTTTGACCTTCCATTGATTTAATTGGATGCATGCAGCTAAAAATCACAAGTACTTGTCTGAAACCGAGTGCTTGTCACTCGAAGGTAATTAAATTGTGTCTAAATTATGTCTTTGTAGGTTCATTTTTCTGTTAATTTGTTTGTTTGTTTTTCCTTTTTTTTAGCGTGAAACAAGTGAGCTGAGTATAAATCTAAGTTCAGCCTAGACCATCAGAAACAGGCTGCTGGTCTCTTCCGTGTGACCTGTGGTGCTGTCAACTGGTACTTTTGGGATATGGTGAAGGATGGTTGTTGCAGGCTGTTGTTTTCATTCATCTCTAGTTGGACTGTCATGTATGTTGGACTCGTCTTCATTTGTCTGGCGTGTGTTGCCTTCTGCTGCCTGTGGCTCCAATTTGTGGCAACAGACTCTGGTTTTACACCGGTGTCAGTGCTCTTACAGCAGTGGCATTGTCAGCATAAGCGACCAAGGAAAGGGAACAAGATGCAAGAACTCATGATACTTTAGTCTTGCTGTTGCCTGTTTTAATTAATTTACTGTCTCATGGGTGATAAGTTGAAGAATTGACCCTAGTGAGGGGTGTCTTGCCTGGTATCAGTTGCATAGTTTTGGTCCAGCTCCGTAAATGATTGCTGCTCCTTTTGGGTAAATGGTGTCAAGAGCTCATTGTCCTTGTCTCCTCCACATTTGGGAGTATTTCACCCAGATTTTTAGAACTTTACCCTTTCTTGTCCATCAAAATAAATAAAATGGAATGGGGAATGGAGTGCTAGAGAAATGACTTCAAATAAAAAACTGATAGAAACTGTCATTAAGCCTGTGTATAACTATTAACTTCTGTGCATGACTTGAGAATGAGAAATGGCCAAATTGGTCAAAAGTATCTGGGATTTGGGCTGTAAAATTAATACTTCAAGGAAGACAGATACCTAGTTTTAAAGGAAAGTTGTCTGACTGCTTGGCTTCATATATTACTTTCAAGTGAGATGGCAAAAATGGGAGTATCCAAATCTTGGCGGGATAAGGAGGGTTGGGGAATCGTTGTTCCTCATTTCTCCAATACTGCCGTTGCAATTCCCTTCTGTGGCTGTGACTTGAGTATCTAATAATAGTCCGTTGGTTCCTTTAGACTTCACTTTGCTTTTGTTTCTTCTTCTAGTCTAACCTTCTTATAGATATTGATGTTGACAGAGAAAATGAAGAAGAGTAGGAAATACAAATGAACATGAGCGTATCAATAGCTCAGAAATTTTTTTATGCTATGCCATCTTATCAGGATCTCAGCACAGCAGGTAAAGCATATTAGGAAGCAGCTCCTATAAAAAAAGGTCATCTGTCTTTGGTAAAACAGTTGGCATTAACATCTGAATTATCGTTAGGCTTCAAAGCTGAGATGAATGAGGTAATTCACACCTTTCATAAAGCTATTTTATTTCATCTCCCCATCGAAGTCGACAGGCATGCTCGGATTGATTTGCATTCAGAAGTTTTCTTTATAACTCTAGAGGGCTAGAAACCTAGGTATTTCATTTAAAAACAACTTCAGTTTTGCTGTAAACACTGATCCGCAGCGTGCTGCGTAGCTGTGTTTCACTTCAGGCTCTCCACGGTACGTGGTTTCTGTGGCATTATGGTCAGGTACTGAAGTTCTTACAACTTTTCCCTTATTTCTGTCACAATTGTATGTGTTGTCGCAGGGAAGTTGAGGAAGGAGGTGGCATTAAAGTAAATAACATAGAACTCCTCCCCTGGTAAGCCAATTGCATCTGTGAGGGAGGATTTTGTGGCCCCAGCTGCTCAGCATCACCTGCTGCAGGACAGCACTTTGGGGGAACTCCCTCCACAGATAATTAGACCAGTTAAGGCAAATAACCTGGTAAAAACAACCTGATTGGAGATGCCTGTGCCAGTGCTCATGGGAACACCATTAGAGGTCTGGGGCAAACAGTAGAGGTTGCAACTGTTGCCTCAGCTGTTTGCCTTCAGTGTCCTAGGTACAGCTGGAGTTTCTGAGGAATAACCAGGGATGAGCAGCACGGGTAGATCTCTCCCTACACCAGCTGCTTCTCCTTGCTGGGAAGCTGTGGTCTGTGAACTGGAAATGTCTCCAACTGCTCTGCTTCTCCAGGACATCCCACAGGTATGCAAGTGGTTGGAGGATGGCAGGCAGAAGGGGGGCTGAGTGGCAGTGGAGAAGAACAGGAGCTCTTCCCCAGAGGTAATGAACCTCTAGGGCAGAAGGTGAACTGCAAACTAGGCCAAAAATCAGAATACAAGAGCAGTGAGAACCAGGCAAGCAACAGAGGAAAGAGGGAAAAATTCAGACAAAAACGTACTTAGCAGCAGGCCTAACAACTCTGCATTGTGTAGATGCTGCTTTTAGGACCTGTGTATTTTAGAGAGCTTCTGCTCTGGAAGCTGATGAGGGGCCAGTGCCTGCTGGTCTCCAGCTGTCCTGCAAGCTGTGGCACTTGGTGATGCTGGAGTCATGGCATCCAGTGCTTCTTGCTGCTCCCCTTCCTTTCCCATTCGAGATTTCCACCCCCACCTTGAATTTGCTGGTGTAACTCCAGTGCAATCAAAATGATCCTTTTATTTTGTGGATTACTTAAATAATTGTTAGGTCTACTTAAGAACTCTCGAGCTAATGCAAGCTATTTGACTCGACTGGAGTTGGAAGTAGCTACACGTGCTGGTAGCTGCATTAGTAGGTTATCTAAGTGGCACTTGATAAAACTGGAGGTGGTTATCTTTTAGCCTTGATCATTTCATCTGGAATAGCACATTTGGTCATGGCCTTAAGTGATGCTTCAGTGTATTGTAGAATAACAGAATGTAAAGTCCACTGATAAGTTAAACAGTATCTCTGTGTACAACATAAAATAAGGGATTGGGGGAAAGGAAATTTTCATGTCCTGTGTTTTCCAAACTGCACTGGTAAGTTGTGCTGGATATATGCACATTGGTCAAGCTGCATATAGAGAGAAGGGACAAATTCAGGCTCTGCTTTGGTATTTCTCTAGCTTTTTGGCCTTAGAGGGGCCTTTAACTTACTGTTCATCTATGTAAATTTTATATTGCGGCTGGTAGCGGGATTACTTTAACAAAATAGAGGGAAGAGTTAGAAACAGCTTGGAAAGCTCTTTCTGACTAGTGAGAAAATGTGTGGCAGGGCATGGCCACAGTTTACCTCAGGCAGGAAGAACAGACATCTCCCTTTGATTTAGGGAAAGAGTCTCTGCACCCTGGAGCCTGCCTGGATGTTACCCCTTGCTTCCAGGAGCGGAAGCTTTATCGGGTTAGTTGCTATTTAATGTACCACATCATTTGCACCAGTGCATAATGCTGTGCACCAGTCAGCTTGTTGATTTTTCTGGTAATTCCTGTCACGCACTACTTCAGGCATAGTAACTACCATATTTTAAACCTCAACAGAACACATAGTAGCTGTTTGATCACCCACACATTCTGCTCCATGAGTTTAATATACTTTGCATGTCTTTCTAGTTGAAAAACCTTTTATTAGTTGAAACGGGACTGAGCTGCAGTGTGAGGATGTGCTCCCTGCCCAGGTGAGGCTGGTTTGTTTTTGTGTGGATGAGTGTTTTTTGTCAGCAGCCTTGCAGCTGAAGGTAATGATGGTTTTAGTTCCTCTGCTGCACAAGAGCTGCATGAAGGATGGACCTCCCAAACTCCTGGCAGCCTACAGCGGCTGCGTTCCCTTTCCCTGTGTGGCTGTACTACTGTGGGCTTTTCACATGCATCAAGTAGTTGCAGGGGGAGCTCTGGCTGGAAATAGCTTCCTTTATCATTTGATTTGGCCTCCTCCCCCAAATTAGTTGGGGTTTAATTGCTTCATTTTCCTCTAGCTGAGGCAGCAGCTGCACCAGACAGATGAGTCTCAAGAAGGACGAAGTGTTGGCTCCTGTTCAGCTGGGCCAGACACAATGCAAGGTCCTTTTGGCACCTTCCTCTGTGTTACTAAGGCATAATCAATCTTGGAGTCTTTGAAGACATTTGTACAACGTTAAAATCTTGGGCTTTAGTCTAAGGCTTTGTTTGGAAATACTGTTGAAAAGATTGTCAAAATACAAAGGAATAAAAGCTAGCAGAAGACAGATTGCACTCAGCTCGCCCTCCGCTCGTGCTTGCTAAGGAGTATTCTGTGCAGCGGAGGCCGTGGGCTCAGCTCGTGGAAAAAAAAACTCAGCCTGCCTTTGAAAAAGTCAGTGAAGGTGGATCAATTAGTGTGTGTTAAAGATCTGGCTTTCTGGTTTCAGAGCGTAGCTTTTACACTGCGTACAGCATTCTAAAGAGGGTGCAGAGCAGTTGACATCTCCACGGTGTGTTAGAACAACTGTTAAGTTACATGGTCAGCTAGCAAAATTAATATATGTTTAGCTTTTGGAAGATTTAGTTTTATTTGCTAAACAGGCCTCTCATTGCTTTTAGGAACTCGCACTAATTCAGCTCACTGTAGTGGTCAAACTCTTTGACTTTATTTGTACCAAATTTCAGAAGGAGCCCCAAAACCTCTGCTGGTTTAAACCAAACAAAAAAATAATTCTCCAAGTAACACACCAGAAAACGCTCCACAGCTGATTTCAGTAGAGCTGGCCAGATGGACATCAGCCCAGGATGTGCAGTTTTCTGTGCCTTTGGCACCTCAAGAAATTCATGATTCTGTCAGGGAAGTGTTTGAGGGTGATGCCTTCAGCATGTATTAAGTGTTTCAGGGTTGCCAGAGGAGTCTCAAGTAGGGATTATCGTTACGTTTGAAAATACTCATGGTTTAGACTCCAGTGCAATATAAATTTGAGTGCTCCTCTGACTGTGACTTTCTTGAAGTGGAGCAAGATACTCTATCCTGTTGGGTTTATATATATTTTTTTTAATAACAGTAAGTTTCTAAAGTCTGCAGTTTTCCCACTTAATAAAAGCTTAATTACAGTTTTAACCAGTACTCAAGGGAAAACCAGACTTGAATGGAAAAATAGTGTACATGATCATCAGAGTAACTTCCATCTGATCTGAAGCAGAAAATGGATTTGTTTTAGAAAAGGTATAAAACTTTTAGAATTGAAACCCAGGCATGCACAAGAGATGTTCTGCTCTGTCAGTAAGTCCATGCATAAGCAAATGAAATAACAAGAGGCATCTTGGCATGCAGGTGCCTCAGAGTCTAGCAGAGGGCTCCTGTCGTGATCAGGGGCTGGAGTATGAGTGGGAATAGAACTCTGGGTTTGGTCACTTGTTGGAAGAGAAGGTTAAGGGAGATTGTATGGCTGTCCTGAGCTGTCTACTGGGAGGAAATGTAGAATGGTTTGGGTTGGAAGGGACCTTAAAGCTCATCCAGTTCCAACCCCCCTGCCATGAGCAGAGACACCTCCCACTAGAGCAGGTTGCTCGAAGCCTCGTCCAGCCTGGCCTTGAACACTTCTAGGGAAATGACATGGAACCAGATCCTTGCAGGCACATGTGATGTTTTGAGAAACAATGGACACAATTTGAAATATAGGAAATGCACATTCAATAGAATGTTTTAATTTAATTATTTTTTACCACAAGGGTGGTCGAGTATTGAAACAGGGGCCTTGAGAACTTGTGGGACCATCCATCCTTGGAGATACTTGAAACGTGGCTGGACGAAGCCCTTATGTAGTTTGACCTGCTTTAAAGGGAAGGTTGAGCTAGAGGTTCCTTCCAAACTAAATTATTAGTTAAAAAATAAGAGGCAGCTTGGAGAAAGCCACTAAGGAAGTTCTAGAAAGAAATTAGTGGGATCAATTGCTGAAATAATGCTGTTGGCAATTTTTCTTCCCTCGTTCACTAATGGTGCTTTTTCTCTGCTGTTCCTAAACTCCAAGGAGAAGTTTGTGCCCCTGTCGCTGTTCAGCAGTGCCCCTCCTAAGAGGAGGAGATTGACAGTGGGCTGCTGTCTGTCTTTGGGGTGAGAGTTTGGTGCTGAGCCTGCACCTCAGCAGTGTTTGTGCTGTGTGCAGCTCAGTCATCACTGGGTCACTGTGTTACTTTTTCTACTGGTGAGGGTCTTTTGCATTAAGATGAAAGAGATGAGATAAACTAAAATTAGTGTCAGAATTATTAAAGACTTCAAGATAGTACTAATCATCTCTAATTTAATCTCAGCACCCAGGCATGTATAGCACTGAAAACTTTTATTAGGTACCTACAATTGTGTTTAAAGTGATACCCCCAGGCTAGAACTGAGGCAAGTGAAATTGCTGAGCTCTGTGCATGACAGTTCTCATCTGATAGGACTGTTGGAGGAGTGGGGTTTGCTCTTTGCTTGTCTTTTAATGCTCTGTGTTTTACATCAGGCTCCATAACTGTCAGGGACTTAGTGCTGTTTCTATTTAAGGGTGCCTTTGGCATCGTGTTGGCTCTGGACCAACAAAAACTAATCTTCAGGCTCCTGGAGTATCCATCGAGGAGGTAACTGGGTGGGGAATCCCAGGAGTGCAGTTCCAGCTGAGACATCCATATTCTTCAAGATTTCTGGAGGAAATGCAGGTTCCTATGGTGCCCCTGCTCACAGGGGGGCACCGAGCTGGGCATGGCTTCCTTGCCAGCACCAGCGTGTAGTCTGCACAGGGCAATTTGTGTTCCAAACCCTTTTGACAGAGGTCTGATTTTACAAAAGCCTCTCAAACAAAAAATTCCGAGGGCAGCTGCAAGAAGCAATGCTCTGAGTAACAGCAGCCCAACACTGCAGATGCGGAGTAACATGTACAACCCCTCTGCTCAGAGACTTACTTGCAAACTGACTCTGTTGCTCGGCACTCCACGCTATAATTTCATACGCGCCTTGTGGTGCCAACTCAGAGAAGTGGTCCTTCCCCGACCCCCAGCTCCTTGTGACAGAACAAACATATGTTCGTGCGGTGGACTGGATCAGGGAACCAATCCAAGTTAAAATTAGCCTGGGCAAGAAGCTAATTTCAACCTGGAACAGCTTCTCTGGCAGCTAAGAGCAGGCGAGCGTGCCCAGCCGGTGACGAGCGCGCAGCCCTCCCGCTGCTGCTTTTAGCAGCCTGCTGCCCTACGACCGTGTGTGGTGGGCTCAGCTCAAGGGCTTTCAGCAGGGTTTGGGACTTCAGATTTGAGTGGGCAGTTGTTGTTTTTTTTGTTTTTTTTTTTTCCCTATTTTTGAGACTATATTGAAGCGAGGAACAAACCCACCTTAAAAATGTTACCGCGAGTCAGCCCAGTCTGTGACGACTTTGATGTTTGTTTGTCAGCTGATATAAAAATGTAGGTAAATAGAAATATTTCACTTTGGTTATGACCTTTTTGCAGTAAATTAGCTGCACTTTGAAATGAGAATTGTTGTAAACTGGCACCAATGTTTTCAAGTCAAGTGAGATGTTTCAACCAGCTCAGTGTTTTGATGTTTTTTCCTGGCAAGGAAGATTTCTAGAAGCTCCTCCCTGCAGTTTTGGTCTGGATGAGCTGTTGAGCTGGCCCTGAGCAGAGCCTGCTTATTTGGAAGTTTCTCTACTGATTTTTGGTGTTGCAGCCTTGAACCCTCTTGTTTTTCATCATCAGGGGTATGTGGAGCCTTGCAGGGTGTTAACCTGCAAGGCCAAATGATGAAGAATCTTTCACTCTAATTGCTCATTAATATTTCTGCCCCAAGGTCTGGTCTGAGCGATCCGCAGTGGCCTGGGTGAAATGGAATATGGCCTTGTGGAGAATCAGGGCTGTTTCCATCTGTTGTTGCCCTCTGGTCCCATTGTTGCTATGTGGGTTGGGATTGCTAGCAGTGTTTCCAGCCATGGAAAACCAGAGATCCATCCCTGTGAGGACAGGCCAGTTCTGGAGCTGGTGCCAGAGGGGGTGCCAGGGCCCTGCTGCTGCTTGGGACTCGGCCTCCCACTGGCCTGCCACCGTGTGCTGTCACATGTTAAAAACACGGACAGGAGCAGGGAGTTTGTCCCCCAGAACAGCACTGGCCTTCCTGGGAAAGGGTGTCCCCTTCCCTAGAGCCTGAGGAGTGCAGTTGGAGGTGGGCATCTGTGGGCCATTTTCCCTCCAGGCCCCCATTTCCCTCTTGAGGTGGAGGGAAGGAAATGCCTGGAACTCACCAGAGCTGGGCTTCCTGCTGGGGTGTTAAACTTGTTTTTCTGAGGAATTGCATTGGAAATACCTGCTTTTTAATATTGTGTGACTATTTTGGCTCTGGTATTTTTTTTTCTTTTATCAATGCTTCCAGTTTTGGATTTGCTCTACTTAAGTCCCTTGCTTTCTTCTCTCCCCTTGTTAAAACACGTATGCGTGAAGCACCAGGTTATGTATTCATCTGTAGTGTCTAACAGCTCCTTTCTGGAACTTTCTGGCACCTGCAAATCCCGTGGTGTAGAGCAGATAGACCCTGAATGTCCATCACAACTCTAGTATGATGTAGGTTTCCTAATCAAGGACACTAAACTTACTGAAGTGATTAAAAAATAAAATAAGCCCAGACGAAATCAAACAAACATTCCACAAAATTTTAAGTTTTAATTGACTTCCAGCTTTCTCTGTAATTATGAGGTGGGAGTGATCACTGTGGTCCTACATTATTGTATAGGCAGGCTAGAATTTGGTTTCAGAAGTGTCAAGGTTACTGTTAAGGGGATGGAGATGGGTCTCTCAGTAGGGAGTTAGTTTCTTACCTCTGGCCCTAGTCAGGTAAACTACAGAAATCAGCTTCTGTTTTTGTGGCAACTATTGCTGCTTGCTTTGTTCCCCTAGTAAAGAGGTGAATGGGTGGTTCCTGGAGGCACTCCACAGATGAATATTTGATCCCAGTTTGAGGCAAGGTTTTCACACATGTTTGAGCTATGATGCCCTTAGCACAAGGTGTACCGTGGAGAAGTTGCCCCTATAAATGTGCATCTTCAGTGACTCTCCTGTGCCCTTGACTGTGCCCACTGCTCTTAACAGTGTAAAATAAGTTAGCATCTGATAAAGTCATGTTATCTAAATTTAGGTGAATCAGACAAATGAGTATCCTTGAGACAAGAACTGAGTTTCATAGTGTCATTCCTCAGGGCTTGTGTTTTGTTTCAGAATTTAAAATGACATTAAGAAGCTTTATTTATTTCTATGGTGTAAGTTGAATAGTTTTCTAAATACTGTGTTTTTCTTGTTTCCTTTAAGAGTCAGATTTACAGATCTGTCAACACCGAGCACCAACGTGTTGCACCAAAAAAATGGAAGAAAGCTACCAGGCAGCTGTTCGAAGGGAGAGGACTCAAAGTATCCAGGCACTGAACTTTGAACTGAAGTACATGATTGTTGGTCATATCACAGCTTTCCAAGGTAGGAACTTTTGAGGTGCTCCAGTCCTATGAGTAGTTGATAAAAGTATCCCCTGCAATCAAAAGGAAAAGCCCTTTCCTTTGTTTTTCCTTTGCATCACATGCTGTACTCACTGGCTTATGGTTTACTTCCCTTTTCTTTGATGATCCTGCTTTTGGAAAGAGGTGGTGGCACTTAATCTTTCCTGGTATTTTAAGCATCTGCCTAAATCTAATTAGGAATAGATTTAAGCTTAGACCTTTCTCCCTGGAACGTTTTAAAAGAGATCGGCACAGATTTTTTTCCAAGGCATTTTCAAATGCCATTTAGGTGCCTGATGGTTGGTTCTGCTTTAATTTTATTTATTTTTTTAATATTCTCTTGTATTGCTAAACCATTTACAGGGTGGAAAATGCTGGTGAAGGATTGTGCACTACACAGTGCTGAGCGCTGGAGGCTTGGCTCCAGGAAGGCATTTAAGCATAGGTTGAACTTTAAATATATGAGAGTTGAGTGATTAAATCAGTCACTGAGTGATGAATGCAGCTTACTGACTTCTGAGGGCCTAATTATTTGCTTAATTTAAACTTGCTCCTTTGCTGTGTTTAGTGCTGAGCACCCTTCGTGGAGTGGGCTTTGAAAACAAGCCACTAGTTATTAAAATACAAAGTGTTAAGCTCAGTATGATTAAGCCTGTTGTTACAAGGCAAGCTTTACCAAATAGTAGGGTTTTTTTTTGGTCTAGTTTCTTCCATTTTGGTGAAAATGCTATAAATAAAAGATGTGATTGACAGCTAATAAGAGATAGCATATTATCTCAAATTGCCAATAAGCGATGGTGGAAATCTGATAGAGTCATGCAAGGGCAAGATAAACATTTTCTTCTGCTTTTGATCAGTGAGGTCTCTCTCCTCTGTTTTATACCGAGGAGTGAGAAATGGCATTTGGGTTTATTTTCCAATTAATTATTAAAAAAAAAAATTAATAAATTTAAATCCCCCATGATTAAAAAAATTGGTTGGAGGGCACTTGGGAGAAGGGCTGTGGTAAAAGGGTGACTGTTGGCATTGTTAAATGCTGGTAAGTTATTCAAGCAATCTCTCAGTATCATGATTGAATAAAGATAAGGTCAGAATAGATTAACCTCCCAGCCCCTTTAGGTCAAGCCAGCAGCTTTATTGTCCATTGCTGATGAAGCCTTTTGATGGAATGAAAGTAGCAGTTAGACATTTCACACTGTTTAAATTTACAAGCATTTTCTGGAAGAGGGTGGATAGGTTGTTTGTTGTAAGGTTTTTATGGCTGGCCTTCTGTCTATATCAGGTGGGAACACTTGAAAAATGTAACTTTTCTCTTTTGCTTTGGGAGCAGCTTTTGTTCTCTGGTTTTGTCCCAGGTGGCAGTGAAAAGCCTCCCTCTTTATCTTGTGCTGTATAACCATTCTGTTGCTAAGAGTAGTACTGCATGAAACATTTGCTGAGAGAGAAGATCTTTGCATTGAATTAACTGGGTCCTTTTGGTCTGTTTTGGTTTGCTATTTAAAATGATAAAGTGTGAGTGTGCCAAAAAGCACATGTAAAGTCTGAGTAAAGAAATATCCTTATTTTTGAAGTTTTCAGGTGCCTTTCAGGTCTCACATATCTTGCTATTTTATTTTATTATTTTTTTAGCAAATCTGAGCCAGTTCTCCCTGCTGCAATTTCTTCATTTGTACAATTTTCACACACAATTTATTTTCTTGTGTATATATACACATTATTAGGACTGTTGGTGTAGTCAAAGCAAAGCAGCAGTAAGCCTTGCTGCCTACTGCTGAGGAAAAGAAATCTTCACTGCTTCTTATGCACTTCTAGTAGACAATACTGTTCATATTATACCTGTACTGACGAAATAATTTTCAAGAATAATATGGTATAAGAAATGGATTTTCAGGAGTCCAGTTTTGAGAGCATAGTGGTGGCAGTTAAATTTCAGTGGGAAGAGAGACCAGCTTTTTGGAGGGAGAGGACAAAGAATGTTGTTTGGTTGTGTTTTGTTTTGTTTTATGAAGTTCTCATCTCCTTATATTCTTCTGTGGAAGTCAAAAGCCCCTTTCTTCTGAGGACCCACAATTATATACCACAGGTATTAAGAGGAAGGAACTTTCTTCTTTTCTTGCAGGAGTTTTGATAGGTGTTTTGTTAAGAATTCCTCCTGTGCTGCCTGGGTATTGCAGTTGACTGTGGACATCTTGGACTTGAGGAGATTTTGGTTTGGTTTTGCTTTTTGAAATTGAAAATATTTTTAAGTAGCTTTGCCCACAGCTGAAATAAGACAATTTTCACAGGTGCTGGATTTAGTTGTGCAAAATAATTAGTCTTTAAGACTTGATTAAATATACCACAGCAGGCTTGTTGTATTTGGGCTAATGCCCAATCCATACATAAACTTAGCACAAGGGTCCAATTCTGCTTTTTTTTCCCCTCTTTAAAGTTCTCAATATTGTAAACTCAGTCCTTGCTCAAACACATAATAAATCAAGCTTCTGCATGGATGTATTTTGCTTGAACTCCTGTCTCCAGTGCTGTTACACCTGATTTGAGCAGGGAGATGCATGCTGGCATCAGCTGCAGGCTGTAAGATACCCTCCCCATTAGTACCAGGACAGGAGAAAGGGAGAGAGGCAGGAAGGAAAGGGCCAGCTGGCTGCTTGGGCAGTGTGTCACCAGAATCAGCTCCTGCAGAATCATACATTGTCACAAAACCTTTTGGGTGGTTGGCATGTTGGACATAGCCAGCTTATTGGGGCTGGATTGAGGGTCTAGAGCACAAGTCTTGTGAGGAGCAGCTGAAGGAGCTGGGGTTGGTCAGCCTGGAGCAAAGGAGGCTCAGGGGAGACCTTCTTGCTCTCAGCAGCTCCCTGACAGGAGGTTGGAGCCAGGTGTAGTTAGGCTCTTCTCCCGAGGAACACGCAACAGGACAAGAAATGGCCTCAAGTTGCACTGGGGGAGGTTTAGGTTGGATATTAGGAAAAATATCTGCCCCAAATGGATTGTCAAGGCCTGGAAGAGGTTGCCCAGGGCAGTGGTGGAGCCCCAATCCCTGGAGGGATTTAAAAAACATGTAGATGTGGTGCTGAGACATATAATTTAGTGGTGACCTGGCAGTGTTAGTGTAGTAGCTGAAGCCTGGAATGCCCAGAGAACTATCTCAGTGAATAATCAAACAAGATACTTTCAGTTTATAACTCACTTT
>VWZY01001536.1:28862-96458 GCA_013399075.1 Chloroceryle aenea | reverse complement strand
GAAAAACAGAAGATTCTCCTTTGAATCTATGGTTTTTCTTTGCTTCAACCTTTTTTAGGCTGGCATGTGAACAAATGTATTGTTTTAGTTTAGATGTATGTCTTTGTGGGGATACTCCATGGCACTTTGCACACTCATCCTCTGTTACANNTAGGTTGGATATTAGGAAAAATATCTTCCCCAAATGGATTGTCAAGGCCTGGAAGAGGTTGCCCAGGGCAGTGGTGGAGCCCCAATCCCTGGAGGGATTTAAAAAACATGTAGATGTGGTGCTGAGACATATAGTTTTGTGGTGACCTGGCAGTGTTAGTGTAGTAGCTGAAGCCTGGAATGCCCAGAGAACTATCTCAGTGAATAATCAAACAAGATACTTTCAGTTTATAACTCACTTTCCCCTTTGAAAACCAGAAGATTCTCCTTTGAACCTATGGTTTTAGTTTGCTTCAACCTTTTTTAGGCTGGCATGTGAACAAATGTATTGTTTTAGTTTAGATGTATGTCTTTGTGGGGATACTCCATGGCACTTTGCACACTCATCCTCAGTTACACCCCCCCACCCCCCCCAATTCCCTTGTGCACTCCTTGGGGACACTTCCAAGCAACTGTTTCATCGTTAGTGGATGAAAGGTGGTGTGGGTGTGTGGACTGGAAGCTGCTGTCAGAAGAGGTATCAATAGTCTGACAGGAAAGCTTTGCCGTGGGCAGACAGCCGAGAGAATCCTGTCTCCCTGTGCTGTGTCCTTTATGGAGTGCTAACAGGTGCTGGGTAAAGGACCACAGAAAGCTTGGCTCTGCTCCTGTCATCTTATGCTGAGGCTCATTTGAGGTAACGAGACTCCAAACACTGGTAAACCATCTATTTATTTAGTTATTTTCTGCTGATGGCCTCTGCAGAGAGGCAGAGCGAGATACCTTGAAACCTACGCTGCATCAGTCACCACATTGGCAGGTATCAGAGACTGAGTGAAAATCTTTGAGCTTCAGCAGTTTAAAAAAACCCCAAACTATTCTTTGCTGCACTTCTTATTTTTACAGCAGGCAATAGGAATTAGTTTCTTGCAGGCTCTGAATGAAAGCATGCTGGTCATAAAGCAATAATTCTGTGTTGTTTCTCTGAAAAAAACCCCTTCCTTTGATTTGGGGGGGTGGCAAATGGCAGGGCCAGGTGATCCCAGGTATAGAAGGGTAGATCAGCTTCATCACGCTCTTCCTCTGACTCCTAACTCAAGGGATTTGGCAAAGCTGTGCTTATGTTCAGCTTTGTATGGAACAGGGAGATGCTAGTTGGGAAAGTTCCTTGCTGTTATTTTGTCAGCAAAATGCCTAAAATTAATGCCTGGTTGATCCAAAAAATGCTTAAGTTTTTAATCTGACACCCTCCCTGGTGAATGGAAAGGGTCTGCTGGTTTCTGTGGGTCTTGGGATGGATGACATTAGTGGGCCCAGTAATCAACAGACCTGAACATTGTCAGAAATAAGTAATGTAGGACACTGGCACTCGGAGCTACGTGGACTCCAAAACATTCTCCATTTTAATTTGGCTGAGCTGCAGTATTGCTGATACTTATTTTTTTTTCCTCTGAACTTTGACATACCAGCTTGAAATAGGGATGGCTGGTTAATGGTGTTGAAGTGCAATGAAATTTAGAAAACAGAAAAAAAAAAAAACCCTTGGCTGAAGCAGTGTACTCTGATTTGTAGTTAATTACTATATGAAGTGTAGTCTCAGTGCTGGAGATGGATGCAGTCCAAAATCAATGAGCTATTAAAAAAAAAAAAGAGCCAACCGTCACCAAGAGAAACCTATCAACTATCACCAACAATGCCTCTGGTTTCCTTTATTTACTGCTAGATGATAGAAATGCAGAAGTGGTGGCTTTTAAATAGCTTTTTGTAATCTTGTACTACTTGGTCTTTTATTCAGACAAATTGGTATTCACCCCCTTCCACTTGTATAACCCTGCAAAGTAGAGTTTTGTACTCTGCTGACCTTTGAGCTGAAAGCTGGCTGAGATGTATGATTTGGTTTTGGCTCAATGCAAAAATGAGTCCCAACAGAGAGAGATAGAGAGGAGAGAGAGAGGCTCCATTAGAGATTTTCTGTCCACCTCCTGTCTCCTCCTCATTCCTGTTCCAGTCCACCAGGCTGTTTCTAGTTGGAGTGAAAGCCTGGGCTGTGTGTGCAGAGACTGGAGTATAGCTTCTGAGCTGTAGTCCCACACATGTGAAGTGCATGCATGTGAACCACTGCTGTCTGTCTGTCTGTCTGTCTGTCAGCCGGCTCTAGGTGGGAGAAGATTCTCTTCATTCATATGACAAAGCCAGCCTTGGTTTGGGCTGCTGCTCTTCCCTGTTGAAATGTAACCATAGCTCTTGACAGGGCACTTTCTGTCTGTAGATCCTAAGTGCTTTGGGAAAGGACTTCAGTGTGGGTGTATTGGTGCTAGAAATGAAGTGAGGTACAGGGGTATATTGGTGCTAGAAATGAAGTGAGGTACAGGGGTATATTGGTGCTAGAAATGAAGTGAGGTACAGGGGTATATTGGTGCTAGAAATGAAGTGAGGTACAGGGGTATATTGGTGCTAGAAATGAAGTGAGGTACAGGGGTATATTGGTGCTAGAAATGAAGTGAGGTACAGGGGTATATTGGTGCTAGAAATGAAGTGAGGTACAGGGGTATATTGGTGCTAGAAATGAAGTGAGGTACAGGGGTATATTGGTGCTAGAAATGAAGTGAGGTACAGGGGTATATTGGTGCTAGAAATGAAGTGAGGTACAGGGGTATATTGGTGCTAGAAATGAAGTGAGGTACAGGGGTATATTGGTGCTAGAAATGAAGTGGGGTACAGGGGTATATTGGTGCTAGAAATGAAGTGGGGTACAGGGGTATATTGGTGCTAGAAATGAAGTGGGGTACAGGGGTATATTGGTGCTAGAAATGAAGTGGGGTACAGGGGTATATTGGTGCTAGAAATGAAGTGGGGTACAGGGGTATATTGGTGCTAGAAATGAAGTGGGGTACAGGGGTATATTGGTGCTAGAAATGGATTGACGTGAGGTACCGGGGTGGGAAAATGTCTGTCCTAAGATGGGACAGCATACCATAAGAAGAGCCAAGAATACAACTTTAGTTTATCTTTCTGACCTCTTCTGATCCCTTTAAAAAGGTATTTGTGATTTCTAGTCATCTTGGAGGGGAAGAGAAATTACCTGATGGTAGGGTCCTGAAATCTTTGCTGGAAGAGCAAGATGCTCATTTTCTCCTTGATCTTGGCTACTTTGCCCTAACTGTGGACACGATCAGAGCTGTGCAGTATGAGGCAGGGATATTCTGCATCCATTATCAATCAGCGTAATTAGCCATATCCACTTCCATTAATTCCTCTTTCACCAGGTTATCTTTTGGCTACCACAAAAAAATATTGGCAATGCCGACCACACGCCGACTGCAGTTTAATTATGCATGAGATCCCTTTCTTTAATCACACTGCCTCTTAATTCTGTTGTCACTGGAGTTTTCTTGTTTAAAATGATGGTTATTGCCAATATAATTATTCCTCTTCTAGATGCTATTTATGGTATTAGAACCCAAGGCTTTGTGAAGACTCTGGTCTTTGTCCACACGGGGTATTAAATTCTTTCCTGTAGCCATTCTTTTCTCAGCAAAAGATAAAAAGAACAGTTTGCAGTGTGATATTCCCTAATGCTCTCACCTTTTATCTTCTGGATGTGCAAAATTAAAAGAAAGTCTTGGTGGTGTGCCAGGGAGGGTGAGTAAATATTAACATGACATTGTGAATGATGGTTATTGAACTCGCTTCGCAGCTTGTGTGTGTTCAGTCTCTAAACATCTTGAACAGTGTGAGGTGTTCATTTTTGGCTGAAAGACTAGCTGTGATCCTTTGGAAAAATGCCTTTTCAGAGGGTGTGTGCACACTTTGGCAAGATTCTGAATTCAAACCAATGCTTTCATGCTGTTAATTACAAGAGAATAAAAGTGTTTCTTACCTGGTGTTTGGTATTGTTGCATTTTTTGGACAAGTTGGAATCAGTGTCATGATTTGTCAGTAAATAATGTAAGGAATGTGCTTGATTTCTATATATGTGTAAGCTGAAACTTAAATGTGGGAAAAAAACCCAAATAAATCTTCACCTTTTAATTTTTTTTTTCTGTAGCATATATTAAACATAAAATGAGTGCATGCAGAAGTACATCCCAGCTTCTCATGTCCTCTAAGACTCTCTGTGCCTCTTGATTTTTCCCAAGCTGTTTCATCTCCTGTAGTATCCATTATGAAAATCAAGCATCCAATGTCTTTAACTGTTTTCACTCTTTTTCACTGCTTTTTTCCAAGGTTATCTGATTCCTGCTGAAAACATCATTTCCCTAGTCAAACTCCTAATCACGTTCTCTGTTCCCCTGATAGTGCTGTCCTCCTGCATCTAAAATATGCCTTTCATCTTGCATTTTCCAGTGCAGCCCATGCTGCAAGTCACCCGTGACTCCTGATCTGAGTGTCAGTTCTGTCACAGGCCAGGCGTGCCAGCCTTTTCATTCGCTTGGGATCAAAATTCACATGGGTACCTTCTTGTCTTTATTCCTGTGCTGTCTGTCTTTCATGTTAGGGAAGTGTGCCCTTTAAAGATCCTCCATGTCTTCATTTATTTCCTTTAAATGCTATTCTTAAAACTCTCCTTAAGGTCACATTAAACAAAATACTTATTGTAGAATTGTTCTGGTTGGAAGAGACTTTCAGTATCATCAAATCCTGCCGTTAACCCAGCACTGACAGGTCACTTCTAAACCATGTCCCTCGGCATCACGATAAGGTCTCTCCTGAGCCTCCTTTTCTTGGTGCTCAACAACCCCATTTCCCTCAGCTGCTCCTCACGAGACTTGTTCTCTAGAAAATTCACCAGCTTTGTTGTCCTATGGACATGCTCCAGCATCTCAAGGTCTGTCTTGTAGTGAGGGGCTTAAAACTGAACGCAGTATTCAAGGTGAGGCTTCACCACTGGTGAGCAGAGGGACAATCACCTCTCTGGTCCTGCTGGACTCACTATTTCTTATACAAGCTGGGATGCTCTTGACCACCTGGCCATGCTGCTGACTCATGCTCAGCCAGCTGTCAAACACCATCCCCTGGTCCTTTTCCACTGGGCAGCTTTCCCAGCCACTCTTCCCCACACCTGGAGCATAGCAGGGGATTGACTGTTCTTGCCCCAAGTACAGGCCCCAGCACTTGGCCTTGTTGAAGTTCATCCCATTGGCCTTGGGCCATTGATCCAGCCTATCCAGGTCCTTCTGTAGAGCCTCCTGACCTTCAAACAGATGAACCCACTTGCCTAACTTGATAATAATAATAATGGAGGAAATCATACTCTTTTTGTCAGAAAATCTCAATGGCTTTATTTTTAACATAGCAAATTCAAGTGGAAAATTTAATGAAAACCTTGCAAGAATGTTTAATTCTAACCATGGGATGTAAATAGCTATCTTGCAAACCATATCTAGTAACAAAGATCCATGTCCACAGAATTCTTTACAGGATAGCTAAAGCTCGTGACTGCATTACTAATAATTTCCTTAAACATAAGAAAACCTTATCTCAAGTCTTATTTAGTACCCTGAAATGACCTTATATCCATTGGCAATCGATGGTGATACTCTGGAGTCACCAGAGTTGTGAGTGGTTTGCTGTCAGAAGAGTTCTTGAATGTTGTGTGAAGGTTTGAGTTATGAAAGGGTGATTTGTGGCATTTGGGATTCATTTATATATTGGTGGAATAGTGTGATTTATGAAGTTTCAAGAATGCAATATGCAGTGCTTGTGGGTAACTGAAGAATATTGGTGTTAACAGAAGCCTATGTTGATAATCATGGTAGAGGTATCAAAGTATTTGGTTACTAGAATTATGTCCTTTGACTGTAAAGCAAAAGCCTTCTATTATTTGGATATCTGTGCTACTTTAAAAGTGATTCAAGACAGATTTTTACAGAACTGTTTGGCCCAAGGCTTTGAAAGGATGGTCTAATTCCATGTGAAGTGGTGAGAGAAGTAGACATTAAACACATTCAAAAGGAAACAACAAGTCATCTAGGTAAGAAATCATCCATTTAGCCTTTATCATCATCATATAAACTTGCTTCCTGAGCTTATCTGGCTGTGTCTGTCATTTGATATCCAGAATGTCAGCAATTTAGGGCATGGGCAGGCTCTTCATGATCTATTTATAACTGTTGTTCGTGCAGTGTGGATAGGGCATATTGGTGCTAGAAGAAGAAATTTAATAAACACACGCAGCATGTGTTTGGTCATCTTATATCTCTCTCTCCATATTTCACCTGTCTGTTGTCATAATCTTTTTGTTATTCTTTGTTCTTTGCAGTACCTTGTCAAGCTGTTGATCGTATAGCTCCAGAGTATAAAAGTGTGGTGGAACCGTAGCCCAATAAATCAATGATAAAGTAGTTCAGAGAGAAAGGAAACAAAGATAGCTGGAGAGAAAGTGTTCATTCCTTTAAAAAAAAATAGAAAATGATGAAAAAAAAACCCTGCAAAGTCAGAGTGAGCAGATGAATCTGAGGGCTTGACTACCTGGGGGGACTTTAACACAGTTTCTGTTGAGGGCAACGTTTTTGTACCAGTGTTTCTGGAATCTCTTTTAGTCTCCTCTTCCTTCTGCAGTGCAATCGAGTCCAGGTTCCTGTTTGGCTAAATTTGTCTGATGTTTTTTGGAAAAAAGTGAGTGAAGACCTGAGAAACAATGTGTTCTGACAAAGGATTTTGAACAGGAGTGTGTGTGAAGGTAGCTCCTGCACAAAACTTTATAGGAATGAAAAAGAAAAAGACTATTGACTGATTAACAAACCAAATGCAAAAGGACTGCTCTGCAGGAAACACTTCATTCTCACTGCTGCGTTTTCAGACTTAAGAAAAGAAAATGAGTGTGTGAGACTGATGAGGTTAAGAGCAGATATCCCAACTATGTTCAGGAGAAGACAGCAGATGCAAACCTCAGCTCCATGCCCCAGTAATGATAGCGTGGTGTTTTGGTTTGCAGTGTGCTCTCTTCTGCCTACTGTCAACCCTCACTGGGTGAAAAGAATTTTATTCAGGAAATAAAATCAGGTGTTTGGTTTTTTTTTTATAGCTAACTGGCATTAGGAAACACACTTCCATTATTTTCTTCCCTTATTTTAGGAGGCAAATGTGGAATGTCTTAGGTTCTTCTGAATTTATATTTTTTTTTCCAGAAAAATTAATCTCTTATGCAGATGTATTTTGGTTTTTACTTCTTGAGCAGTTTGTACAGATGCCTTTTGGTAGTGCTGCATGGCAGAACACATCAGTGATAGGTGTGTATAGTTGTAAGAAGAGATAGGATAAAATATGTTGATTTTCTTCCAGTTATTAACAGAAAATGACTTGTTGCTGTCGTGGGCTATTTTATTTATGGGTCAGGGCTTCACTGTGCTGTATATAAAGCCCTAAGACCTCGTGCCAGTTGCAGGATGATTACAGTGCTCCTGTAACATGAGAGATGGGGGAATACAGCCAGACAGAGTGTATAAAAGCAATAGGATCACGGTTTTTTTCAGTATAAGAGACACCAGTCTTCGTGTTTACAGACACAGTGGTAAAGTTGTCTGATTTTTAGAACTGATTTCAGAGTTTCTGTGCTTCATCTGAATTCAAAGGCCTGCTTGGCACTCTAGAATGTTCTCACCTCCCAGGTTGCCCACCAGTGGAGGGCATTGTGGCTGAAGCAAAGGACAGTTAGTTTGGGAAAAGATGTACTTGATTTTAAGTGACTCCATGTGAGCACTTACCTTCAGCCAAAATATTTTCAAAACTTTGTAGAACTGTAGCAAACTTTGGAATTAAGGAAAGGCAAACTTCTTATATGCTTGTTTTATAATTGTAGTCATGCATGTGTCAGCCACTCCCAGCATGGATGGACAAATACATAGAGCAACTATTTTTCACCTCTTTGTTACTCCCATTTTCCCTCTTTGCCCTTCATGCTTTTCTCTGAGGCATCTCTCTTGAGGAGGAGGAATGTGCAGAGCAGGGAATGTCTCACAGAATGTTGGCCCTGTAGTTGCTTTACCATAGTTCAGGATGACTGATTTGCAGTTGGATGATTGTACATTGGAAGGGCTCAGCCACCTCTTCCTGCCTTCTCCCCTCCTCCCCATGGCATCGCTCTCAAAGCTGCTTTGAAGAGGAACTTGGCCCTGTCTGCTCTACACCAGTGTGGTGAGAGACTGGGGCTTAAAGCAGAGACAAAGTAAAGTGAATGTCAACTGCTGTGGTGCAACTGTGTAGAGGTAGCTGGTCAAACCCCTGGTATGTGAACGTGATTCTCATTAAAACTCCCTCTCTCATCTGCCCTTAAGTTACAGTGGCTGTTCATCATCTGTCTGTGAAAATATCTGTGAAGTGATCTGTGCAACCCAGCAGAGTTGAAGCTGGATTCCTTATCCCGTGCCTTCTTCATGGACATCTGTTTGGATTGCATTTCTCCACTTCTGGCCGTGCAGCTGGAGTGTAAATATTTTGGAAGTGCAGCTATTGGGTTATGCCTTTTGTTTGCTATTTTGCTGGGATTTGGGGTTTACTTAATGAAATACTGGATCTGTAATTATCACCATCCTTACAGAAAGCTCAAGACATTTTCTCTCAACTCAGATGTTTTATATTTAGGAAGAGTTGTATGGTTATAAATAAAATATGCTTTTCTTCCACTGTTGGGTTTCTTGGGGAAATCATTAGCTAGTGCTGCTCCCTAGCAGCTTCCCTTTGACTCTTTAACTGCTCCTCACACGTTGCACAGAGGTCTTGCTTTTGGTGTGAATTCGAATGCTATTGATGATTTTCTGTAAGGTGCTCTCTACCCCACCAGTGTCCTTTCTGTTGAAAGGAGGCACTTCCCTGCCTGCTTTACCAGATGAGTTTGCTGTCTCAGTGGAGGACCAAGTTGCTACTGTGGCCATGTTAGCTGCTTGTTAGCATTTCATGTTCATCTTTGAACCAAATGTAGGTGTTTGGGTAGACACATTGAAAACATCTGCATAAGCATATGACTCTTTAAACATTTGGTTTTCTCTCTTTTATAATTTACAATGCTCTACCAGATTGTGCTGAAACACAGAATCATTTTGGTTGGAAAACACATTTATGATCAAGTTCAACTATTAACCCAGCACTGCTCTGTCACCATTAAACCACGTCCCTCAGCACCACATCTACATGGCATTTAAACACCTCCAGGGATGGGGACTCCACCACTGCCCTGGGCAGCCTCTTCCAGGCCTTGATAACTGTTTTGAGGAAGAAATTTTTCCTAATGCCCAACCTGAACCTCCCCTGGTGCAGCTTGAGGCCATTTCCCCCTGTCCTATCACTCCTGTACGGGGAAGCTATCGAGTTGTGTCAGGGGAATTGGAGCTCAGCTGAACATGACTGACTGCAGTTTGCTTAGAGTGGGAACTCAAACTGCTTAGCCCCTTGGGTGTGTGTTTGTGTGCTACCATGAGAATGCTTTCATACGAGCTACTGGCAAGTGGTAGTCTTTGAGGAGATCCTCTTCTGGTTGCCCCATGTGTTACACCACTGCATCACNTTCCAAAACCTGTTGATCCAGGAGGGATTGGGACCTTGTTTGGTTTGTTTTCACAGATGTGACTTTACACTTGCCCTGGTGGTCACCAAAAGGTTGGGACATCCACAGACTTAATCAACCAAGTGAGAATAGGACTTGGAAGTAAGGAATTTATGGATCACGTGTTCCCCGCATCCTCCCAAATTTTCCCCTCAATCTTGTAGGCCCATTCCCAGCTCCTAAAGGGGGGTTGTGGCAGATTTTGGAGGATCCACCAGCCTTGTCCTGCTGAGGATATCTACATCTGCTCTGAATCTTTAATGGTAAAGGGAAGGGTTTGAGAGATTGGCTCTTTTCTTTTCCCTCTATTAAGACTTTTGTCTTTGATGTTCTGTGCTAAAATTAGGATCCCTGCAGATGTTTACATTTAGAATGGAAGGACTGATGCAAATTTTACTGGATTTTTTTTTTATTGGAAAGAAGAGCTTTAACAGGTAGTTCTCTCACATTTTTACCTTCGCTATTTTGGAATTGTGTAACTTCTTGGTAATTTCTTGGGAGATCTATCTTTAACTTCTTTTAGATCACTGTGGGAAAGAGGTATGTTTGTAGGAGACAGAATAATTTCTTTACCCTTGGTATTATTACTGTTAAGTTTCACAATATTCACTATGCTCAGAAGGCTATGAACAGGAATAGAAGAAAAATAAACAGTTTGTATCTGCCCTCAGGATTTTAGAGGTGCATATGTAGACTCGTGGAGCTTTTAGATCTCTCTCCCTTTTAGTGGTGTTCTGAGGAGGCCTCTTCTTGGCATCTTTCTAGGATCTCCATTTTCCACACATGATTCTCGGAATGCTTGAGGCCCCGTGCCCTGCTGGCACCTCGTGTAGCAGTCACTGCTCCAGAAACCACTTCTCCCTCTTCTCTCTGGGATGATGCTTCACTTGCCCTGGCCCAGCTGCAGAGTTCTCTTTGAATCCATCAAGCAGCTTCCTTTCATACAGCTGGACAGGTAGTAATTGTGGGTGAATAAATAGTGCACTGGGAAATACAGCTGACCAGCAGACCAAAGCCAGTTATCTAAGCTAGGACTTCCTTTCTACATGCAGTTAATCAGTTCCTCATGTATCATATCCTGCTTTTTTTCTCTTAGTAACTTTGGCCCAGGTTGTTGTGTGAAAGTCATAACAGAAAATACAGTCTAACACCTCTGGACAACTTTTCTTCTCTTTATACCCATCCAGAATCCTCTGGAGAAATCCTCTGGCATGTGGCAAAGAGCTGCCCCTTTTTCTTCCAAGAACTAAATTAAAAGTTACAACTGCTTCTGTGCCTGACTCACCAGCAAATGATCCAGGTGCTTCTGAACAATTGATTCTTTTCTTTGTATAACAAGACAAATTAAGATCTTCTGTCTGTTAACTGGGAGGGGAAAATAGCACCTTTGTGCTGTTAGGAAGGGCAGGGTTTTCCTGCTAACAGGGGGACTGTATTTGTGTCGTGGTTGGCTGAGGTGGGAGCCTCAGTAGTTTCAGCGATGCCACGTCCATCGAAGGATCTACACCATCAAATAGCATGCCTTGATTCAGCCAGTCCCAGAGGTGTGAACTTAACATTAAATGTGAGATTTTTGCTTTTAAGAGCAAAGAAAGGTGTAGGTCTCTTGCTGAAATACCCTTTTGTGAACTTCAAAATCTGAGGCACATCTTTTTGCATGGAGCATAGGGTGGAAGAGGCAGAACTCTTCTTACCTCCTGGAGCATGTCGCACCCTTCCTTAGTCACTAGACCTATGATACTTTCTAAAAATGATAATTGTGCCAACTACCAAGGTGTTTGACTGCAAGAAGTTGCAGTTCAGAGCTTTGGTTAATTGCTGGATTCAGCCAACATACCAAAGATGATCAGAGGTTTCAAATATGTGCATGTTCTTCCTGCTAGTCCAATAATTCTTAGAGGTGACCCATCAGGGGACCTGACAGGCAGGTCATTCTCTTCATCCTGCCTTTTGTAGTGCTGTGAAGTCTTGTTCATAATTTCTGGAGCAAAAGGGCAGACCCAAGGCAGAAAGCCAGGAGAGGAGAAACAGCACGAAGCGGTAACTGGGTCTTCACATGTGTAGCTTCAGTGTTTGGGAGAATGAAAGAGGTGATCTCTTTTAGTAAATTGAACTCTAGTGATTCAGAAGTGCTTGCCTGAGAAGTTCCTACTGAAGCCATTGCCATCCTGGAGTTACTGTAAGGACTTGCATACCTTTGAGGTGATGTTGTCGTGCACGCAGGCTCTATCTCTCGGTATCCAACTCCTGAGCAATGATGGCAGATGTTAGTAGGTGGATGTATTGCCAGTGTGAGTCAAAGGAACTTTTTCCAAGATGACTATTGTTTTTTACCTGAAAGAGGAATGAGAAATGGTCCCCTCTGAATTAAAAGTACTTATATAGTATTTATATAGTCTGAATAAAGTATTCACCTTGGCTTTGGTCCAGAAGCAGTTAAAATCCCTGGTAATCTTTCCACTGATTTAATTGAGCTTGGGCCCTGGTTCAAGGATAGAATGAACTAAAGTTTTTAAATCACAATGCCAAAGAAAAGGGGAGGCTTCTGTTTCCCTGGAGAAGATTACTTTATTGGGACGTGCCACGGAATATGTTGTTAAGTGGCGAGTGAGGGAACCACAATTGGTCTGAGCCAGCTCGAACTCATTACTGAGAAACCTCCTCCTGGCAACCTGCAATGCAGCTCACAAAAATGATTCCTGGGAGAGAAGGATCGTTCATTTGCTCCTGCTGGGGGGTTCTAGAAGTCAGGAAGTGCCAAAAGGACATGAGATACTTAACATTTTTATATGTGCATGTGCAGAGAGAGGCAGGCGTATGCACTTTTCCATGTGGATTTAATAACACAATTTACAGAGCCTGAGTCCAGCAGAGGAACTAAATGTATAAAGAGCCAAAGCCCAGCATAGTCAATTTTTGTTGAAAACAAAGTATTCTTTCGATGCTTTAATGCTATAACTTACGTGGTAAATCTTACAGCTGAGACAGTATTTCACCACCACCCCTGTCTGAATTCAAAGCCGGTGGTGATGGGGCACACCTACCTTCCTCTCACTGCTGCTGTGTTTGGGAGCAAAAGTTTGAAAAGCTGGAGGGAGAGCAGCAGTGCTTTGATAATCAAATACACAGAGGAAATTCTGTAAACAATAGGAGAGGAGGTGAGATACTTTGTTTCACTAGATTTGCCCATAGGTTGGAAAAAAATAGTTATTTTTTGGTCAGAGTCCTTCAGTGTTCACTGTCTGAAGAGGGACTTTTGTATCCAAAAGATGTTTTCCCCTCAGCTATATTAATTCATCTAATAACAGATACCATTCTTCCCAATTAACCTTTCATTTTCCCATAGCCTCAGTCTGCCATCCTTACAGCAAAGCTATTCCTGGTCAGTACCAAATCTATGTTGAGAGCTGTGTGGCCGTTGTAGAGGAGCACACCTGCCATCAGACTAGGCCAGCCAAGCACACAAGCTCAGGCATGCTCTCTCAGCTCTGGTACAAATGTGGGCACTGGTTGGAAATGGAAGCAGAATCAGCCTGTCTGCAACCTGGCCTGCTGACAGAGCAGCTCTGGGTGCGTGTGGATGGTGTGGATGTTGAGGTTCAGTCATTATTCCTTGCAGACCTCGACTGATGCCATGTGTGAGTGGCATTGGATAGCATGAAGCTGGCATTTCTTCTCGGGGTGCTGTTCACTTCAGAGTGGAGTTTTTTAACAAGTCAGGTACATTTCCCGTGGAGAGATAGAAAATGTCACTGCAGTGGTTTAAATTGGGATTTGGTGGTGGGTTTTATTTATTTATTTGCTTTGTAATCTAAACATTCTATAACAGGTTTGTCTCTTTACTGTGTATTATTTTTTTTAGTATTCCCAGAGCTTCCTCCCCTTCTATTTTTTCCGAAGCATATTCAGTAGGTTTGAGAGACAAAGGTTAGCCTCAAAAATTCTGTAGTTGCAAAATGGAATACAAAGAATTAAAGGACAAATAAGACATGGAGAAAAAAGCTGTATGAAAAGGAGCCTTTGCCTACACCTCTACCTCCTGTATGCTTAGAAATAATGTTCTGATGACTAGCAAAGATAAAACAAGCCCAGGGATGGCACGGCTTCAAGGAAAGCACAAAGAACTTAGGAAGGTTTCTAAAGCTTCTTAGTTATCTTCCTTTCTGAAAACTGATTCTTCTCCTCGCTGCTCAAAGACGGAGTAACTTGAGCGAAGGCTTTTGAGGTACACAAGGTGTAACTGGTGTAAATTACACCAGCATGAGACCCACAGTCACTTACCCTGCGATGGCAGAGACAAATCTTATCTAAAGATTCCTGGTTCTGTAGAGGATGAAACATTCATTTTCCTGTCATCACTCAGGATCACTCAAGGCAATAGATAGTTTTATCTAATTTCATAATCTGTCTGAACAGAGCAGCTTTGAGGCTATAAACATTATTTAAGGATGTGCTTTCTTGTATTTCCGAAGCCATTATCAAGGTCTTTTCCTCAAGCATCTTTCCTATAGGTCTGCTTTTGATCTTGTTTTATGACTGCTGGGTTTTGTAGCAAGATTTAGTCACTTCTTATTTCAAGATCAATAAAACTGAAATAGTAAAAGCAAAAAGCAGGCTTACAACCCACCCTGCTTGCAGCCCCCCCATTTTTCCCACCACACACTCAGCCACACATCTTTTGGGACCTCTGTCATAGTGAGCTCCACCAGACCACACACGGTGCTTGGTGGTACAGTGCAAAGTTCAGATTAGCAGGGGTCAGAGTGGAGCTGTTCTGGCCTTAGCATGTTTCTTCCGATTGACGGTGCTGTACCGTTCCTGGTTAAAAGGCTAAGGAACTTGAGACAAAAATGTAGTTGTTTAGCTGTGTTTGTTACAAACCCAACAAAAATGGGGCTTACAGGTGGAAAAGTTTGGAAACCTGACTCCCAAGGAATGTCTCTGTCTGTCACGTTGTTACACCTGTTCTGTGACTTCCCTCCACTCTTGGTAGAGTGCAAGAACCCCCTCTGTGAAGAGACCACAAGGGCACGGTGGCTTTATGCTGCTTTTGGGAACCTTGGCTTAATTCCATCTTTTGCTTGGCTAGAAGCATTAAGTTGTTTGTTTGGAATTCTGCACCCGGCGTCACCAGTGCTATTGAGTAGCTTCCTTCTTGCCTAGACCAAAGAGCACTATGTAATATCAAAACAAGCTGATAGCCTGAAGATAACACTCCTTCCCTTGGTGGAGATGCTGCTGTCTGTACTGACACTACCCTGAACAGTGTCTCAGATGACTCAAAGCTCTCCCAGAGTGTTAACACAGCTTTTCTTCCTAGGAGGCAGCTTCACAGTTGCAGCTACTGTTTGTTGACTCCTAATTGTAGAGCCTGCTTTTCTTCTTTAGTGAATATCCCAGGGGTTTTATGTTGTGCCACAGAGCAGCTGTCTTAGAGCCAGCACTGATCCTAACACACCAACTCTCATGTTTTATTTTCGTGCTTCATTTAGTGCTGTCCAGTCAGGTGCCCATATGATGAGTGGAAAAGGTGCTTGGTTGGTCATCTCCTCTCTGTGGAGCGTGGTGTCACTCCTCTTCACAACACACTGTGGACATGGTTTGCTTTCTCTCTTCCAAGGGCATTTCATTCCAGTTGTCTGTGTAACCTTTCAGAGCCATCACCACAGATCCAGGCTGTCTGGGCTGGGCTGAACCTCTGCATGGGTGCACTGTTCTCCACAGAGTGTCTCCAGCAGGCAGGTAAGCTTGAGGTGCTTAGGGTCTTCCACCTCAAGATGGCCATGCTGTCCAGTGTTGCTGTCCAGGGATAATATAAATGCTGAATATATTGTTGTTCTGTCAACTAAGTTACTTGATGCTGAAGGACAACATCTCATTCTCATCTTCCTTCCACAGCCACTCGTGGTGACTCCCGGACTCCACAGGACTGATTTAGCCCCATCTTTATGTGCTTTCAAGATAGACACATGCTTAGGTTCTTTGTTGGTTTGGAACCAAAGAACTCAGTCTTTTCTAGATGAACCATTTTGATTTTGTACAGGTTTCAGTGCTCTGCCAGGAAATGAGTTTCAACAGCCTGAGGGCTCTTGAGCAAAGTAACTCAAATTTATTTATGTGCTAACCTTTGAATTTCCGATTCGCATGCGTGATAATTTGTTTGAATAAAGATTTGAATATAAAAATGGAATTAAACCTTTTTGATGACCTTTAGAGTAATTTGGACACATTCTCATCTTGGCTTGCTATTTAAAAGCCATGCAGTTACTGATCCATGATGTGGGTAATGAAACTTTATCTGAAACTGGTTTCATATTTGTGTTGAGCTGTAAGTGCAGAGAGGCTCTTTTCTCGCTGGTATTTGGATGCTATTTCTGTTTTGTTTTCAGCATAATTTATAAGCACTAAGAGCTGTGAATGTGTTCATTGTTTTATTTGCAGTTTTGGACTCCGTTTATATTCCATCTTTGGATGTAGCCCTGGTTCTGCTTCCTTCAAGGGGGAGAGGAAAGTCTTGAAGTTATAGGTATTAAAGAGATTTAGTCTTCAGTTGAAAAAAAAATAATTATTAATTCTGTGTATTGTGTGTAAAGCAAAAAATTCAGGATGTCTTTCATTCCACTTAGTTTTCACAGAGCAAAACTAAACCTGCTATTTGAAATGCCATTTTTTTTTGTATTAAAATCATGTCCATCACCAGTCATAATGAAGACCCTTGATGTTGTTTGGCTGAATCATATCAATTAAAGCACAAATCTCTCTGTGGTGTTTTAGAAATGGCAATTTAAGAGTAGTAGTGTCCTTCACAGTGGAAAGTTATGTGATAGCTTCAGCTATATATTGGTTTTAACCTGATGTTTCAAGTTGGCCTGTCTTAATTTTGTGTGTGTGTGGTTTTGTTTTGTGCATATTTTTGTTAGGTTTTTTTTTGCATTTTTTTTTCCTTGTTTGTTTTTTGTTTGGTTGTTTTTTTTTTACCACGTAACACAGAACAAGTCCCAGAATTTCTTTCAGAAGCATTCTGGGTTAGGACAGCATGCAGTCAGCACAAAGCTCCAGGTATTGAAATGTATGGGAGGGTCATCACCAGACCATTCCTGGAAGAATTCAAAAACAAAGTAGAAGAGGAAGAATCACTTACATTCTGCTTAAGATCTGTTTTGAAAATGTAAATAATATTGATGATGTGTACCAGCAAATCTCAACCTATGTATCCTGGAGGCCAAAAGGAGTGTGCATTTCACTCATAGCTGAAAAACATTGTGAGAAGGCAATACAGACACAGTTGCTTCCAACTTGAGGAACATAGGAACAGATTCATCAGAAGTGTATGTATATGTTTTTGGCCAATACCAGGAAGAAATACAGAAAAAAGAAAAAGCACTCCTCCCATGGTTGTGGTGTTTGTTTGGTATTTTTTAACAGAAACTGAATTCTTATTCAATCTGCATTCTTGGAAGTGTGGCAGTGCTCTCCAGAAGAAGCCATTCAACATATCACAGGGTCCCTGGGAGGTCCCTGCTGTCCCTGCACAGGATTCAGGTGCTTCTATTTACAGTTCATGGGCTGGATTCACATCAGAGCTAGGCTGAAATTGTAACCCAGTCAATGTTCTTGAACATCCCTGAATAACTGACCCTATTTTACCTCGGGACGGAAAGCGCGTGCTTTGCAGGTACAGCTTTAGTTGGAAGATTTCTATTGATAATGTTAGAATTCCAGATTAATAGAGCTAAAAATCCCAGAGAGTTCAGCACTAGCAGTACTTCTAGTTTTTCATTTTAGGCAGCAGAATTTCCTGACATAAAATAGTATTTGTTAAATACTTTCCCAGTCGTATTATTTATTAAGTCCAAATTGAGTGTGTGTGCCTACAGAAGAAACTGATTTCAGCTATACAGCACAACAATGAGCTATTCCAATAATTAAAAAAGGGGAAAAAAAAAAGAATAAAAAAGTTACTTTTAGTAACAGAAGCCAGATGCTGACTTCATATATTCTGGGGAAGGACAGCCCATGTAAATTCAGTGATTTTTACTGCGACCTCTTCATGGAATTATATCTAGTGTTTTGATCCAGTGCAATTCCTAATGTAGTAACATCTTCTGGCTCGAGAGGCTCCTTACTCTTTCCAGGCCAATAAATCTCTGAGCCTGCTGCACTAGGTTGGTTTTAGTGGTTTTGGCAGCAGGGTAACTCGTGTTGCCTATTGCTGATTTCTTTGTGTGTTTTAGTGCGTTCTGACAAACGCAGCTCATTCAGTACGGCTTCTAAGAAAAGCAAGTCCTGTCTGGTTTGTTTTCAGTGTGGTTTTAAAGAAAATAATTGTAACTTTTCAGGGCCCACTGGAACAGGGTATGTAAGTCAGCAATAAGATAATGACTACAGTATTATTAAATTACAGAGCTTTACAGAGAGATGGGAAAAGTGTGTTTTGATGCCTTGATATAAATCCATCAGCAGGGACGTTGTCTTGGACCCTTAGGCTCTGATTCTGCAAACACACATGGCTCTTGAAGGGACAGTTAAGAACACACATGTAAACCTCAAGAAGGGGATTTTAGCAACATGCCTGTTCCTCTTGTTGTCCTCTTACTTCCCAATTTTCAGTTAAAATATGTTTTCCTCTCCACTGGATGAAGTTGCTGGTTGGCAGGGAAGTGTGTCAGATTTCACACCTCTTTTCTCTAGGATATCTTGAAATAAAGGTGACTTAAGGTCACCTGAGGAATGCTCAGTGGAATGAATTTTTTAGAGCTTTACCTCTTCCAGGCTTTCTTTGAGCCATGTCAATAGCATGCATCTTTGGCTTAGGTCCTCCAGGTCAAATTCCACGGTAGTGAAAAATCCAGCTTTATAGCAGCAGAGATATTTTTGGCCATCTGTTTCCAATTGTGTATGTGAAAGGCTCTGGAGAGTGCCAGGAGTGCATTTGAATCACACAGAGGATCCCACATTTATGGCATTTGTAAGTGACCATTCACAGCAATATAGTGGGTTAGGGGCTTCTGGGACAGAGACACAATTGCCTGACACTTTGAGTCTGCAGGAAAAAAAGGGGGAAATCCATAATCTCCCTAGTGAAGCTTTGAAGTGAAATTGTTTTTGAAGAGCAACCAGTTTACAGTAGGTGAAATCATTTAAAAGCAGGAAATAAAATTGCTGGGCAAAAAGTGACTTGGACTTTGTGAGAATTGAGGGTGTTGTAGTTCGTGGAAGATGGGAAGGAGTTTTTTATTGCAGGTGTAGAGGATTGTGGAGGGGAAAATAAAATCCAAACAAAACCTCCAAACCAAAAAAAGCTGGGAAGATTCAGTGTGTGTGTTGATGATGTCCCTGAAGAGGATGTCAGCAATAATCCCCTTCTCATTCAGAAACTTACTCAAGATCAGAGCTCCCTGGGAAGGAGGCTGAGGTTTTGGAAGGAAGGTTCTGACTTCTGAAGCGTACTGGGTTTTGATAGGAGTCTGAAGGATTTAAGCTCTTCTCTTTTGCCAGAGCCACTTAAGTAGGACACCCACAGCCTGATGAACACTCCACCTTGATTTCAAGTGAGGTAATTTGAGTTTGTCTTTGAAAGATTACTTCTGTGTGTATGAAGGAGAGGCTATTGTCAGAAGCTGGTGTGTGACTAACAGTGCAGTGCAGCCCCTAGGTACCAGCCAAGCTAACCCATCGAGCCCGGGATGTTTTGAACAGTCAGCCCTAATTCCCTGAACCAGGGTTTCCTAAGGAATCTTTGGCACTAGAAAATTTTTGCTCGACTTTGATTTGCCTGCTGATAATCTCCTAAAGTCTTGACTGCAGTACTGTTTCCTGTGTAGTGAGAATCAAAACATTTTATAGTCCAAAGACACAGGAGTTGGTGCTTGGGCAAGGGTTTTATTTACTGCAGCAAGCATTTAGGGAGCAGATGATGTCTGAGATTTTGATGAGGTTTCCAGTATTTGTCTGACTCTTATCTTCTCAAACTGGTTGCTAGACTAGGGCAACTGTCTTGTTCATTCCCAAAATGGAATGCATAATCTGTTTTCCTCACTTGATAACCTGTGGGCTTGGTAGAGTCAAGCTTCAGATTCTTTCTGAGAGTGAAGAAGCAGCTTGCTGTAATGGTCCATTATTGTTAGAGAACAAGAAACGATGTAATCAGAGTATTTGGTAGGGTTTTTTTACACTTGTCTCCCTGTTTTTGGATCAGATATCCCCCAGTTCCCAACCTTTTTGTTACTTTATTCCAAAAATCAACTTGTTTTCAGTGACTGTGCTCGAGATACAAGGATAAACAAACTTCTTCAGCTGACTGTCCTCCTCTGACTGTCCCAAAGTGTTGTTACAGCAAGTGACAAGGAGCAGCATTTCTGGGACAGCTTTTCCTGAGTGGATAAAGTTGCCATTTTATAGTTGTGATTTGGCCATATCCTGTGGAGAAGGTGACACCACTCCCTTCATCTCTCCTGTTCTTTGTCCAGCTTTTGAGCCTGCAGAGACAGACAGGAAAGATTCCCTCTGCTGCCATAGCATGTAGGCTGCCATCCACCCCTTAGGAGCATCATGGACACGTATCCTGGATCGTGCTTTTTAGCTTTCCTTTTAGGAGGCCTCAGTTCTTCCTACATAGAAAAGGAAATCAAATGCTCTTATTGATCTGATCATGACTCTAAACCAAGGGACAATTCATACTGGAAAACAGAGATTTATAAAATTCCTTTGTATAAACCAGAGTTGCCTTGTGACAATAAAAGCTGCAAAGTATCACTAAGGCCAGGTTCCTACCAGGACTCTCAGAAGGATTATCACAAGGATATTCTGTGTTATTTCCCACAGTGTCATTTGTAATGGAGAATATTTTTTCTAAAGAGAGTTAATTTTTCAGTATAATTCATCTTTTTTATGTTTTTTTTTTTCTGTAAGGGAAACCAGACACAAGCACTGGTTTTAGATGGACCAGCTCTGCACCACAGTGTGATCATTTTCCCTAATCCCAACCTCCCAGATTTCTCTTTTAATAGCCTATAGCAATGGAACTGCTCTTCACTTTACACATCATTTCCTTTATGCAGTGAATCGCTCACAGCAATGAAACTGAAAAGTAATGAGCCATTTAGATGATTTTTACTAAAATTAAGACTTTGGTACTCTGCTGCTTGGTTTCTTGGGATAGCAAGTCGAATGTTGTCAGATCAAAACAGTCATGTTAGGAAAGGGGCATTAAAAGAAGACGTGAAACTTCAGGTACACAGGCAGATGCTTTCTCCCTTCCTACCTAGGAAAATGGGCTGGTGTGCTGGAGGAGAGAGGTGAGAACTTCTGCTCTTCTTGCCTTTGAAAACAGGCTTCCATATTATTCAGAAATTTCAAACCCAAGGGATAAAGCATAAGACAGAGGAGCTTGGCTTAATTATACAGTTGGAACTCTTTATTGCTCCACAGAGCTGGAGTTTGAGAGAGCATTCATGTTACACTGCAGGCATCAGGGCTTACAACTAAGCTGAAAAAAAAAAAGATGCAAGTTCACATTTTCATTATCAAAGGGTTGAGCTTCAAATGATACATTCCACCCAAGATATGTCCTACTCAAGGGAACTGACACTGTTCCACAGCTTCAGAAGAGCAAGTGCCTATCAGTATGGGGGCAATTCTGAGTATACTGGGTGTCAGACACTGAGTCCTGCTTTATTTTCATAGTAGTATAAGGGAGCTGGAAGTAATAACACTGCACGTTGGTTTCTTTTCATTTTTTTTGCCCGAGATAGATAGACTTTTAAATACTTATGTGTGCATTATTCCAAAATCATATTTCAATGGGTAGTGAAAGTAAAACAGTCTTATTTTAATTTATGGAAGAGATAAATTGACTGCTTCAGATGCTAGGGATATGTCTTAGCAACCAGAGCTCCCTGTTCTTCTGCTGAGTGATATTTGAAATATGCATCTTGTTTAATAACTTTGTCAAAGGGATCTAGTTTCCTTTGTCTCAGGTGTGATGGGAAACAAACATGTAAAGTTAAACACTGTTTAAATTATTACAAAATCTGTCTAATTTTAGTAAATAAGTTTGAATTTATTTGATCTGAGAATTTGCAATGGTATTAACAGGTTGATACAGTGTTTTAAAGGAGAACAGGAGGTGGCTACCTAGCATTGCAGCATGAAAATCCTAGCATGAAATAATTCCAGGGGTGATTTTTGTGGTTGCTGGATATCTGTAGTTAATGAAGACTTCCAAATGATTTGACAAGGTTTATTTAATCTTTCATGGGCAGCAAGTAGTGATTTCAAAATGCTGGATTTTCTCCTGTTAAAGTCACTTCCAGCCTGATGCTGCTCGCTCCTGCTGTGTGTGATTCTGCATGCACTGGGTGTAGATTCATTGACCTCTGCTGAGCTCCTTGGAGAGAACTTCTCAGAATCAGGGCTATATTTGCAAAGGTAAAAACAATGAAATAACAGGAGAGTTAAAGAAATTACAGTGACATGTGGATGCAATGGCCAGCAGACAGTCTTCTTATAATCTGAGTATCCCTGAGTGACATCTTTGAAATAAGCAGCAATTGGCTGATGGTTAAACCTGCTTCATTTGTACAATAGATTACAGGAAGTCATTTAGGAAGAATCCAAGGAAATATCTAGGAATATTTAGGAAGTATTGCTGTCTCGATACTGTTCAGTTGAGAGAGGAAACATTAACACAGCACCACACTTCATGGTGCTTATGCATATTCACTTGTATTCCAACTTTGTGATCTAACTACTCTGTGTTTTAAAGTTAAGAGCCATGGATCTGCTCTGTTCTGCTGACCACATAGTCATACGGTTGAATGGGGTGTGTTAATGTTGAGACTCTTCCACTGGAAAGGACAGAGGGAATATTTTTGGCAGTTCAAGCAAAAAAAATGCATGTGAAGAGCTATATGGCAGGTGAAGCAAGAGCAAAGTGCCATTCTCTCCACCAGAATTGATGGTGGCTGTGACAGGCAAGTGGGGTCAGGCCCACAGGAGAAGGGACAATGTAGGTGCACTCACAGTGTCTCTGCTGGTGTTCCTCCTGTGCTTTCTGAGAGACAACTGAAGTTAGGGCTGCAAAACTGGGATCTGGCTAATGGTACAAGTACCTCATGCTAGGGGGGTGAGGATGTGCAGGAAAAAAATCATTGCATTAATATGGATGAATACCTGTGTGGTTTGAAGCATGTATTCGTGGTCCTTTTTCTTGTGCCTGGGCTAAAATACTCCACTCATTATTGCTCTCTCCAGAAGCAGCACATGAAGGAATGTATCCACAGTTGGTCCACAGTAAATGAAATAAGCTTACCTCAAAAAATGTGACTGTGACTTAAATCCTAAAATGAACACTAAACCCTGACTTTAAGGAACCTGACTGGAAAGAACCTGTGGGTTTTGGGGGCTGTAAAAATAACACTTCACTTGCCATGTCCCTCTGGGAGGATTGCATTGTGGTAGGAAAGGTTGCAAGGGTTCCCCACAAGAGATCATAGCATATTGTCAATGGGTTTATGAGCCTAGGATGCATTTCCCTTGTGGAAGTGGGGCATGAATGCAGATAAGAAAGCAGGGTACTGTGGTCAGGAAAGGAGGGGGAGGAAAAAATAGAGACAGCTGCACATCTGCATCAGTGTAGAGAGGAACTGATCCATGGGAGGCTTGAAGTGGAGGCTGTCTGCAGCTGTACAGTGATTCAGCAACAGTTTGTCCTTTATCCCTCATCCCTGCTGGTCATCCTCACACAGTCTCCTCATCTCTACTGTGTGCAGCAGGTTCCCCTCCTCCCTTTAACTGGCTTAAAATTTTGAAGAAATATTTTCATGAGAAGTGATTGAGGAACTAGGAGAGTATGGAGACAATGTCAGTGAGAGCAAAGATTTGCTGCAGGCAGGAAGTTATGGCAGGTTTTGCTTTTTCTTACAAGTTTTTCTTAAAAAATATTATGTCTTAAGTCAAAATCATTTTAGCAGTTGCCCAGTCTTCTAGTATTTAGCAATGAATTTCAAAACCAATTAAAGTAGATACTATCAAAATTACTTCTGTAGCACAAAGGTGGCCTTAGAGGAAGCGTGTCTATAGAAAGCTTTAAATTTAATCTCTAGTGATTATTTGAAAAATTGTGTTTTATGTAGAGTAATGCACTCAGGAAAGGTCTCTAAAGAATCCAGCATGGCATAATTTGCTAGTTAGACTGACTTTTGTGCAGCAATTTTGTGTAAAAATTGTATTTCACTAATATCCGCCGTGCGTGCAGAAATGGCATGGGCCAGAAGCAGTCATGGAATATTCCCAGGGTTCTGCAACACTGACAGAATCCAGCATCTGTTTAATTTAAAGCATCAGTGTTTCCAGGAGATCACTTTCATTCTTAAAATTAAGTAGAAGCTTAAAGAATTTGAGCCAAGTTAAAGCTAAACCGAAGAGAAACGGGTCTGTCCTGGTTCAGTTCATTACTCTGCAAACTGGGTCTCTTTTCCATTTAAATGCTGCCTTGCAAGTTGTGCACTCAGCTGATTTGTGAGAGCCTGAAATACTCACAGTAGCTGAATATAAGATGGTTGTATACATATGGATTTGATAAATGGGCATGAATAAACAAGCTTCATTCCAAAGTATCTGTTCTCCATAATATTTTTTCTGTGAGACTTAAACCATAATATGACTTAAGTTCAAACATTCAAGGGATTCCCAGAAAAACAAGCATTACTTCCTCTTCCAAATCTTCTCATCGGGCTTGTTTTCCAACTCCATGGTGTGTTCCAACACAGCAGATGTTTCACCAAATGACCTAAAGTGTTTTTCTTCACTGGTGATACTTTGCAAACAAGAAAGTCCATTTACAGATGTCTCCTTAAACTACTTCATTGAGTACAAATCAACAAATGGTCACTACCATCTAGGATCTTTGATTGAATTCAACCTTTTAGAAAGCTGCTGTAGAGGTTATGTGCTTTTAATTGTACATAAGAGAATTTCAGATGAGAGGACAAGAGCGTGTGCTTGATTTAAGGCTCTTGTTTCATGTTCACGTTGAGCCAGCAGTGCCCATGGAGTGGTTCTTTGCTTCATGCACCCGGGCTGCTGCTCCTTGTCACCGTGTGGCCTCCTCCACGGTGCTTGCACAACTGTTTGTGCACGTGTACCATGAACCTGTTACTGAACTGGCAAAACAAATGGTTGGTTGGAAGCCAGAGCAGGACCTTGGTAGGGTTTGCTAAGCAGTTTTGCAGTGGCTGTGTTATTGGACTCCTCCCAGGGACACAAAGCCCTGGTGTAGATGTCCAGGGCTCTGCAAGCCCCTTACTCAGCTCCAAGCACCTAACTTACCATCAGTGCACGGAGTGTCCCCTCAGAAGACTGAGATACAACAGCTGCTGTATCTCGGGTTCACACTGTTGGATGCAGTGTGCTAACTTCTTAATTCTGGAGGTAGAATACTTTAAACTTACTTCTCTAATTCCTTTTGCAACACTCAGTTGATTTTCAGTTTGTGACCTGCATCAGTTCTGTGCTAAGAAGGTTTGCACTCAAAAGAAGGTTTGCCTTAGGTTTGCACTCATAAAATCTTCAGGTCTCTAATGAAAGCCAAGCCAGGAGCCTCATTCATGTTATTGCCTGGATCACGAGGCAGATTCTTCTGTAGAGCTGCCATCCAACAGCCCATGCTTCATTTGATGCCAGCATTCTTTCCTGAAACACTCAACATGGTCAAGGAAGGCAGGGTGCACAATTTGCAATCTGTGGTCTCCAGGAATTTCCTAAATCAATACAATGGGTTTGAAAATTTCTTGGATGTCAAAGCATATCTTAAAAATAGATTTTTCATTTCAATCATGACAGTTTAGTCTAAAAATATATTCATTGACATTTTTGCTCAGTGTTGAGAAAATACTATTTTTTTTCCCCAGGTAATAATGAAGTAATTATTTTTAAAGGTAGAAGATTTTTCTGCCACTTTAATACCTAGAATTTTATCCCCATTACTGCACATCCTTATGAAACCTAGAAACTTCTGAACACAATACCTGCTTTTACTGAAACAGGGCTTCAATTCTGAATATTGTCAGTTTTGATTATCCCAGGTGGTAAAAGGATAAGATTATAACCCAGATAGAGCAGATTATTCAAAACACATGTAGGCTGGGTTGTGAGAACATCCACTAAGCACGTAACGGAGAGAAGAAAGGTCAGTGACACTGCTGCCTGTGGTTCAGAGATCTCTCAGCTTGTCCTGACCTGATAGAGCAAGTCTGGCAGCACGGCGACAAAATAAATGCAGCTGTATTGCTTCCAGACATGAGCTGTCTCACTCGTGCCTAGCTTGGGGGTGGTTGTATTCCTGCTATGATGAAGCTGCAACCTTGAAAAGCCACCAAAGGATGATTGAAGGCCAATATTTTTTTCCCTCTGTAGAAGTTTAAAAGCTTTGTGGAGGTGCCTTAGCAGCAGCAGGATGAAATATAAGTTACTTCTTTGAAACTGTTAATCTCTATCTGCCAGACCATCAGCTTTCTAATTAGCTTTTGCAAAAACCTCAAAATAATTGAAAGTGCTAATTGAAAATGATACAAGTATCAGCTGATGGAATTCAGTGCTCTGAGTCACTCGCTATCAAGTATTCTATTTGGACTAGGGCTTGCAGTCACTTCCACTGCAGCCTTTGGTTTCCATTCCCACAGAGCACATCCCGGCCTCCCTCGCAGCCAGGTGGCAGAGCTGGGAGCACAGCAGTGTGGAACAGGGACCTGCAGTGGGTTGGGAGTAAGGGTAGAGCTGTAGCTTCCACCACGTAGTGTCAGCTGCAGTCATCAGGATATGTGGTTATGCAGAGCCATCGTTGTGTCTTTCATCCAGAAGATTTTTAAGTCTTGACTTTAAAATAACTTTTGGGGGGATAAATACCTGAATTCATCAAACTTTACAGCCTTGCTGACAAGACTTTAGTTTATTTTAGCTTTGCTTTTTGCAGTAGATGCCTGCTTGCCAAGGATATGTCGTGTATGCATGGATTAAATTTAGTACTGCCTTATTACCCCCTAGTAAGAAAATGTGCTCTGGTTTTGGCAATTGTTACTCCCATCCTATGTTTCTCTCCTCTCCCTTTCTGCTTCCACATCTGTGAATTTCCTTTGTTTTTTTCCTGTAGTTTCTGTCCCAGTGACAGCTCCAACTCAGCCTGTACAGCATCAGCCCACAGTGCTGTGTTAAAAAGAGAGGTGGTTACCTTAATGGTGTCAATAACACTGTCATGGGCTTTAGGACTACTGCTGCAGACCATGGGAAGGAGCATAAAATTAATGTCCTGAAGCCTTTTGTGTCAGGCTGTGTGTAAACTGGGTAGTTGTGTGGTGTTTGCAAGATTGTTCTTTACTGCCACAACGGCTGGATGTGCTGTAGAAATGGTCAGGTACTGGAAAATTAGAATGATAACACACACGCCGTGGTCATCTGGAAGTTATACAGCTAAGCAGACACAGGTTTTGATGAATTGTCAAAGATCAGATAGCTGAGATCCTTGTGGAATTAGTGTATTTAATCAATGCATGTCTCATTTGTGTTAAAGATACTGTTTGGTGTAAAGTCCTTGATGCTCTCAACCTACTTAACATATCCCGTGAACCTGATACATCCTTTGAGCTTCCTTTCAGACACCTGCCAGCAGAGCTTCATGTCCTGCTAACATTCCTGGCTGAAAATGAACAGTTTCATCCCCCTGGCTTTCAGTTTGGGTTGAACAAATACTCGCTATCAGCAATGCCACCGAATGATTCTGCCAGGTAACATGCCCAGTATCACACTGTCAAATGTGATAATGTGAGTGGTGGTGTAGTGAGGAGCCTGAAATGAGCAGTCCCAACGTGGAGAGATCACGGGGTGCCACCAGTATCCAGCCCACGAGGAAAATCTTTCAAACAGACCATTTGCTCAACGAGAGCACCCTGCTCTAGCTGAAGATGCCCCTGCTCTCAGCAGGGGGGTTGGACTGGGTGACCTCTAAAGGTCCCTTCCAACCCAGACAGTTCTATGGTTCTATTTCCTAAATTGTGGATTCTGGCATTTGGAGAATAAACCAACCAAACATCAAAACCAAGACGTGGTGCACAGCGAAGGAACCACTGGGGATTTCACTAATGGCTTTTCCTGCCTTCAGCCCCAAGGTGTATGGATGAGCAGCGTGTGTCATATCCAGAGGTGCTTGAATTTAAAGGAGGAGGTTGTAGGAAAGGGGATGAGTGAAATGGATGCCCCCCACAAAATATCTAGCTATTTCATACCAGCCTAATGGAGCTTCTGGCCAAAAGCCAGCCCTCAGCTGGTGTGGATCAGCTTTGCACCGTGCAGATCAGTGCTGCCACGCAGGTTTGCTCCCACTGCCAATCTCCACCCAAGCTCCAAAGGTACATTCCAATTTTGTCTTGGTTAATTAGAGATCAGGATTCGTAGCGAGGTGTCCTCTTTGCCCAAGATGGAGCTGAATTAATTGGGCATTATCCATATAATCAGTTTAATTGGGTGAGTGGATTTGTTTCTGTTACACTATAGAAACAGTACAAATGGAAAATATTTTAATACCAGGCGTGCTTTCCATATGTTTTATTAACTGCCTCATCAAATCTCTACGGTTTCAATCTAAGAACCACTACTTTTCAGTCTTTCAAACTTTTATTTACAGCCTTCCTTTAAGTGTGTGTTAAACTGGGGTCTTTATTACTCTTTATGTTGATCTTTCAATGAAAAGCCTTAGGAAGTTGCATTTTTAACCCTTTTTCAAGGCTATCAACATATTCTCCAGCCACTTGTAAATGAAACATTTTTATTAAGTAACTTCTAAGCACTGTTGTAGAACCCTCTAGGTCATTTGTTAAAGATTTGCTGCGCTTGTTGTTGGTGATGGGAAAGAATGATACAATGCTGAGAAATGTTAGAGGAGGAAATTAAAAGTTTGAGTTTTTTGTTACATTGTTTATGTGGATTGGTTGGAAATGGGTCGTGTTGAGGTCTATGATGTATTTGAAATGACTTTGAGGAGCACTCCTACGTGGTGATTCTTTTGCATCATGAATGCTGCTCTCAGTTTTTCTCTCCATTAAGGAGTTTCTATAGTAGAGACAGAGAAACTATAGTAATACAATAATAGGACTGCACAGATAAAATCTGGCAAATTTAAGAAGTAGAAAGAGTAATGGATTCCCAGAAGCACATTAATTAGGCAGTATTTCATCTCTTCTGTGTTGTGTGGTGTCGGCTTTATGACATGAACAGGAATGTATCATGCTCTACCTCATCTTCACAGTCCTGTTGCTTACCTGGATCTCCATAGCCCCAGTCTCAATGGTTTTGTATATCATTCTCTGGCAAAATCAAGCTATTTAGGTGATTATTTTTCATATTGGTGTGGGATTGATCCGTCAGGACTCAGTTTGGAGAAGTCTGCTAGGTACCCTGTCAGGAAACAAACTATTACTCTAAAAAGGCAAAAGCATAAAGAACTGACCTCTTCTTTAAAGTAGAAGTTTTCTCAAGGTCTACCTGGCCTTTTGAAGGTGACAGTCATAAAGTGTATATGCTCTTTGCGGAGTCCAAAGTTCAATGGTTGTCTCATCCAGTGCTGGGCACTTTGGGATGGAGCCACGCGCTGAGGAAGACCCCATTGTCCTCGAGTTCAGGTACACGACTGCAATTGGATTTCTGGATTACAGCCTTGGGAGCTGAGGGTGGTTGATCCTACTGTAATGATGCTATCAAGAGAGACAGCGAGCCAAGCCATCTTTCTAACAGAGCCTGGCTCCTGCATTAATTGACTGTGCACAAGAGTCTGTGAAAGGTGCAGTCTACATGGGGTTCATTATTAAACGGGAAGGTTTTGAAAGGGCCTGAGAGAATGAAGTGCCTAGACCCGTTAGTCAACTTCTAAATAATCCCAACTGAAAAGCCCTCGACAATGCTCTTTTCTTAAATTCTCTGGAAGACTTTTAATTCAGTTGCAAAATAGCAGAGATTCCAAGGGTTTGCAGTCTCCTCTCGCTTGGCACTTGCTTACACACAAGGTCTGCAAGGTTTGTCTAATTAATACAACTAGTTGATAGCAAAGATGTTTTATTTACTCCTATTGCATGTATTTGTAGAGCTGAAAGTGAGAGGAAAATGTGCTAGCAAGTGAAAAAAGGTGACAAATCTCCTCTAAATAGGTAGAATGGAATGGTTGAGTGGATAAAATGTGCAGTATCTCATGTTGCCACACTGATAATGGAAGATAATTTAAAAGAATCAATCCCATTCCTAGACTGAAATCACTGAAGTTAGAGCAGGATTGGAGCTGATATGTGCTTCACTGAGGGGAAGAAGGCAAGATACGAGTGTAAGTAGTACAATTAAAATTACAATTTCCCAAATGCATTAAAAGTTCCTGCATCCCACTAGTTGCCAGCCTACTTCTGTTTACAGTCTGAGAAGCAGTTTGTTACTATGGAATTTGTCAAGTCAGTGAATTTCAGTCCCTAATGCTCACTGCAGTCCTTAGACTGGTTGCTGTGCAATCATGGACACCAAGGGCATAAGGAAGTCCAGGCAGGTAGCATGGCATTCTCTTTTCAAGTTCACCTGGACAGTTTACAGCCTTGCCTCTGTAAACTGTCACCATTTCTAGCTCCAACTTCATAAGATGATGAATTCCATTTTCCTCTCACCAGACTTGCTGTATACACCATTTGTGACACACCTTCATCCAGTGTTGTTACGGGAAAGACAACCTACCATGTGGACTTGGTTCAGGTTGGCTTCTTGCAGTACCAATAAGCAGGTCACCTACAGGTGGGAGGTCAGTCCTCTTCTACTCCTTCATGGGATTTTGGGGTTTAAAGACCTCCTGGAACTGGAGAAACCATCTGGACTGAAGAGTTCCCCAGCAGATACTGGTAGGTGATGTGAGGATGCCTACTTGTACAGCTTTAAAAGTGTGTAGCTGGGGCAGATGATAAATTGTAGCTGTTCTCCCTTTCTCAGCTCTGTTTTGATGCAAAATTAACATAAGCCTGTTTCTAGGTCTCTGTAGCACCAGAATCATTTCCAGGAGTGAAGTTTTACCACTCTTCAGTGGGGGACCAAAGGGCAAATAAGTGTTCTGTGCCAAAGAAGTATCTTCTGTAAAACACTTTGTTTACTCACTAGATGACTTCTCTGGTTTCATAATAAAATTCCACAACTTTGGAAAGCCTCTTCTTAATTTAACCCAGATTCTGAAGGAAAAACAACCAAAAAAACCCCAACAACCAACAATGGAATACTCAGAATAACTATGATGGTATAAGAACACTATATACATCCAATTGGATTAGTCCAGTTAATCCAATAGTGATTAGAAAGGATTATACATTTGTTTGAAACCTTTCATGGATTAACCTGGCCAGTTGAGGTTGATCAAATTAGACATTGTTTTTCTAATTGGTCCTTTGGTTATAGAACAGATGGCCAATATTCATCTTAATTAGAACATAGGCTTTGATTTACCAGTTTAAAGTATAGCAGCTGAGTTTCCTCTAACAGAAAACCCTGAAAATGACAGAGGATGTGCAATATTTATATATTAGTGAAGTCTTTTTGTACTTTCGTAAGAATTAAAGTACTTTTGTCAGATGCACTTCACTATTATTTTCTTCCTTTTTCTTTCAAGGATGCTTAGAAGGTCCCTTAGCTCCATAATTTTCTCTGGGCTAGTTCTCTCCTGTGAAAAACACCAGTTAAGGAAATAGGAGTTCAAAATGCTTGGGAATCTCAGGATTTCATGGCATTTTGCCTCATCTTTTGGGTAATAAGAGTTATTTCTTAACCAGGTGAAATATCTGGTTTCTCTCAACCCCAAAGTCCTTCTTCAAAATATATGTTCTAACTCTTCTAGAGAAGGTTCTTGCCTTGGTGCAGCCCTGAGTTTCTCTGACATCTCACTCTCTTGCCCCACACGTGATGCGCGGCGCACGCGTCTTTGTTCCCAATTTTGCTATGGCTCAAGATTTGGGCCTGGCACCCCGGGTGACAAATTCAGTGGCTAAAATTCCTGGATATGTCCTCTGTGTTATGACAGAAGCTGGGGAAGTTAACTGACTTTTTTATTTTTTATTTTTTTTGAGATGTGCTTGTTTCTTTGTAAATTCTGATGACCCTAAATGTGTAAACATTTGGCATCTCCCTTTGATGTATTGTCTGCTTGGAGTTTTGCAAAGATAATTTTTCTAATGGGATTTTCATCATAGCAATCTAAAACCAAGTCCAAAATAAATAATAATAAAAGAAGTCAGCATTTATATGTCTGTTCAATAGCAAGTCACTACTGGTAGTGCCAATAAGCATTGTGTGCATAGAGGGCCCAATTTTTATTTCCATGACACTGAATTGACACCCTGGGGCCAATTCCTTAAGTCATAACTTTGTTTTTACTCAATCGTTAGTCACGAAAGCTTGACTAATTCCATTTGGGAATGAGTGACTAGCTTTGCACTAAGTCAAAACTGGCTGAGCACCACTGGGATTAAATCACTGGGATTAGCAGAGGCTTGTAAATGGCAGTTGTGTCTCATTAACTTGGTAATTTTTAAGCTTTTCTCACTTCTGACAATTCTCTAGTGCAGGTGTAGGTCTCTGAATAGAGAACTGAAGGCTTCTGATGATGCTTTTTCTTGTCAGAGCTTCTGGACTCCTGAAACTGGTTCATCAATTCTCCTCTCGCCCTCCTTCCAGTTTTCTGTGATCTACACAAGTTATTGCCACAGACAGATGTGTCTGGGCAGTTGTTCTTGGTGCTGCTGTAAGAGGCAGAAATCACATCACATTCTTGGACATGATTTCTGTGTGGGAAAGATTCACCTGCTTCCCGTGGCTCCGATTTTCTCCGGGGGTGGGGACTGATTCAGGAATTACACTACTTGAGATTCCTTAATTTGTGGTCAGTGCTTTAGAACTCAGAGATGGCACAAAGGATGCCAATTCTTTTCATGAGGGAATTTCAACTTGTATATATAGATATATTTTTCTGGCTGCTGGCAAAGATTGGCTTGGTGACTTTGAGTTTGTTATTTAACTGTTCCTTAATTTGTGCACAGGCAGCTCAGCTCCCTCTCCCTGGTGACACAGGACAGCAGGACACCACCACCCCTGTGCTTGGAAAGCATCTGTGCTGCTTGGAGGGCAGGCTTCATGTAGAAGAGAAAGTAATTTCCAGAAATAGTCAAGTGTAGGAGTGATAAATTGCAGTAAGGGTTTTTTTTTTGTCAAAATATTTTTTCAATGAACAGTGGCATTTGAATCAAAATAGGAAGCCTTGTTTTCTGCTGAAGATGTTAATAAACAGAAGTGTTTGCAAAGCCAATAGAACTTCTGTTGAAAGCTTACAGAATGTTTTGAGCTGTAATTTTCATTAAGGTGTCAGAATATGCTAGTGAGAAATGAAAATAAACAAATGAAAGTCAACATCAACCACTCAGTTTTCTGAGGGGTAAAAAAAATGAACTGGGATTTAAAAACTGGCTCAGTTTCACTTGGCAGGAGGGCGGGTGTGGGCAAGTTGTGCTGCTCCTGGTTCACCAGCGAAGGTGAAGTACAAGATTTGTGTAGTGACTTTTTCTTTTATTTCAATTTTTCATTCTTTGCTTTCCTTCCTACTTGCATCTCAAGTGGTGAGGAGGAAATTAAATCCTGAAATTGAAGTAATAAGTGAACAACACTGCGTTTGTACGGGAGAGACTATGTGACCACAGGGAAAAGAACCTCGACTGAAACGATGCTGCGTCGAGTTTTTTCTGTGATACCTATGATGAATCTTTCATTTTTCACATTTTGTTTTACTCTTTGTTATTCTTTTGTGGCAGCAGGTTAATTGCCAGCCTGTCAGTAGAAAAATCTTTCACCTGTCACGAAGGAGGTGGTAGGGGAATAAGGCTTCAGAAAAAATAAAGGAAAGCTCAGAGTGCTGTTTCCTATCTAAACAGTAGCTGATTCCAGGGAAATGACACCAGTTTTGCAAGCATTTAAGGAGAAAAAGACCTCAAGCTTTCTATCTTAAGTGTACTCTGTAAGAGTGCAAGCCATGGAAGTGCTCACAAACGTGTTCATTTGTGTGCACGTGGGTAGTCCCTTTGGGCTCAGTGAGGCTCACTATAAATAAATCAAGATTGCTTCATTTCTTAAGCAGTTCTAAATGGCTTAATTTCTTAATTGCTTAATTAAGATTGCTTTTTTATGTTACAGTTTGGGACTGTATAATGTAGGTATTTGTTTACAATAAGAGAACATCATTAATTCATCAGTTGCTAATTAACTTTGTGCATTAGACCAGCAGTCAACAGAAGAGTATAAGGGTTTCCTACATAACAGAGGCAGACCTGAGCTGAGAGATGAAAAAGATGCATTTTACCCAGGCTTTAAAGACATGGAAGCTCTGTTGGCCTCGAGGTACCACTGCTTTATCAAAGGAAATACAGGAAGGTGATGGATTTGTAGATAAATTGATAATAGAACTGTGTACGACTATGGGATGTGGAATCACTTCTGCAGGCAGTGGGTTTGCATTCTGCCAACATAGATGGGAAACACCTCATAAAACGCTGGCGAGTAGACACTGGGGCCAGGTAAGAATTGGATACTTACCTCAAACCCCATCTTTCCTTACCTGGTGTTTGAACTCTAGTTCAAGTCAATTGAGTACAGATGCGACCACACTAATGGGAATCTTTTAAACACCCCACTAGTGGTATCTGCTGCTTTTGGTGTATTTGCTTGACTCTGGATAACATGAAAGGTTCTGTGACCTTGTTCCTCTACAAGACTGTGCTCTTAGAAGAGGCAGATAGATGACAGTTGGTTGATTGTAGCTGATAGCTTATTGCAACACGCTGCTTGCTTTTCTTTAAGTGTCTTCTGTATAGTAGTTCCTATTTGCTGCTGTTGAAAAAAAACCCCAACCCTCTTTTGCCACCAGCAGCAAAATGAGATTCATGCCATCAAGTTTTCGTATTGTTCACCATCCCTGATATTTCTCAAGAGGTCAAAAGTTTCAGGATCACGTGTGAGCAAAGCTCTGTTTGGCAAACTCCCTTCATGCTGTTCTGTAGTGACTGGTGCTGTTCAGGAGCTCACATGGTAGAAAGCCCTGTTAATCCTGCTGCTTACTGCCTCCTTTTTATGGTATTGTGAGAGAGGATGAGTTTAGTTCTGTGTTTTTGACTGAGAATTTCTAGGAATGCCTCAGACAAAAATAAAATAAAAATAGTGTTAGAATCTTCAAAGATATTGCTGTCTTTTATCCCCAGACCCAGGTTTGACTTCTTAATTCCTGAGAACATTGATGACGTCTGAACTCCAGGGCTGAACTGAAAGCTGGGTTTCTACATGTGGAAACAAATATTCCTGGAGTCCTGAATATTTTGGGAACTGCCATTTATTCTAAGTGTCCAGGCCAGCTGCAGAGCAATGACTTTAGAAATGCTCCTCAGGAGTTGTAGCCTTTCTGCTCGAGGTGCAGCATTTCCTGCAAGCCCTGGCTTAGTGCACACGCCGTGGCTTTATAGCAGCTCTGTCTTGCACCACATCTGTGCTGCTCAGCAAGTGAAAGAAAGCCTGCTAGATCTACCAGATGGGAAAAAATGTAAATCTGGGCAAATCTCTACCTCTTAAATTCAGACTTCTAAGAAAGGAGGAGGAAATGTCTAGAGGAAGATGGATTAATGATGCTCCAACATGTGATTTCAATGATCTTTGAATTGAACACTTCAGAAAAGTGGAAACTTGTTGGTTTTGGGGTTTTTTTTAACTCTATATTCAGCAGTTGGTCTACCCACAGGAAAAGGAGGAGGAGAATGTTACCCACCGACCTGCCAGGAAAGGTTTAGATTGATGTTCCAGGAATGCCTCTGCTAAGTGGTTCCTGACAGAAAGGAGACAATCTCATGGTGGGGAGCAGCTAGAAAGGCAAACAGGAAAGAAAGCAGCTCTTTTACCGTGCTCTCTCTGACATCCTCCTTCTGCCTGTCCCTTGTACATGCACAGGCTTAAACATCCTTGATTTCCTGAAAACCACTGTAATTAGGCAGTAGTTGAGATTGTGAGAGCACCATCAGAGTCTGTATATTAGAAGTGTAGGCTGATGCCTATAGAAAGCCATGGGAGTAATGGGTGTTCTAGTGCAAGATTATTTTACTATAGTATTAAAATATGACTGGTTTAGCTGTTCATCTAGCAAAAGGAATACAAATAATGTTGCTATAAAAAGAGATTTTACTACTTCCTTGTGTCTTAAAGATCTTTATTTCAAACTTTCTTCATGATTTAGTTATTCCATGTGCTGATTGATGTATTCCAAATTCCATACAAAAGCAAATGCCCATTTAAAAGATGGCATGGTAAATTATCTTTATATGTACAAGTTTCATACAAAACATTTAATCCCTGTTAGTGGCTTTCAGCCTCTGCAGCTGTATCACTCAGTTGGGTAAGCAGTATGACTTTAGCATTTAATTCTATTTTTGTATTTGTAGCTTCTGCATTATTCAGTAGCCAGCCCAAAGGAGTGGGAAATGGCAGAATTTAGGGCTGAATGTGTCACGAAAAAGTGAGAAAGGGATGGTGGTAAGATGGTTTTGTTCTCTGAAGAAAAGACTCAAAGAGGTCATATGGCTGTAAGAAGAATGGTCTTCAGATAGAGATTAATAAGAGTTAAGAAAGCTGTTCCAAAAGTTGACTGCAGCAGAGATTAAAGACATTCTGTGGTGCAAGGAGATGGGGAGTTGGAGTGGGGAAGAGCATGATGAATGGTCCGGAAGAGGGCAGGAGATTAATTCATAGAGGCTGAAGGAGGCAAATCCATGGAGGATACTGCAGATGTGAGAGGGATGATATATGGCAATTTACTTTTGTCATTAATCTGTGGATAATGTATTTATTGACTGAAGGAGACCCCTGAAACCGTGCACTGGAGCATCTCATTAGGGGATGGATTTTAATACTCTTAGTGGGAGAAGGACTTTACTCTCCGAGCTGTCCCACGAAAAAGATCAGGATGATTTGTGGCAAGAGAATTAGTCTAATTAATTTTTTGCTTTGTTTTGTCAGGTTAGTTGAAATGGGAAACAAATCCCACGTGCTTAGGTACTGTGGGCTGAGATACATGCCAATGTTTCAGGAAGTATTTAAGAGTATTAGTTGTCACGTACGTGGAAACTTCTAGGGTCTCAAAGCCAAATCTTGCCTAAAAATGTTAATAAACATTTCCAAAGATGCTACATTTTCCTGAGCCTAGGGCTCTTTGTAAGTTTTGCTATTGCACTCATGTACAAATGTAACCAAAACAACCTTCTTCTTATCCCCAGACTTTTTAGATGTCACTACTATAGTTGATTCAGAGATCCTAATGTTACTTGTCCACCTTAATTCCTTCAGTTAGCTAAAGCCTGGATCTGGTTTATGTAGACTTAAATTTAAATGTGCAAGTTGTCTCACACTCACAGTACAGCTTTACAGTTGAAGTTCAACCTAGATTAGACAGAGATTGGAAAACATAATGACCAACGTGCTTGGGGTCCCCTCTTGATTGCTAGAACAATGTGAACACTGTGTTAATATCTGGCTGTGATTAAGTAAAGAAATTAAAATCTTAGTTTAGGCGTAGTAGCTACTTAAGCACACCACAATCTGTCACTGCAAATAGGAGTAGCAGCGTGCGAGAAGAGGAGGAGGAAGGCAAGTGAATCCATATGCTTAAACAGAAAGTTCAGGAGGTTATTTGGGCAAAAAGAAATAGCTGTCAGAAACTGGAAATCCAACACTAGTGAATCCTAGAGACAGAGGTGCAGTCCAGAGTGAGCAGTGTGAGAAGGAAACTGAAGAGCCTGAAAAGGAATTTGAAGAGCAAAGAGTCAAAGGCATAAAAACAAACAACAAGAAATTCTTGTGGTATATTAAAGACAGGAAAGACTGCAAGAGACTGGGCAGGTCCCCTGGGCATGTTATTCTATATCCTGGAGTTGTCAACTGCAGGGCTTCCTATAGCTTTGTGTGGAGATCTGATGCCAGTGACTTTGTGCTATCAGACGTGGGACTGGATCAAGCTCTGGTTTTTCCTGTATGGTAGTTCCTTCATTCTGCCCCAAAAGTCCATGCCATCCCATCCCAGTCAACCACAAGTCCCCAGAATAATTTCTGAATGTTCCTTGGATAGTTCTGTGGTATTTCAGCAGCTTTCAGCTGAATCAGATGGCAGATTTTGAGGACTAATGGGTACCCACTTTTGCATACCTCAGCATCCCACTGTCGTATGGGGCCCTCTGTCTCTAGGAAGATGTAGATGGGTGTTTGGCTTGGCCAGTGTGACAGTCTGCTTGGCTAGTGTACTGTGTGTGGATAGGGGAATTGTGAATGGCAACTTCATGCTCAGATACCAGAGAGAAATTTATAATGTTCCTGAAGCTGTGATATGAGCCAGCATTACCTAAAGTATATTAAACAACACCACATTTCATAAGGCTTATGAATACTGATTTATTCTGTTCAGAATCGGATTAAGGGGTTCCATGAAGTTCTCCTTTGTTGTGCTGGGCTCTCTGCTTCCATCACCGTGTTGAAATTCCCCAAGGAGCAAAGCTCCTATACCTGGTCTCTGAAGAGAAGACTGGAAACCAGTCCTCAAGGTCATATCTGCTAAATTTGGAACCCCCTTCACCTGATGGCACTTTTATTTTTAATAGCTTGTGTCTCTTGCTCTGTTAGTCTTTGCTAAATTACTGTTTGGTGTGTTCTCTCTAGCTGTCATTCACTAAATTACAGTGCAGGCTTTTCAGCATCAGTGAATTTCCATTTCAGGGACGCTTTGACAGTCTCTTGAATTACGAAGCTCTTGGTTCTTACAGAGCTTCTCTCCATTAGGATGGGGAAGTTTTTCTAAGTGTTGCATATCTGTTTCTCTAAAGACTTCCCCTGAAAAGCTGCATGTAGCAGGAGATCTGTTCTTGACCTGCCTGATAATGAAACCTGTATTTCTGTCGTGTGAGGGCTCAAAAACCTAAAAGGGCTGTGCTTAGGACAGATGTCTCCTGCTCGGGCACAGCTCCCTTCTCTGGCCTCCTGAAGGAGTCACATGGCCAGGCCAGCATTGAAGAGATGGGAGGATTGGAAAGGAATAGATGGAGGATTGGGATTTTAAAAGTCATTTACTTTGTTAGCTTGAATACATTTTCTTAGAGTCCTTCCTTCTTCCTTGCTTGCTGCAGTAACATCTATCCTCTTGTAATCCTTGCCCCAGATGAGGCACGTCTGCAGGAGTATTGCTATCCCAGAGACATCTGAGTTGTAGCAGCAATTTCTCTTGGCTGTCAGGATTAGATTGTGGGCCCTGCTTCCACACGTAAGGCTGCCCAGAACCAGCAGTAGGTGGTGGTGTCAGACGAGACGTGTAGCAGGTCTTCCAGTAAAAAGGTATTGACCAGAGATTTACAAGGCAGTTTGCCAGTAGCTACAAATTTCATCCCTTCCCTAATCTGCTAAACTTGAATGCAGTGACCATGATGTCCTAAACCAAAAAGAGCTGAGGCATTAAGGCAGGCCAGGGAATGCTGTTGCAGATGTGGAAATGCAGTGAGCAAAGAGATGTGTGAGGTCATGGTATTTCCACAAGATTGGAAAAGTTGTGGTCAAGGCAGAATATGTGTTCAAAACTGCACCGAGGGGGTTGGGACAGGATGCTAGGAAGCGTTGCTTTACCAAGAGGGTGGTTGGACACTGGAACAGACCCCCTAGAGAGGTGGGCGATTCCTCAAGCTTGTCAGTGTTTAAGAGGCATTTGGATAATGCCCTTAGGAAGAGGGTTCACCTTGGTAAGCCCTGAAGTGCTCAGGCAGTTGGAGTAGGTGATGCTGTAGGTTCCCTCCAGCTGAGCTATTCACAAAAGCTGGTTTATAATCTTTCCCCAAATAGATGATTCAAGTCAACATTTTTCTTCCATAATCTGATGAAGAGTAAGTATCACTATACAAGGTTGATCTAAAGGACAAGAGAAAACTCTTCAAACAACTAGACAGTTGTGGAATGAGAAGGCAGTGGATTTGTCAGAGGAATTGAAACGGCCTCACAGAATTCAAATGATTTTGCAAAGTTTAAGGCCCCGTTTCACAAATCTGTTTTCTTGGCAGAAAACTGAAGTGTGCACTGAAGTTCTGTGGGGATTTTGTGGATTAAGGACTGCGTTGCAGAACTAGGATAAACTTTGTCTATGCCAAAATGCTTTTATGAACTGGGTCTAAAATGGAGCAAATGTGTTTCTCTTCAGGGCCCAAAAATTCTTAGGCTTTATCTGTTACTCTCATATTTAGTCTACCAGGAGTTTCCTTGTGTGATTGGGTGGTGGTTCCTCTCTTGGTTTCTCTCAGTGCTTCTGAAGGGATTGATCCCGTTACAGGGTTATACAGATAAAGTTTCATGCCAAAGGGTCTTTCTTAAAATAAGCAATGGCTTCTGGGTCCTCACAGAGTAGAACTTAGACAGTGGGAGGTGACTATTGAAATGAATTTAAAGACACAGGAGAAGTGGAGAGTTTACTCAATCATGAAAAATGAATCTTGAAATTTCTCATAAAACAGAAGTGGTAAAATTGCTGTCAGAATATTTCACAGTGGTGATCCCCCCCCCTCCATTTAAATTTGCTTACTGGGCAAAAACCGTGATGCTCAGAATATTGTTGTATTTTTATTGACTCCATATGACCTTGAAATAAAGGTAAACAGTTTGGGAAGATAGATTGTTCATAGGCTTTGTATTTTAGTTAACCAGCTGTTCACACCCCACCACACACACCCTCCCAATATGTTAAGTGTTTTTAATATTAAGTGAATTATACAAAGTTAGGGCAAAACTGATTAAATTTGAGTGAGTTTGTGTGATAGAAGAGAAAGTGATGGTACTGTGCAGCTCTCTACTTACTGTTGAGAATTACACTTTGAATTAGGAGAGAATAAGAGTAGCTGCTGGACTTCACTGTGTTTAAAATATAAATGAATAGAATTTCACTGTTGAAAAGCCAGGACTGTGCTGTAGTGAATGGCTGCATGTTGGGAATAGCTTCACTCTGCTCTTTTATATCCAAGATGTGTATGAACTGGGGTTCCTTTCAGAGCTCTGAAGTGAAAGTTTGGGTAATACTCTGACTGAAGAAAGCAAGTCGGTGATGAGATTTACTCCAGGACTCCATTTGGATGTATGGAGATGGTTGCAGGAGGGTAATAAATGGTAAAATGCAATTCCTAGCTGCAGCTCACGGGTGCAGGAGTCACCTCTCATAGCCTGGTCCCTCTGCAGCAGGGATGCTGGTGTCTCAGATGCGTTCCAGTTCAGACAGCTCCCCAGACTTCTCAACAAACTAGAGCACTTAGTAAGGTTAGACATTGCTCATGGTGGGCATGAACAATGGGATTTCCTCAGATGTGTCCAGCAGTTCCTTGCTCTACATACCAACCTCTCTTAACCTGTCAGTCTCTTAATCTATGAACATTTTCAATTTCCAGAGCCACTGTCCCATCGTTCTGTAGTGCCGCTTGCATTTGTGAGACTCCCTCTTTCCTAAAGATACTCCAGGCTTAACTGGAACTTGTTGAGGCTTAAGATACCATTTCTGTAGATCACAGGTTTGGTGCTTCACTTCTGAATACTTGTTTGCTGAGCTCTTTTTAAAGCTACCTGGAAAGGGAAGCCCTGGATTGTAATTAGAGAGAGCAGTGTATTGCTGCAGTCGATCTCGGGTCACTAATTCACAGTGGAAGTCTACTGCAGCATAATAGCTAATTTGGTTTTTATTATCAGATTGATTTATCTCAAACTCGTATTTTTCATTAAGCTGTTGAGTAAAAGATTGCAAAACTTTAAAGAGAACTATAAAAGCTACGTATAGATGAGAGGTTTTTACAGTCATGCATTAAAACCAGTGTGACAGATGGATGTGATGGATGCTTTGAACCTTGATTCAAAGTCAAATATTTCTATAGCTGAGTTTCCACCACTAATGACCCACGTTGAACCAAAACAAACGGAGATTACATTGCAATGTACCAAAAACCTGTGGGCAATGCAACAGGAGAAAGTAGGAGAAGAAAACTGGTGTCTTCCCTTTGTCTCTGCACTCAGTGAGATGATTGAGAACATGAATGGTCCTCAGGAGGTAAAGCTTATGCTTAAATACCTGGGGCCCAAGGTGAAAATGGGAGTTTCAGGTGTACAAATTGAGAACTGTTTCTTGTGGGAAGGCACTGAAAGGAAGCAAAAAGGATCTGCAAGGGTTCTATGAAACATTTTCTAAGAGTTCTGACATACTAGAGAAAAAGGGTACCAGAAAAATAGACCAAAAAACAAGTTCCATGCACCTTTTTCCTATGGGTATAAAGTGGTCCTGCAGAGAATGCTGCTTTTAGTGCATATAATGCATGCCTGTCACAGCACGTGAGGGCACACAAGCAACTCACTGAAGCAGGCTCTTAACGTGGCACCTTGTGGCATCTCAAGAAGCTTCTGTTACCAAAATGAACAACTCTTTAGTAAACCCCATCAATCAAAATCACAAATAGGCATTTTGTAGAAGTTTTTGAAGGTCAGCAAGCCCAGAGGGGAAACAGTTGCTCCCTTCTAACAACCTTGCAAGTCCTCAGACACTTCAAGTTCAGGACTATTCATGGGAGCTACTACTCATGGCTCGAGTTGCTCCTTGAGTCAGCTCACCTAGATCCAAACCATAAAGCTTTATACAAAGGAAACTGAAATGAACAAAGCAGATTTAAGGATTCTTCACACTTTTTTTTTTGCCCTCTATTTTTTTCTCTCTTAAAAAATTCCTCTGCTGCTGCTAGCACTCATATGGAAAAAATGATGTGCTGAGTTTTGATTTGACCACAGTAGACTTAGAGGATGAGGAAGCACTCAAGGAGTTGCAATTATGCAACGACTTGAATTTAAGTCAATTCTGTGATCTTGTGAAACCCTACTCATCTCGGAAGCTGTCTGGATTTGTGTGGCAATGCTTGAACTGTGGTGTCACGGTGGTTTTATTTTGATCAAGCTCTGCATAATTTTCTGCGGAAGTTTCGTGGCTTTGGTCTTTGGTCTTCAGTGACGTGACTGGGACTTGTCTGGTAATATCTCTGTAGTCAATGGGATTGGAAAAACTTTCCTGTATTTTCTTTTTTAAGGAAGGAATTTCAGGAGAAAAGTAGATGTGTTGATTTATTACTGCTAACAGGCTTTATGTGCTTTGCTTTGGGAATAACTGGAGCTAGTTCCCCACAAACATCTGGTTAGCTATCAAATCACCAACATCTGTACTTCTGCCAGTGCAGACCCATATGTTGAACACATGCCAGGCACTTTAACTGAAGGAATTTGGAGGATAAATTGAGGAGAAGCTCTTCACCATAGAGAAAAATGTCTTTTTACTGGATTATTTTAAGTGTTGACCACCTTTAATTTTTCCAGCAAGAGGGGCTTTGTGAAATTTAAAAAACAACACTTAGAACATTTTCCTAAATTTATAGTGATTTGGATTCAGTGTCTGTTGAAGCTGGTCCTGGAATTCTTTTTCCATTATATTTCTTAGGTATTCTAGTGAAACTCTTGGTCTGTGGACTTTCTTTGCAGGCAGACCAAGGTCAGTTTCTTCAAGCAAACCTGTCCTTTCAATTACCTCATGGTGTTATGATATCAAACGTGCTTGCAAAATAATCTACAAGTGTCAAAAATAGATGTTGTGGGAAACGTTTTTGGTTTTAAGCATCACTTGCCTGCATCTTTTATCCAGGGCCAACAAATTTGCCTTTAATCTAGAGGACTGCATGCTTTTTGGTGTGCTATGGAAGAGCCCAGTCAGTGGCTCTCACCCCGTTGACTGGACTCTGGAACAATACCCGAGTGTGTTTTCAGCTGAAATTTGGGTGAGGTTTCTGCATTGCTGCTATGTCACTAGTTTTTGTGGACAGGAGTTGTCCAAAGGTCTGAAAACTGTAAAAGCCACTGGCTGGTTACTTGGATGAGACTGGCTCTGCACCAAGACTTTGCCATGGGACTTTTCTGCTGAATTTCCTTAGTTTATTTTGCAAAGGCTTCCTCCCTATGTATCTATCCTGAGAAAGCAGGGTGGGTAAACTTAGTAGGATCACAGTACTGGGGAATGAAGCTGAAGTTCCTCAATCCAGAACCAGAAGAAACAGCTGAAAGGTTTTGCAGCCCCTGCTTTTGCTGCAATGAGCAGCGCGCAGCGGTCGTGCAGGCGGCCGCTCGGCGTCTCGCTGCCCTGGGCAGTCCCAATCCTTTCCCTCTTGCAGCTGAGGGCTGGAAGCTCGGTGTGTGGGCACATGGAGAACAGTTCTCGAGCCAGCTGGCAGGTCTGGGTTGGAGTCTTCATTGTTGAGCACACAGGGTTGCATTATTGCTGTCCTACTACGCAAAGACTGTTTTCTTTGGTTTGAAGTTGTTGATAAATACAGATTTAATCTAGATTTTTTTTAAAAGGAAGGGGGTTTAAACTTCTTTTTGACCTTAGATCTTTAATGGAACTTGGACATAATTTCCTCTGTTAGTACCTAAACAAGAATTTAAAAAATAAAAGCAAAAAACATGAAAACCAAACAACCATCCCCACAGATTTCATCTTTAAGCTAATCCTGTCCCTTGTAGCTGTTTTCCTCTTAGGTTTTTAGAATCGGGTCATAATGGACCACCTAACTAATTCAGCTGGAAATCATGAATAGTTCATGACCTCCCGAAACAAACGTATTAGTTTTCCTGCTGCCGGTTGAACTCCTTAATCAGAGGGTTGAGAAAATTCTCTCTAGAGATTCCGGTCTGATTGCTGTTCTGTTAATGAAAAGATTCCCAAAAGAATCAAAAGAGTTTTATATTTTCCTGCTTTCTCTTGATTGACTCAGAAGAGAGATTTCTGGTTCTTTCTTCTTAACTAATGCAAGCCTTTAAAATTATTTTGCACTTTATTTTCTCGATTGTATTTAATACACCACAGATACACAGATAAAATACCTCAATTTCTTCTGTGTCCCAAAGTTACTGGCAACACTCAAGTGTGTTCCTGCCAGGAAACATGGACATGCAGCACAGCAACGGACCAGAGAGAAGTTTTAAAGCATAGGCAGTGCTCTGCTCACCTCTGGGTTCTAAAGATACGTTTTATACTTCTCCATAGGTAACATCCCAGTGCTCAGTGCCTCACAGATCATCATCATCAGTGCCACTGTGCAAGTCAAGCAACAGAGAGAAGTCTGTAGTGTTCTTGGCAAGCCCAGGTCGCTTGCTCTCCAAGCCCCATTGTGTCAGCTGTGCAGTGTGTTGCAGCCCCAGCAGACCACCAGCAGAAATGCCCTCGCTTCCTCTAATGATGGCATCTGTTCCTCTCTGGTATTGGATGGCATCTGTTCCTCTCTGGTATTGGTACCTGGCACTCCGTGTACTTGGCACAATTTTTCCTTGTGCTGTGTTTTCATTTGCAGGAAGACTGCAGAAGGCATTTTTTTTGGCCCTTTTTTCCTAATATTTTTTTGATTACTCCTTCTCCTCACGTGACATAAGCTCGCAGTATCTCTGGCCACATTTTGCTGTACAGTAGCTGTGTTCCCACCCAATGGCAAGTCGGAGTTTCTGGATTTCACACAGCAGCAGGCCACAGTTACCGACTCGCTTGCTTCTGGACTATATGTCCTACATCTATTGCCCATTAGATGTTGTCCTCACCCTTATCCAGGCACAGATTCCAGTTAAGAAGGGTTTTTTCCCTCCATCTAGAGCATCCAGAGTGCTGTGATCAGTGACACGCTGCCTCAGGCTCTCAAGCCAGCCCATACTGCAGTTTGAAATGCACAGAGAAACTACACTATATCCACTAAATACCTCATTCCCAAAGTACTTCTAATACCAGTACATTTGTAAATCCAAGGAAAAATGATGTCTTTTTAATTCTGTCCAGTGGTCAGTGGGAAGAGATTACCTGGAAAGCTTAATCCTAGAGAGTGTTAGCTGCACTTCTGCACTAGCCCCACGCTGGCGTGTATCGTGCAGTGCCTCCCAGCGTTGACAAACTGCTTGCACACGGGGAAAAGTGACCCTGACAGACCCCAGAAAGAGTGAGGTAAATGTTTTGCACCATCTCCCAGTGACTGCAGCATTTCTGTGTAAGCAGTAAACATGTACAGTCACCAGGAAGAGTTACCAAGTGTCTATTAGAGGGCACATTTCCGTTCCCTGCACATCCTTGCAAATGTGCACAGGGTTTTAGCCTGAAAAAATAAAAGCAGCTGCTTTTTTGTATGTGGCATAAACTTTGTTCAGTTAAATAGTTACATCAGACCCAGTGTAAGCAAAGTAGGCTGTTTCTGTGGATCTATCTTGAAAGAAATGTTGGTGGTTACAGAGCTGTCATTCAAAGCTATTTTGCAAGCTGTTTGTGCTGTAATCCATCTTGGGAGTTGTGTGCTACTTGCTGTAGCTGTGGCTTCCAGTCATCACTGTCCACATTAGTGACTGATCAAACACCTCACATAACATCATTTCTGCTTCTGTGAAACCTCCTAAGGACTTCAAAGGGAGTTATGTGACGAACCAAGCTACCTACAGATACATCTTGTAGATTTTGAGAACCATTTTTATAAATTAATTGTGCTTGGAAGGCAAATAAAAGGCCAAGCACACGCTGTTGAAGCACAGCCATGGTTTTTTCTACGGTTATTTTGGCCCAACTCCTGTTCAAACTGTGAACTGATAGTATTAAGTAATAGCTGACAGGTTTGAACTTGGCAGATACGAATGATATGAATCATCCTTTGGAATGATGGTTCCTCGGTGATGGAAGAATAATGCTGATAGCCACAGCTTGATAAAAATCCAGCCATGGTCCTTAGGGCATTTACTGCTCTTGCAGATCATCTTTCCATGGTGCTGTTAGATGTGCATCAGCCTCCTACTGCATAAATACTCCCAAAGAACTACTTGCCTTATTTATCTATCAGCGGAAGCCCAGTGGTGTCATAAAAGGTTAATACCACATCTGGTCTCCAGCTTTCGGCCAGTCAACTCATTTAGTTTTACATGAGACTGCTCACTTTAAAAAGGAGTAATTGCACCCTATAATTGCAGTGTAAAACCAACGTACAGCTGTCCTGAAATGCAGCATGCAGAAATAATAAACAGCTAAATTTAATTACCAGCTCATTCGTTGCATTCACACAAAGTGTGAAGGTGAACTAGTGAGCAGCTCAAAATCAAGTTAGCAACCTGTAACGGGCTTTGTGAAACATAACAACTTAATTATTTTCTATAAACTCTTCCATCTAGTGTTTTCTTCCAAAAGGGCAGCTATGGCTTGGTACTGCAGACTCAGGGCTGTCTCTCATCTCTCTTTGATAAAGAATTGTGCAGCTAGTTGTGCCTTTCTTTTTTTAAACACACAATTGTTGTGTTAATGACAAAGCCAGGACCACGGACTCTGAAAAACATGTGTGCACTGGGGTTCCTCCTTCCCTCAGTTTGGATCTATTCCCCAGCACACAGCCCATGGCAAAATGACCAGAGAGAGCAAAAGGTGGTTGTTCTTCTCACCAGACCCTTCTGTTGTTGCTAAGGTATCTGGGGCAGCAGTCTGAGGGGTGGTGGTTTCCTATATAATTGCACAGTTGTGCCAAGGCTGAAAGGATAGATTTGTGCTTATTAAAACAAGGAAGAAAATGAGTTTTCATGCTGTGATAGAAGTTTTCAGGTGGTACTTAATGGTGTCCATTCCTATCGCTCTTATTGGAAGCCACTCTTCCAACAGACCATTTGGAAATGGGTTTTCCTAAGTGTCTTAGCTTTGCTCACATTACCCTGTTACTATAGTGGGTCTGCTGCTCCAAAACTCAAATCTCATGAGGCTTTCTCATGTCCATGTGGCAAACTCTGTCCAAGCCCCCAGTACAGGAGATGTTGCTAACAGAAGACTAGGTTTTCTTAACCTCTGCAAGTCTCACTGCTAGAATCTTTTTAAGCTCTTGCAACTTCTCCTAAGTTTTCTTGAGTTAGAAATGGTCTTAAATTATACTTGGAACTGATCAGAGGGTTAAAGTATAATAGTAGTAGCTGGTAACTAATCCTGCTCATTGATTGCCAGTTCATCAGCATTGTCCATAGCTCTCCAGGTACAGACAGAGAAGGAAGCACAGACTTCTTACTTTGCAACTCAGGCAGAAGTTTATTTCAGCAGGTATATGATGGGATATTCATCTGTTTATATCAATGTAGACAAACTCATGGAGGGACTGTTAAGTAAGGACCTCAGCCCTGTGCACAGTAAAGCTGTTTTGTACCTGCCTGAGCTATATTCTCAAGGACTCATTAGTTCAAAAGACATTATACCCTGTCAAGGTGAGGAAATTCAAACTTTCCTTGCTCTGCTTTCCAAAACTGACTTTGCTTTCTTGCTTTTGAATCTGTTTTGTGCTCTGCCTCGTTAGAAGCAGCTATAGGAGGTGAGTGGAAAGCAAGAGATACTTCCACGTGGCCCAGATTCTGAGAGCTTTCACTTTTTCTCTGACCAAAAAGGTTTTTGATGCAAACTTGCAATATTTTCTACTAAGTGTTAGCCTAGTGTCAGCTACAGGATGACTTCCATGAGACTGCTGATATTTGATTAAGATGTTATTTCCCATGTTTCATTCCCCAGTAGAATGAACCTTCCAGTGCTTGGCATTCTCTGCTCCTAGCAGAATGTCCCAAAATACAGATGAAGCTGAAGGGTTGAAGAAGCTGTTTTCAAAGCAGCTTAATGAATGAATGGCTTTTAGGTTCTGGCTTTGCAAACATGACACAATTTGCTTTGCACTTTTATTCTTTTTTAAAAATAATCTTAAGATCTAAAAAAGCCCCAGCTGTTATTTTATTTAACGATGCTTTTTGAGCCCTCTTTGCTCCTATTCTTTTAAATACATTTAGAGATCACTGCATATCCAAACCCAAAGAGTTTTATCAGTTGTGTGTCATGTAGATGTGTATCTGGGTGTGATTTTCTGCTGTGTGCATTGTTCTCTGTGTATCACGTTGCAAACAGTATGTGCTTAAACTCTATTGCTGCAAAATATTAATAGCTTGTCCTTTATTTTGGCAAGTCATAAAGATGCAGAAGATTTAATGGATTTGAAAGCATTAAAAAGGAAGCTATTGTTCAACAAACTGTAGCTTTCATTCACCCTGTAACTCTGTAATAAATGCAAGATGTTGAAGGGAAAGGAGCCAAATATTAGCGTGGTCCTAAGAGACCAAACAAATAATGGAGCTACTTAAATTTGTCATTCTTCTTTCCTGATTACACTCGAATCTAAAATGTACCCAGATGTTATTTCTGCGTAGATAGTTTCAGTGTTTGCTTCTACTTTTGGTTTATTGAGCATTGTTAAATCCTTTCATAATGTTTAGAATAGAATGGTTTCCTTTTTATTTATTTTTTTAAGTTTGTGGATTTTTACAGTTTAAGTTCAACACACATTTGAGTATCACAGAGTGCAGGGAATGGTTAACTCTGTGCAGAGCCATTGCAGGGTGGTCTTACCTCATCAGCCCTGTGGGCTTTGTCACACACAAGTGTAATGACAACGACAGCAGCTTTCCTTTCACATATGCCTGTCGTGCTTTGGTCTTTGAAGATGAGGGGGTTCAAACCATAGCCCCACTCTGAGCCTCAGCTACCATGTGACTGAAAGAGTCCTCTGGGCACAGAAGTGCTGGGTGCTTAGATTGACTTTCTGTTGGAAAAATGGGTCCTGTGCTAACGGTCCTGTTGGACCTGGGGAAAGAAAAGAATGTGGATTTGGACTGATTCATAATCCATCAAGCTGGAAGTTGTTTAGGCTCTCTTGATGTTCCCCATCTGAACCCCGTAGTTGCTTACAGAATAAGGATCTCAGTATCAGTAGCTTGTGAAGGTCTGGTGTAAAAGAGGGAAGCAAACAAACTTCCCCTGTGCCTGGCTATCATATGTCGACCCAGATTTTCTTGGAACCCCCCCATCTGTGTGTATTCCTGAGACCTCATCTGCTGACCATCATGCACTGTAAAAAATAAAGGGTTTAGGTGATGAAAGCAATCTTGAATGCAAGCTGTTGTATCAGCCATGTGTGGGCAGACTCACTGTCCACTCCAGATACTCGTTGTGTTGAGGTCCTTCCTTGAGGCTGTGTTGCCATGTGCCTGGGAGCCTGAAGGAACCAAACCAATCCCTCAGAACCCACCCTTGCAAGATTTTTGTGGCAGACAGAGGGGAAAATTGATGCGTGGTAGTTTTGCATCTTCAGTTCCTGTCCTCAGGATAAGGCTGCAGGAGAAGAGGTGGTGGCCTGGACCCAAACTTGGAGAGCTGTTGCACCTGACTGTGCTAAAATGGAGATGACAGCAATTTAAAGACACGAGGAGTGCCTCCTGCTGAAGTGAGTTAGCATTAGTCATTGAATGCAGCGTTTACACGGCGTGAGGAACTAGGCAAAGTCACAGTTACAATAGGAAATATTTTTCCTTTGCCTGCATTGTTACTTAAAGCTTGTTCTTTCCCCAGATAGACCTTCAGGTGGTGAAAAAAGACAGGAAATATTTGGAAAATGCTGGTCTGTTGGTGTTGGGCAGACTGATGCATGCCCCCTAAATCTGTTTCTCCCTGTGCTGCTGTCCTGTAGCAGATTTCTTTAGCAGAAACACTTAAATTCTGCAGATTCTTCTGATGTACAAGTTTAAATCAGGATTAAATCCCACTGAAGAAGTCAGTGATGCTACGCTGGTGCAAAAGCTGCTGTGAGATAAGTCAGGTGATTTTTATTTTGTGATTTTTATTGCATTTGGTATGGGAACTGCAGCTGCTGGCTGGTTTGAGAGGAACATCCTGGATGGCAGGATGGATGTATTTGTGTCAGAAGGAAGCTCTTGCTGCAGATCAAGCTGTGCTGTGCTCATGCTGGATAAACAGGGATGCTCTACGTGCAAAGCAATATTTTTTCCATCCATGTGTGCTACAACGAGCACAATCCAATTTTCAGCATATGTCACTGGAACCAGGCTAGAAACCCAGCATGCAAACTGGTTACCTGCTTGGCCTGGCAGGCTCCGTGCTGCTGGTGGAGCAGCAAAACCAGTGTGGCATTTTGTCATTAACTGGGCTTGTCTCCAGAAACCAATTGTCAACCGCCAGGCGTTGAGATGAGAGTTTCCAGAGGTGAGCTGTGTTGAAGCCAAAGGCTGTGAAAGATGCTCAAATGTTTCTCCCAGTGTGTGTTTAGGCTTAGAATTCAGCCACCTGTAAGTTCATAGATGTCTAAAAGTTGCTGCATTTGGCTGCACAGGTGAGCACTCTGTTTTTCAAGTAGCAGTGAGACCTCCCTTGGGATTTAAAGCTCTGTACAAGGTGCATTAAAAGCTCATCATGAATCCCTTTTGAAGCAAGATGCTAAGGTGGTCTGCTCTGTACAACCAGAATGCAAGCTGTCCATGTTACAAAGTCATTTGACCGCATGAAGCCCTGTTAGTTCTAATTAAGGTCTAAAACCCAGCAATTTGATTGTCTCCAACACCTCTTAATGCCTTAATGGAAAAAGACCTCCATATTTCCTTCTCAAACATCATTGCTAGAGTGCCTGCAAGCCTAAGTCTTTTTTTGTGTCTGACCAGTGGTGATAAGGAAGCAAATGATACCTTATGTGTGTTTGCAGCACATCTACAATAAGTGGAAATATTTTCTGTGCCATATTTTTGATGCTAGGGCTCTATATCCCAGGAGGAATGAAGCTGTGTACCATCACAGCTTGTCACTTCCACAATCAAAAAGAAATGACACTCTTAAATATTTTTATTTCATACTTGGCACAGAATAATGCAGAATTGTATTGAATTGAAGGCAGAATTTACACAGTTACGAGGTTTCAGTCTACACCTTGGTATCCCAGGAAGCTGCTGAAACCTGTTTTCTTGGGGTGTACCTTGTCATCGACTTTTGTTCTCGTCTTTAGCCAGGGCTGTTATTCCTGAGGACAGAAAGGATACTTGCAGATTCAGAAATGCATTTCATTTAGTTTTCAGGTAAGGAGGATGATGCTGGCAGTTCTGCCTTTATGGATGTGGAAGGTAAAGCAACAGCGTAAGGCTCTCTTGGCATTGTGGGAGCCAGTCCCTGCTCCCATCATCTAATGACAGTCTGGGTATCTGTAAGAGATTGCATACCCTAGGAGCACGGGTAGTTGAAGGAGGAAACAGAAAGCACTGTGTTCATGTTTTGAATATTTCCATCACCTTTTAAAACAAAAATGGTGTTTGGGTTTCCTCTAGCAATAAAAACAAACACACAGGGGTGGTGTGGCTGACACAAAACTGTTCCTAGCGTGCAGCAGCACACAGCTGACTGCACTCCACCTTGGGTTGTGTCAGTGTTTCCATTGTAAATCGAATCCATCAGCTGTAAAAAGTCTGGTGTGCTCTGTAACGTGGCAAGGTGCTTCTCTGCCCAACGATGAACTTTCTTCCTTTTCAGCTCAAGTGTGTCTGAATTCTTAATTTCTAGGATACACTTCCAGAGTATTAGTTGGTGTAATAGCAGTGGGAATGCTGAAGTGATTCTCTGGCAGAAGGATACAGCTCGTGCGTGTGTAAAATCCTGATGGACTGATGTACAGTGGGATGTGTTGTGTTATCTACACTTTGTGGTAAAGGGATTGTAATGCTTATCGTAACAAGCAGCTGAGATGCCTGGGGAGATGTAACAGGGGAAGGCACCAAGCAGGCTTTTCAACAGAAGTTTGCCAGTGTGTGCTAATCTTGATTTACAGCATTGTAGCTTTGTCTTAGCTTTGTCTTTTGTCAGCCTAGTTGACCTAACTGCCCAAACGCAGGGTCTCTGACAAAACCCCTCCGATGGAGACCCTGCCTGTGCTCACTGGAGCCTCTGCGAGTCCTTCATTGACCTCTAGTGTTTGGGTCAGGGTGTAGCTAGTGAGAACACAGGCATCTTTCCTTTCTTCTAAGAAAGCACTGGTGTATTTTGTGTTGCCTTTATTATACACGTGTAATCTTTAGGTGTCTCTCAAATCACATTCCTGATAAAAGCCATATTAACTATTAGAGTATTCTTATTGCAGATTTCATGCAACTGCTGATGTTCCTGCTCAGGCCAGTAGTAGTCGTGTGACTAAGGTGTCAAGTGCTCGCTATTAACCTCTACCTCTTTCTCTCCCTGCTCCTCTTTTAGAGGCCTTTGAGTCGTTGCTTCGCTTTGCTGAAAACCGCACCAGTTCCCTGTTGGCGACAGCGTACAGACCCATGGCGAAAGAGGCTGCAGAGCCTGTGAAAGAACTGTTTACAGACATCTCCCTCTACATCCTGGGAGCAGAGACTACCGTGGAAAGCGCAGTGTTACGTTTCTTTGACAGTCTCTTTCCTCTGGTGTACAGTCGGCTAATAAACCCAGGAATTACAGATTTATCAGAGGACTACATGGAGTGTCTCCGGCTTACGAGGCAAGACATAAATCCTTTTGGACGCTATTCTAAAACCATGGTTACAGAGCTGTCAAAATCTCTTTGGGCAAGTAGGATGCTCAGCCAGGCCCTGAGTCTGGGCATCGAAGTGATAAATACTACTGAACACGCAGCTCTCACCAAGGAGTGCAGCAGAGCCCTGGTGAAGATGCAGTACTGCCCACACTGCCAGGGCCTGACGCTCATCAGACCCTGCGTCGGATACTGTCTCAATGTCATGAGGGGCTGTCTGGCCAGCGTGTCAGAGCTGGATGCACAGTGGAGGGAGTATATCTCCACGCTGGAATATCTGGCTAACGAGATGGCTGCTTCCCATGATCTGGAAATTGCACTGTCGGGAATCCAGAACTCCATCAACGAAGCCATCCTGCACGCGCAGCTGAATGGACCGCAGCTCTCCGCTACGGTAAGTGCTCTCTCTTCTCCACTCCCATTTAGCACTTCCATTATTTGATGAATAAACATTTAAATAAGTCGGTGTTGTTTTTGCAGCAATTTTTAGTCTTCAATTAGATCTTTGTTTAATAGTCCGTGAAAATATTACAGATAATTAGGATGGAGTTCAGTAGAGGCTGCTTTGAAATTGAAAGGTTGGGGAGAAGTTTGTTCCTTGACAAGCAACCCTGGAAATCAGATAGCTCTGCCTTATCTGCAGGGTTTTCTAAAGAAAAACTTGTTTATACTTGTTATCAACTATGTATTTCCATACTCTGAACCATCCTGGCACTCTAGGAGAGGTGTTTCCCCGGAGTGTCTTTGTGGCACGTGGGCACGTTCCCCAGGAATTGGTATAAGGGGTTAGAAAAGTCAGTTTCTAAAGGCAAAGAAATTAACTTCTATAATTTCACAGTCCTTTTTACTTTTGTGTTGACTGAGACATCAGAAAAGTAGTTCAGGTCTATAATGAGAACACCCTTTGTACGGAAGTTGGAAAAAGAGCATGGAAAAAACCCAAAAGAAATTTATTTGATGGCAATTGCATAAGGAAAGGATAAAAATAAAGTGGATCCATTTTTGTAAGTGGCAGGTTAAGGAGGAAAGAACTAGGATGGTAGAACTGCCTCATAATAGCAGCCTTTTACTGGCAAGTGTTCTGTCAAAGTGTTGAAGATTAGATCAGAAATCATTGAAATGACAGATCATCCAGCTGACTACATCTGTGTGAGGTTCAACATGACTCTCAATAGAAAAAAAGAGTCACAGTGTGGCCTTAAGCAGGGTGAAAACTAATCTGAAATGCACAGATAGAGCTGCCTGTCTTGAAAGTAAAGGAATTCTTGCAGAGAGCAAATGAGAAGGAAATGCTCACAGCTAAGTATTTAATTCCTGTGCTGAATTCTGGTCCCTGTATTATGTAAGAGAAGAAAAAGACTTTAAAGAGTCTACAAAAAGAAGCTATGGCAGAGGATATCTCAACTAAGGAAGTATTTTACTAGGAGAAAAATGCTGGTATGCATTTAACCTTCACAGATCTATAATATCACAGCTCTCCTCAGTTTAGAACACCTGACTTAGCATAATATCTAGGTTATTAAAAACCAAACCCAAGTACTTGTATTCTGATCAAAAATTTCCCTTGGTGTTTATAATTAACTCAATTCATTGCTTCAGGTTCATTTCTTTTCAATGACACTCGTACCTACTAGTTTTTCTGACGTGAAAAACTAAGACAAGATTTATCCAGGTTCTTGGAGAGTGCCCAGAAGGCATCAGAGCCTGTGTGCAGTGCAGAGCAGCAGGTCTTCTCCACACTACCATCCAGCTGGCAGTGTCATAACATGGCCCATAGAAGCAGCAATAAATCTAGAACATGTGATCCACAGTGTTCTTGCAGCAGCTCTGATTTTCACTCAGCTGTTATTTTTATCTGAGTCTAGAAAGGAAATGAAAATCCAAGTATGCTATTATTCTGGATATTGCTGTTATCTGCCCATAGATAGATACCTCTTAAATCATTGCATGGCTTCATTACTGATTACACACAAGTCATTAGGAAGAAATTTAAGCTTTGTGACTACTAGCAGTAAAAATGATGTGGCAGATATTTCCTGCAAAACAAAACATTTGCTGCCTGTCACAAAATGCCAAAGTGTAATTCTGCATTGCATTTGGCAGCCCCATAATTGAGAGGCACTTGCTTAGCTCACTGACAGGGCAGAATTCATATCAGATAATTACAGATGAACTCAATGGGTGTGTTGCTTTTAGCTGATGTGGAACCAGAATTCTCTCTGCAGCATCTTTCAGGCTGAGCATTTTCTTTAATGGTTATTCTAAGGATTTTTTATTCAAATAATTTTATTTGGGTCTTTCTCAGTTTCCTATGGTAACTTTACAAACATTTTCCATCTTTCATTCAGAATGAATTCAGAAAGTCCTGTTGCATTTAAACCTACATTAATTCTATTTTTTTCCCCCAAAGTTATCTTTGTTTTCTCTCACTGGCAAAAGCTCTGTGCACAGCAGATTAAGTGTTGTTTTAAGGACTGCTCTGTAGGACAGCAAAGGAAGTTTTCTGGTTGCAAATAAAACCTCTGTGCCCATGTGTGTTATCCTCAGTCTTCTAGCTTCTTCAGCTGGCAGCAGGGTAAGAGTGGATTTTGAAGGCAGAGCATTTTCCACTCTTTGAGCAAGCGTTAGTCTGATGGTGATTGAAACCTTGCCTGATCAGTTTCAGAGGATAACCCTTATTTAGAAAATTGAGCTTCATTAAGCTCTATTTCCTTCTCGGAAGGAAAGGAAATCCTCAGGTTCAGGATTTCCGGCTGTGTGGTGGCTTCTCAGAGCCTGGGATCTGATTCTCAATTACAGCAGGGCCCTTCTGGGCTGGGCTGCTGACATTTGTACCCAGTGTATTTACTGCTTGTTTTACTCACAGGATTTTTTTTCAGAAAAGAAGTTACCCTCTCTTTTCCCTCCATAAAAACGTAGAGAACTTTTTGTGCTCGTGAAGTATGCTCTTCAGCTTCTGCAGGAGTGGCCGTGCTGAACCCGTGTACAGTTTCCATTACAAATGCTGTAATTAGCTTCATTCAATTATAAATAATCTATGGAAAATGCATTCAGGGAAGCAGAGTGCTCCTAGTAATTTCCATTTATCCCGAGGCAGCCTTAATAAATGCACCTGCCCTTTTAAGAACCATTCTACTTTTTTTTTTCTTTAATAGACAATGTGGCTAAAAATTCATCGAATGGCCAAAATTTAAATTAAAAGTTTAAATTAAAAAATAAAAATAACCTATTTGTCTGAAGAGTGCATAACTTCAAGAGACTGGCCTCTGCTGATCCCGTCCATCAGAGCCCAGAGAAGTGCCAGGGCTGCTGGGACAGCATGTGGGAAAGGTCACCTTTAAGATATTCCCAATCTCTGCTCGGATGGCTCCGGAACGCGCCGTGGGGCACTTGTTCAGTGCCACTGGCCAGCCCCAGCTCCCTCCACTACTGGGGGTGAAATTCTCCCCTGAACCTCCTTTTCTCCAGGCTGCAGACACCATTTCTCCAGTGCTGCAGTTTTGGCCTTCAGTGGAGCCTGGTCATCTTGCTTGCAGAGTAGCACTGGACCTGAAAGGCACTGATGATCTGTGGGATGGGTTCGTGCTGGGCAGGTGGGAGCTCAAGAGGCAGTGCCCTGCCCGGGTACAGGTTTCCTGCCTGCTGTGTGAATTCACAGCTGCACAGGTTCACCTCTCCTCTCTCTGTGGAGTAGAATGTGTCACTTCTCTGGCATGGAGCAGTGTTATGAAGTCTAATAGCAAAAGGATGATTCTTTCATTCACTAGATTATCAAAGGGTGTAAGATGCATTTGCCTGTTGGTAGACTCTGTGATCTCTGGGCCCCAGGGAATGGTGATCTGTTGCTTGTTCCCCAAGCGTGGGCAGTGCTGTTGGGGGGCTGGCAGGAGCTCTGGGTATCGGTTGCAGTTGTTGGGTCATGCTCCAGCAGCGAGCTCTGTGAGGCTGCCAGCCCTAATATTTGGTGCTTTCCTCCATGCCTTAATTCAAAGGGCAGTGAGGCCACATGGAAATACCTCTTCAGAACAGAAAAATTCTGCCCAGCTTCTGTTGCTGTGTGTTAGGGCTCCATTTGTCGAGGGCAGAGGCAAGATTTTCAAAGAAGAAACATTTTATGGTCCAAATTCCACTTCTGCTCAAAAGAATTTGATCCCATAGTAACTCGTTCTTCTTTTAAACACTTTTCCAAGGTATTGCTACAACTTCCACTCTGCATGTGGCTCCTCATGAAAGCTGCCTGTCCACATGGTGGAAAATGCAAAGTGATGTGTTGTAGCAGAAATATTTGGAATGTGGGAAGGACACATTTTCTTCTGTGTTCTTGCTTCATGATGTTCATAAGCATAAAGTACTTATCTTGGTGCTAATGTTGTAATGGCTGAAAAAGTGTTAAATGAAGAAAATGTGAAAAGCCCCAGAAGGAATTTATTTAGAATGGCCAACTGTTACACAAGACAAAAGTCCAATTTACTGTGTTTATTGATTATAGGAATAATAAAAGCAAAAGCCAATAAAGGTTTGGTAGAGAGGGATTATAAAACCTAGATATGATCAGTGATTAAGCATTAGAAAGATCTGTGCCTTGAGCCAGTTAACATCTTGGAGACAAGTTTACCAATTAATGTGGGAAAAGCAATAACAAAAAGTAATAGAAGAATCAGCTTTGGAAGGAGGAGCAGATAGTGGCAGGATGAACACAGGAAGGGAGGGATAAGTTGCACAATGATAGGAATTTGAGGAGTGTCAGGAAGAACAGAAATAGTGGTTGTGAGAGGAAAAAAAATCTGATCAAATCCCAGAGAAATCACCAAGACTTTTCACAGGGTGTGAAGGCATCAAGGAGAAGGATGGGTAATTCTGAGAAGAGATCCACTAAATTCCAGTGATGTTTTGAAAGGGGATTGGTTTAAGCTTGAAGTGAAAGATGCTATTTTGGGCAGATCATTTAAGTGGTGTTTCTTAGAAATTTTGTGTTGCTCAGAAGAAATGCAAGGAAGGCAGGAGAAGGTGAAAGTTTGTAGCAGGGACTGTTGTCCTTGGTGATGAAAACAAGACAGGCAAAGGATTGAGGCTTTTAATGCCCATCCAACTACTTGTGCTATGGGCATTTGCAGTTAGGGATGTCACTGGGGGCTGGGGAGGCAAATTACACGGAATTAACAGCAGATTAGAATTTAGAGCAAAGAAAGTTAACAGAAAATACTTATGGGTATATGGTTGTTCTTGGTCCACAAATCTCTTATCACTGGTTTTAAAACTTCCTCTTGTTGCAAGGCAAGTAGTCATAAAATGCATGCTCATCACCCTCCACTGGCTTCTAAACTTCCTTCCCTGAAGCCATTTCAAGTGCACTTCTCTCATTGTTATATTACTTCATCATTAATGTTTTGATTCCAAAAACTACTCTTGGTGACCACCACGTGGTACTTAGTATGAAAGAAAGTGGTTGCCTTGCAGATGAATTTGGGGAAGACCTCTTGGCATACCATCATCTAAGGTGCCAAGAAGCTGCATATAATACCTTTGGTAATGAACAGGCAAGCTATGTAGAGATTTGTTGGGTTCAACTTAAGGATGGAAAAAGGGGCTTCAACCTCTGAGAGAACATGCCTGGTGTATCCTGAAATGCCCACATTCCTCTGGGGCTTGAGACAGAATTTAGGGGGGAGGGGGTGGTCTTTGGAAATGAGAAAAAAAATTAAAATCCTGCCCTGAATGTTCTGGTGAAAATTCAGCAGTGTACAGAAGGCTTAGAGAAAGGATTTTAGGTGATCTGAAGTTATTAGGAACGGAAAAGAAAAGAACTCCTGAGAAATAAAAGACCCAAGACCCATTAAAACAGTCACCTTTAGGAAAATAAAAGCTTAGAGCAGAGACTGCCAAACTTCCAGCAGCAGGAGATTGATGCCCAGTAAGCTTACAAATTTGAAAAGGAAACGGTAGTACTATGAACAAAATAACTTTGTGCTGAGTGAGTTCACAGCAACAAAGGGTTGCTGCCAGCCAGTAATGAACTGCTTGATTAAAGACAGGGAACAGTATCAGAAAACACTCCTGCAGATTTTGGAGAACACTCAGAGCTGAACTCAGGTGCTTCCTTCCTGCAAGTTTTCCAGTTCAAAACATCAACACCAGCTGTCAGTAAGTAGAAGAACTGTACTTAGCAGAGGTTAAAGCACTGTATTTGATCCCTGGTTGTTAGATGGCTGAAAAGGACTGTACAGATGTACAGGCGAAACTGCGCCGTGCAAGATTTGCACTAGAAATGGTATTTAAAATGGCATTTTGCTTTTGCTGAGCACTCTGCAGGAAACCTTCTATGAGAACAGAAATTAGAGGCAGTGCCTGACTGGGATGAGGTATCTGCAGGTGACCTTGAAGGAGCTGGGGTGGTTGCCCTGCTGATTTAGCGGTGTTTCTTCCCGATGGGATCTGCAACGACACAGTCATGCTGAAGGCGTGACCTTGTTTGCTCTGTTGTCATGAACCAAAGGTACACAAACGTGTCAGGTTCAAATGCTTTGTGAATCCAGGGACAGGAGGAGAATGACCTGGTGAATCTCCCCGAAGACTCACCTTGTAATGTAAGGACCTGTTCCTGTGAGAAATGAGAAATGATTTGTGGTGATGTAACAGACAAAAAAGACATCTACATTAAAGTTTTATTTATTTCTCTTGGGCTTGATGGTTGTTTAGATACTACAATCATCCTATGGTCAGTCATGAATGAATTTTTAGAAGTGAACAGTGGAAGTACATATCTGGAATCAACTGAATTTCCTGGAGTATAAGCATCTAACTGTCATAGTCAGCTTTGTAAGTCTTGCCACGTGCTCTTTGCTTGATTTAAAAGCATTTTGACACTTGAGTACTGTAGAAGTATTTCTGGAAATAATCATCTAAATTGTTTAATGTATTTGCCTCATTCCCATCTGTTACAAAAGTCCTCTGGAGAATTAGACCCCATGTAGTTGTTGAACAGCTCTTTAAGGGGATGCAAGGAGCTTTTTTGGCCCGTGCTGGTTAATGACAGTTCTCTTCCATGCAGATGTTTGATATTAAAGAGCAGCCTGATTTCCGGGTGTTAAGGATCATCTCATCTGTTGTGACAGAACTGCTTGAAATCTGGGATTGATGTCAACGTGAAGTAGCTTAAAATGAAATGCATATATCTCCAAAAATCTACATTATTATCAAAACAGGACTAAAAACCACCATATAATTACAGTTGAGTCAGTTCAGAGAGATATTTACTGGGTATTATCCACCTGTCATGTTACTTGACAAACACGCAGCGAAGAATTGGGTTTTACAAAACCTCTATAGCCTGGAGTTTGCTTTTGCAGAAGTGATCGTTCACGGGGGTGTAGGTGTCTGTCCCTACCCTGTGGCATTCCATCACAAGTCACATCTTACCTCCCGACTGACTGCTGACTTGCTGATAGTGCTTAATCACGCTATTAACAAGTCATTAATCTGGAGTAAGATAAAAAGCTCTTTTTCTGCTCGGTGGAGCAGTATTTGAGGTCTACTCTCCATTCCTTAAATCAGGGGTTTTGAGTAAACATGTACCCTGAAAGTTCTCTTATACATTCCTATCAATGGAATTGATGGATGTAGCTTTTTAGCAGTGTTTGATCTGAGACCAGCTCTGACTGTGATTAACTATTTGTGGTTAATTACTGAGAGTAAGGTTTGGGGCTGCTGCCTTCTGACAAAGGCTTCTGTCATTGAGAGGGATCACTGCACCATTCCTTTTTCTATTCACAGAATCACAGAGTGTTAGGAGTTGGAAGGGACCTCTGGAGATCTAGTCCAACCCTCCTGCCAGAGCAGGACCAAAACGAGAGCAGATCCCTCAGCAATGCACCCAGACAGGGCTTGAAAGGCTCCAGAGCAGGAGACTCCACAACCTCTCTGGGGAGTCTGTTCCAGGCTCTGTAACCCTGACAGTCAAGAAGTTCTTCCTCATGTTGAGGTGGAACCTCCTGTGCTCCAGCCTGTGGAGGGTAAGGATAGCAGGTTAAAAAAATAAAGCCAAGAAACAGTAACCTGCTTTCAAGGCAAGAGGCCTGAAGAGTTTATTAAATGAGATAATTAGTTCCCCTATTGATTTGAATTCTGTTTTTCTCACAGGGCTGTGCATCTGCACGATACGACCATTTTATCTCAAAACAGCTGCTTTGCTTCATTTTGTTTGCCAAACTGAGGCTCTGAAATTTTTCAGCACATTTTGGTTCTTAGAGAATTGGTTCCTAGAGAATTAGTTCCTGGGAATTTTACAGCCAAGTGTAATTTTATTAAAATAATAATGAGAAGTAAAACCCAGAGTCAAACCCTGTATAAAAGAGATGTTCAGAATGATTCTCATTTTCACCCCAAAGCTGACAATGCTGAAGAGTATACCCTAAGTCATCGTGTCCGTGCCCTGTTTGACTTGAACTCGATGCTGTGTGAAGAGGAGGGGGGGTCTGGGCCTGATGGCAGGGTACGAGCTGCAGAAGAGAGGTCCTATCAAAGCCCTAATCATAAAGCTGCCAAGATGGCACAGTTGTAATTTCACAGAGACAACGCTGTCACTCAGCACTCTCTGTCAGACTTGGAAGATGACTCTGGTGTTTGCTTGAAGCACTCTACTGGGCAAGGCAATCAATGGTTGGGATAATATTTATGGAAATGATGATACTCAGGATGACAGATGATGTGCTTAGTGTTTCAACAAGAGTTGTGTACACTTTATTCATTGTTTCTACTTCTTTCTTTTTTATTCTGGTCTGTGCACCTATTGTAAACCTCCCCAGATCGTGCAAGTCATCGACGGAAACTGAGTGTTATTTTCTACTACAAAATCAATTTAAATTACAAAAGAGAAATTAGATGTGCAGGTCTTTTTACCAACCTGACTTTCTCTATTGTGGTTTATTAAATATGATGGATTTTGGAGCTGCAGTGCTTTGGAATTTTGGCAGTTCTGTTTGTTGTGGTTAATTTTTGGTCTTATAAATTAACGAGGCATCAAACAATGAAGGTAGAGTGTTGCTGGGTTGGGGTCCAGTCCTCGGTAAAAAATGCAGCTCTAGCATATTGGCAGCTAGACTGCTTGTTATTCATTGTAAGGCATCTAGCTATGGGAGTGTTAGATGTTTGACAGCATTGAATAGATTCCAGTCAGCCATACAAACTACCTCCAGTGAAGTGGAAAGGACCATAAAATTGTTTTAGCAACAGCTAATTCTCTTGAGTCTTTTAAGGCTTTTTTTCCCCCTTTTTTTCTTTAACTGTTTGGTTGCCAGTAGAAGATTTGCCAATTTATACAGTAAATGTTCCCAGATTGATTTCATTTTATAAGATTAGTTACGAAAGCTTTTCACTTATTTTGCATTTAATGGAGTTTAGAGTTGGAGGAAAATGCCAAACCCACCCCAATTGTGTATTTAACAATGGTACCTTTCTTTGAATATAAAAACCAAACCATAAAGTTAAATTTTTTTTTAATGATTTTTCTATAAATAATTTCTAGTCCTATTTTTATCAACAAGGCATTTGGGTGCTAGGCTTTTAACTAGAAGGTATTTTGCTTCATAACACTGCCCATCTTTTAGCTGTTGAAATGCCACAGAAGCTTCGTGCTGCAGGGTTCTTTTACAAGCAGTTTGGAGACTTGGCTTTTTCATCTCCAGCTAAAGAGGAGTGTTACTTCTTCCATCTTTCCTCAATTTTTTTTTTCCCCTCCTGAATAGCTTAGACTGATAAAATTATCACTACCAGCATTCAGTCTTACAGTAAAAATGCCAACTGTGCTAGGGAGGCATCAGGCAGCCAGCAACATCAGCACATAGGTCTGTGCTGGCTCGGGGCTAAAATAGCCAACTTGTGTGAGGAAACCTAGGGGACAGCTTGGAAACAGCATCCCAGTGACTCATGGTAGGTGTTCCCTTCTCCTGTAGCAGATGAGGTGCAAGTCACTGGTGATTTTATTGTGGTTCTCCAGCCTTTTTTAAATTGTAATGAAGCTTTACTAAGTTTTTTACTCTTCGAGTCTGTCTACACAGTGAGGTGAACTTCCAAAGCCAGTAACTTCTGCTTGAGCAAAGCCCTCATTTGTGACAGGAATTCATCATTTGTATTTCTGAAATGATGGGCATTGGCAGAAAGGGAAAAGGGCTACAAAGGACTGAAATAGTAATTTGAGGTAGTGAAGAAAAATATGATACCATTCCTAATTAAAGTAGGGACTGTAAAGAAATCTTCAAAGGAAGATAATATAAAAGACCTGCTGGTAAGGGGGAAATCTCTCTTGGATCTAATTGCAATAGTTTATAAAACAAATTTATCACAGGATGAGACAAGGACTGGTTCAGAGAGAGTTTAATTTGCTTAGAAATATGGAAAAAAGGAAGGGAGAAAAAAAAATATAACCGAGTGAGAAGAGACTTAGAAGAATATGAAGTTGAAAGAAGGCAAAGCAATGAAAAAGGTATGGAAGAAATTGAGACAAAAATTGATACAAAAGATATGGAAAAGAACTAGAAAAGCAATTGTAGGAAAGAGAAAAAACCTTATTTGAAGAATCAGAGAGCTGAACTGTGTTTTAGGACAGAATAAATGATGATTTTTTACAGACTGTAGGCAGGTATCAGCAGATGACATGGGCTGGCCAGCCTTACCAACCACTAAGCTTTTCCTAGTATGGCTGAAGATATTCCATGGGATGAGTTTCCCATGATGCCAGCTGACTGTCAAGGTGGACATACGCCTCTGGAGAAATCTGCTCTGCTCTGCCTCTTCTCCCTGTAATCAATTCAGAGTGCTTTACAAAAACACACTTTGTGTTTTGATTTTGTTTTTCTTTTGTAAGGAATGTGATGCATTACTCTGTAAGCTTTAATCATGAAGTATATATAATCTATCCTCCTGTTGTCTGAGCTTGTCCAGGATATACCCACAGTTCTGAGGCTTCATCCTTAATGGAATTAAGAAGTCAGCTTCTTGCAGGATCAGGTCAGGAAGCTGCTCCATTTATAGATTCCAAGTTTCGGTATGAGCTTAATTCTTCATGGTAGTTATTTCAACTGACAATTCTCGTGATATGAAGTAAAAAAGAATGGCTTGTTAATCAAAGTTAACCATAAAAATATATAATTGGTCCATGATTACATTTGGAGACTACATTTAGTGACCCAGGATTCTACATTGTAATTATGTTTTTTTTGACCTCAGATTCCAAAGAAGTTGTATTAAAAATAGAGGGAAGTCAGCATGTGAGTTTTTCAGAGCAGGTTACGCCTCAGCCTTTTTCTGTTCCTCTTTGAAACTTTAGTCTGAACATTTTTTTCTGGTTTCTAGTTCTCAGAAGCTTTGCCCTCACACAGTTCATGATGGGTTGAATGCTGGATGTTTTCCACAGCTAGTACAGAATATATCGGGTGGAATCAGATGGTGCTGAAGCTGGAAGAGATCCCAAGAGGCTATCTGTCTAATCTAGTGGAAGGATCAGCTATATTTTTATTTGTTTTATGTTACTTATCTAATGGACTAGAACGGTACTTCTGGAATGCTGGTGCCAGATAACCAGGAAACAGTTAATTTCTTTTGTATTTCTGTCTGCTCTTGTTACATCCACCTCTTCCAGTCCATCTAACTAAGGATGACAATCTGACTTAAAGGACAGAGCCAGTAACACCACTCTGGTTTTTGCATTGATATAAACCATATTCACATAGTTACAGTCCTGTCCTTTCACACTTCTGGTCTGGTAGCTGCCTTAATCTCTAAATAATACTTTTCATTCTTACCTCTAGCTTATCAGCTCTGTGGTGCTTCTCTGAATTTTTGGGAAGCACAAGGTTTGTTAACTGCTTAATAGTACAGTGCAATTGTAGTTTGGTGTAGAACAGGCTCAATACTGAAGATGCAGAAGTAACAAGTGCTCAGGGAAAGTGCTAGGTTGAGCAAGAAAAGAAGAGTGTGGATCTGTTATTGTCAAATTTCAGCTTCTTAGAGAAAGGTGGAAGATTTAATCTAAAAAGAAAGGAGTCTTCAGCTTCTGAACTGAAAGGTATGAAAGTTTTTGTCTGAAGTCTGGGAGAATAAGACTGGTGTTTGGAATTGTGGTGGTATGACAAGGGAAGGCTGAGGAGGTGGTGGTGAAGGAGATGAGCCTCGGCATTCTGCTGTTGAAGAATTGGAAAATGACTTTGGAAAAATGTAAGGGAAGAGAGTTTGTGTCATTGATGAGAGGGGATTGGTATTTTTTTCCCCCTGGGACTTCTTCACACTTCCAGTCTGCTTTTCTAAATGCTTGTCCTAGAGCTATGCTGAAGTTGGTTCTACAACACAACAGCATTAATCAGAACTAGGTGGTGGTTGATACTACTGTGAAGTTGCATAGTTAGGAACTGTTTCTGGGTACTTCTTGGAAAGCCAGAAATTAAGCCATCAAATACTAGACAGGTCTCACCTTGACCTCCCTGATTTTTATTGTAGCAAGTTTATGAGAAAAATAATGAAGTAGTTTTTCCCTTTTTACCAGAAACACCTTTAAATTTGCAAACTGTTTGAGTAGAATGACTGTTGTTTTCCTTGCTTTATCTGTAGGTTTCATTGCATCCCTAAAGTTATGTGGACATACTGAAAAGTATTAAAGACTAAGAGCTCCTCCAGTCTTTTGAGACTACAGAAAATTGGTGTTACTGAAGCAGGGGACACTTGCTGCATGCCAAAGTTAGATCATGCACAGCTTCTGGTCTGATAAGTAGTAGAACTTGTGAATAACTTCACTTCTTTTATTTGCTGCCTGTGTGTACTTTCTGCTAGATTCAATTGGAGATATCTGGTTGTTGGCATAAGATGTATCAAGTTTTCATGAGTTATACAGAATTTTCCTGTAGGTGTAATCATATCTTCATCTTTATAGCTGTTTGTGGAGCATACCTGGCAATCTCAAGATTCAGAGAGTATGTTCCCCTTGAGTTCATTATCAGCAAAAATGGTATGTGGGATCTTTTGTCCTCTTCCCTATTTGAGTGTTAGGAGGTACATCTGGCTGTGATGTGCTTATCAGGGCCAGAGATTAAGAGCCCGCTGATGCTGTGGAGAGGTAAATTACTGCAGAAGAGCTATTTAAGGAAGCACAGACAGTCCCTGATAAGATCACTACTCCACATCATTTTCATCGGAGTCCCATAACCCCCAGCCTCTTGTTAATATGCTAACGTGTCGAGTGTTTTGCTTCAGGAGGAGACCAAGGTCACGCTTCCCTCCCTACCCAAGAGACTATGGATAAATTGTCCCTTTCCGTCAATTCTATTAGTGCTCAAATGTTGGCATTATCAGCAGGGAAGATGTGTACGTCTGCACACCGATATCAAAATCTCAACCATGTTTTGCCTGGACTCAGGACTGCTTTACCTGACAGCCTGGATGACACCAAAAGCCCCCAAAAGATGGAGGAATAATAGAAATACTGAATATTCTGTCAGTCGGGTACCAGATCTCGATATCAGACAGCCTGAAGATGTAGCATTCTCAAGACCCTAAGTGCAGCTGTATAAGCCCGGGGTAGTATTTTTCTGCCAGTCACAAGTATCTCCTCTCCATTTCTAATATATTCTCTCATTTAGAATGCACGGTCAAACTTCAGCAGAGAAAATGAAGGCTAAGTGCTGTAGTAAAACAATAGTTTGTACAGTGATGGCAAATACAGAATGGTGTAGAAAGATGGTCTGGAGAGGATAACCATCTAATGAGGTGTGAGGAAATACTAGTGTCAAAATCCTTAAAGGTGACCATCACTCCTCCCATGAGATGCCTGGCAGGGGATGATGTTAAATTGTGATCCATGTAATGAAACCAGCCAGCTAGCAAAAAAAAAAAGTTCTATTTTGCTTTCGTGTTTCTTGTAGTGGTTGGTTTATTTTGTGCACTAATGGGAGAGTAAGACTATAAATATTAGCCTGTCACTGTAAGGTCTGAGTGGTTCCAGTTTCCCCTGTGCACGTTGTCTATTTGTAAAACATTTTATGAAAGATTAGAGAGATAACAAGGAAGTCTGTGCCTTGCTGGTTTGCTGGCAAAGAACTCAAGACCACTTTTGCTTCATAGCATCTGGATTTTCTTGAGTCAAGCTGTAAGATGGTTATGTCTTCTCTATTATTGATTGGTGTTTTTTCCCTCTTAAATACATTTCTGAGGAAAAACTTTCCAAGGAAGTACACTTGCTTTAATAGCAGAAGGGAGGCAAATCTTTTAAAATTTCATAGACCTCAAAGCTGTGCAGCCTATTTTATAAGTGATTTGGAGGGTGTTTTTGTTTAGGTGTTTGCTTGTAAAGTGCTTTTTCCTTTTTTTTTTTGT
>VWZY01001536.1:0-23694 GCA_013399075.1 Chloroceryle aenea | reverse complement strand
AAGAAAATCCTTCAGATAGTACTGCAGGCTCAAGCTGATTGTTCAAAATTATCCTATTTACCTTCCAAATGAATTTCAACTGAATTTCAACTCTGGAATTCAATTCCTGTGAGAGCAACAGGTGAGTGACAGTGAAACCCAACAATATCTTTAAAACCACAAATACATGAAGTCCAGGGGCAAACAGTCCACATCCTAGCTATAACAAAGAAATGCCCAGAAACCATGTGGCTTCAGGAGGGATGAGACCACTGGTCTCTGAAGATTCAGGAAGAAAACAGACATCCTACCAGAGAAACTCAGTCTCATTGGAATGGAATCCTCCTGGGGGCTCGTGGGCTGCTGTGATCTTCTTGTGAGTTCACACAGGTATTCGCTGTCATCCTCTGTGCCAATAAGTAATGCAAAATGTAGAGTTGGCAGATGGACTTGTGCCTGTCATGTAACCCATCCCCTGCCTGAGGAAAGAACAATCATCCTGAAGTCACTACTAACAGATATTGTTTAAACTCTTCTTAAAGACCTCTAATGATGGAGGTTCTGTGATGTCCCCAGACAGTCTTTGCAGATCTTTCATATTACTGTTAGAAAGTCTCTCTTGATTTCTAACTTAGATCTCCAGTGCTACTTTCTGTGAACTTGGTTTTTTTTCTTCATGCTGACTGATACCAATTTCTTCAGCCTTTATTTGTTAAATTCTTTAGATTTGTGACTTTTTTCATTCCTTTTCTTTAGCCTATTTCCACCTGCACAGTTGTTTCTTCAAGCAGCTTGATACTTGCAGGGCTGTGCCTTGTGACAGGCATTTTGAAGTCCAGTAGGTCCCTTCATCTAGTTGGGGTGTCTAAGAGGGAAGAAGGAGGAGAGGAATAGATCTATGATTCTCTGAAATGAACACTTCATGGGGCAGGAAAGAGTAAATCTGAAATTCAGGAACTGTAACAATCCTACCTCACCCTCCTGTAGCCAAGGTAGGTGAAGACACTGGGATTTTGAGGAGCCAGACAGCTTTTGGAGCTGGAATATTGAGGATAATTGAGGATTATGAGCTAATAAAGTTCCATTTCTTCTCTTGTCCTGTATTATGTGCCTGGCCTCTCATGGACAGCTTCATGCATAGCTTGGTTACATCAAACCCTTGAGAATCAAGCCTTGGAGAAAACAATGAGAGCTTATCTTTGTATTGGGAGGCAATATCAATAGTGTAGCATGGGGACTGGGTTGGGGTTTTGTTTGGTGTTTTTCTAGACTGCATAAAACTATTCCATGGATATCTCTTTTTTTCTGTCTACATCTACATTACATTTCAGATTTATGGGTAGCTTTTTAAAGATTGTTATCTTCTGGTGCTTAGGTAGAGTTAATAGTGCCTTCTTTTGGCAGTGGTTATGGGCTCTTAGTGTTCAGCCTAATGAAAACATCTGTCTTTTTGCTCAAAAGTGTTTTCTGATACATTCAGATACTACAAAGAGATTAAAACAAAGTAAGAAACAATTTTACAGAATGAATTTTTAGGACTTGTTTTAGGACCTGGGATAATTCTTTAAGACCTCCAGGTTTTAAAGCTAAGTGAATGTGGGACAAACAACCCATTTTAGACAAGCACCATGAAATCAATTCCTTACTATTTGTTGTCATTCAAGTAAAAAGGGAACTAGGAATATCCATGGGTTACAGGGTTTTTTGATACCTACAAAACCATGACAATTATAAAGGCTTTTTCAACTCCAAGTGCTGCAGAATGTGCTGCGTTTCGTATCCCTCTTGAATTTCCAGCGAATCTTGTAGAACTGAGCAGAGGAGATCAGATTCCCAAATAAATGGTATTTCAAAGTTGATTTGATTAGGGCATTTCCACTGTGACACGGATATCTTTTGTTTGGTAATTCAATCACAAGTGGAAGCATATTCTGTACATCTTGTTCAGTTTGCCCTCTGGCTTACCATGATGGGATAGTCTTTTTCGTATCTACCAACAGATCAAGTAATTTCTTCTCCCTAGCCTTCCTTCTGTATTGTTCCCTTGTTTCTCAAGCAGTTCAAATCTTTTTCTTTTTTTAATGGAATAAATATAAGCCATATAGGAAAATTCCTGTAAGGAATTAATCATGTTTTGTTGTTAAAATTAACTTTTTGGGAAAATAATTAGCAATCTTTCCTTTTTTTATTATTTATCCCCAGGTGATTGGGCTTTGAGGGTTGCCAGCAGAGCAGCAGAATGAATTTCATGAACCTAAATGAAGATTGTATATCTCCTAGGCACGTAGAATCGTATTTACCCCAGAGAATAAATTTATTTGGTGGTATAATCCTTCACTGATGGCAATAGAAGAGGTTCCGAGTTCTTAGACAAACATCTATAAAATTAGATTGGCTTAACTGAATGCCACCAGTAGCTACTGTACTTTGCTTCATACTGGAGTTGAATATGCAGAATGCCAGTGAAGTTTTAAAATCTATAAGAAAATAGCCAAAAGCAGCACATGTTCAGATGAAGAATTTGGTCATGCGTGTTTTCCAGCAGCTGTTTTTATTTTAGGTTTAATTTAAAATACATTCAGCTTAATTCCATGTTCAGAATCATCAAAGCCTACGAAAAATCCTCAGATTTTGTTTCAGAGAGATCATTATCAAGTTCTGAGCAATTGTATGTTTATTGCTTTCATATTTTGCATTTCTGGGGTTTCATATACTACCCAAGGGCATGCTCTAACTCAAAAGAATAACAGGAATCAGCATGCTTTTCATTTACCCTTCTTCATTATTACAGGCATGCTATATTAAGACCTGTTTTAGAAACAAACCAGTTTTACTTTTTAACCTCCCATGTGTTTTATTAGGTTGCTGAGGTTGTCAAGTATTATTTTTTCTTAAATAGTTCCGAAAAGAAGAGGGTTTGGTCCCAATTCCCATTCATGCTATGCCCCTATAGACAGCTGTCCCTAAAGGCAGTACAATACTCTGCTACATACCACTGCCCTCCCACCCCAAATTCTATTACTTATCAATCAGGAAAAAAAAAGTTGGACTTCACTCTTTTTGCTTAGGTAGACAAATAGCAGGCTGCTCTTCCCACGTTTTGTTTGCTGCCGTTGATTGCTGATGTTGATTCAATAAACTGGGGCTCAAGGACTTTGAGCTGGTTGCTGTGCTCTGGTTTTTATTATATTTAGCCAGTATGCATCCTGAATAATGAAAATGATGAAGTTTAGGGGACACTCAAGATGTTTTCAGTATATTTTATATTCAGTTCAAGATGAGCTCAAACCCAGGCCCAGCTATGCCCCAAGTAGACCGATGAGCTGACATCAGTGAAAGTATTGGTGCTAAGTGGGAAATTCTGTGCAGATTTTGGAGGAGAAAGAAACTTGAGGAAGGAAGAAGGAAACAAACGTTGAAATTTAAGAAATGGGAAAAAATATTTGTGATTATTTTTCGTGCTTTTATTGGTTGCTAAGAGACTACAAGATTCTACCAGTGAGCTGCTTGCCTATGTCTAGTTCTGTTGCCTTGCAAGAGTTGAAGATGAAGTTGTAACTACGGTAGTTGCTGTGTGGTAAGGAAATTATTTTGGGTACATATAGAATTCCTAGCTGTGGTTTCTTTTCTACAGCCAGGTGATAAGACCTCCCTGGCCTGCCAAGCTCTTGCTTCAAGAGCTTGCTTCTAAACGAGACCTTAGGTCCTATCCCAGCAAGTGCTGAAAACTGAGCCTTTGGCTGATTTATTGGCTAAATTTGAGAGAACATACCCCAGAATTTGCAAGATTAAAACCTCGCTGGATTCTTTTTGGGTCAATATTACACTGATCCTTGAATAAGGAAGTCAAAGAAAGCAAGCAGAGCTGTGGGCACCAAGGTAGGAGAATGAAATAACAGCAGGCTCTCCTGTTTTCCATTCAGCCTCTGCAAATGGTCATTTAGTTGGATATGCCACTGAGGATGCTGTGAAGAAAGTTAGGGCTTCCCAAAACTGTCAGTTCATAGGCTAGCTACTTATGAAACTGAAACTGGTGTCACATCTGTGAGCTGTGTGCTGCTGTGGAACACTGGTCATGAGGGACGGGGTCCACTGGGGCCTGACACAGATGGAACCCCGTGACAAGGGGAGAGGTGGTGGAACAGGGCTGCTGCTCCAAGGGTGTCTCTGAGAGCAGCATCCTGGTGGGAAGGGCAGGTCCTTTTGCAGCCCAGTACCTGTGGTAGCCGTTCAGCAGCAGGGTCCAGTGCTGCAGGTGTAGGTGGGTGCAGGAGGTGACCGTGATCTGCTCGGTATGTGTGAGAAGTGGGTTCTGCTCTGCGGGAGCACCCGGGCAGGGCAGCTGAGCAGGTTCTGCACTTGGATCACACAACCTGACGGATCTGCCTGTACCACAGACACCAGCCTGGGCCATCTGAGAGTGCCAGTTCACCAGCTTGGGCTGCAGAGACTGAGATTCAAGCTAAGCACCCTGAGCAGGAGGTTACTTTGTCCTTTGCTTTACATTATCTTGGGCCTGCTTTTTCAGGGCAGTGTCTCTTGGCTCAGGCATTGAAAGGACCAGTGGTTTAATTTAGCTTCAGTTTGAGCCACTGATGCTCTCTTGGGGCTGCAGAAAAAAAAAAAGGGAAATGAAACTCTTCTCTAGTGCACTGAAGGAGGTAAAGAAATGCATGCTATTAATGAACAACTCGGGTACATGTTTTGAAGAGCAGATGAGCACAAACCCTATAGCCCAAATCAACTGCTTCCAGTTCCTATTTTAGGCAAGTAAAACAATTATTGAATGAAACAAGTTTGTGTATTCAGGGCAGTTTAATTACAGCCTTAAACAATACCCTGGGTTGCATTGGTGATTGCCAACTCCTGTTGCTATGCTGGCCTACTGGGTGGTCTTGGCCACTAACTGGGTGCATCATGCCTGGATTTGGGTCTGCAGAGGCAGCCTTGGATCCAGGGGGATGTTTGTGAGACAAACTCTTGTGAGATTTGTAGCGCAATTCTGCAAATCCACAAGTTTTAGGGAGGCAAGTATCTAAGCATGTGGGTGCTTTGCCAGAGCTTTTGAACTCAGAATGTGATTTAATCATTAGAGAGCTAAACTGGTTGTCAGGTGTTGGTCAGTTCCAAGCCTGTCCTGCGTGTTTGTATCAGATTTGTGAATCTCTCCCCTTAGCCTCCTTGTCTGAAAAATGGGGATTCTGTGACTCTCCCGGGACTGTAAGGGAGGGAAGGGACGGGAGGGAAGGCTGCAGTGTTGATAAATGCCACTCAGATCTGCAGCTAGAAGTGAGCAGAGTGCTTCCCACCGAGCACATAATTGTCCTTTGAATGCTGTACCATGCTATAGGTTTGCAACTTTGATGAGGAACTTTTGCTGTGCTTTTTGATAGTGTTTTATTTCATTTTGTTTTTTAATCATTATTCATGAGCTATCTGAATTAAACGAAATTATTTTCCCTCCTAAAATTCAATTTTCTTTTTCTTTTCTTTTGCAGTGCTTAGAATGTGTATGGAATGATAGCAATTTTACTAGCAATTTATAGCAATTGCCATCAGCCATAATACTTCTTTTGGCTCAGTTTTTATCTGGTATTGTGGCTGAAGCACTTGATGTCCTATAGGGAAGGTAGAAAACAAAAGTCCTGAATCTTAATCCTGTCTTGTTGACTTCAAGAGACATGAGATGAGTCTTTTTTGTAAAGTACTTGGCCACTGGAGAAGTGTACACAAACCTCTACACTATGTTTACCTGTTCTTCCCTCCTGCTTTGGGTGTTTGCTTGGTTTGGGTCCCTTTCTGATGCTGCAATTAAGGACCCTCAGGTCCAGCAGGGACATCCACATTTAAAACTCCTTACTCTTATCCTCCAGGATACCTTCACCCCTAGGCCATGTTACCGACTCAATTACAATTCCCTGATACCCAATCCCGGGACCTCTTTTCCATATTTCCATGCAAAGTCAGGTTTTGTGTCGAGAATCCCTATTTTCTGCCAGCTTTCTGCATCCACTCCCTGGGCTTTACATCTCCCCACGTGTTCACTGTGCTGCCTTTTATGGGATAGGATCTGGGCTGTGCTGCTTTACTGCACGGCTGGCAAAGCGTGATTGATTCTTGACAGCACTGCTAACACTAATGCAGCGTGTTGTCAGAGCTGGTAACTCACCTTCAGTCAGTTACTGGCAAAAGGTGATTAGTTGTTGCTAAATGGACACAGTCCCAGTTTATTGAAGCAACTCGAACTCGCTGGTGACTCCACTTGATGTCCCTGCTTGAGTTTGTCAGGCTTACAGTGAGCGAGACTTAACATCGTAAAAGGAGAATTAGTTTGGATTAAGATGTGTTTTTAAAAGGCAAAATGTTAAGCTGTTCCTACTTTCCAGCTGAAAGCCATCCTTTCTGGTTTTCTTCCTATTCTCTATGAGTATTTCTCTGAGATGTTATGCAAAGTCTGAGAAACTTCAAAAGAAAAGAAAGGCTATTTTTTTTTTTTTGTCGCTCTTGTTGCAGAACTTCATCAGAAAAGGATCAGACAAGTACATGAATAGATCTGAGAAATGTCAGTGTGCCATCAGCGAGGGAATTGTTTCTAGACTAAGAAATAATGGCAAAATTTCTTGGCGAGATATAATGGTTTAAAGTGGATCCTTCTGTTGCCTTTTTCCTTTTAACAAAGCACGGATCACAAATGATGTTTGGAACGAGAAAGGCCTGACAACCATAAATGATGTAGAGTCATGGTTTTGAATCTGTTATAAGCATCTTTATTCCTGGTTTTTAGCTGGTTTAATATGGTTCTTCTTCCCTAGCACCCAACTGCTGTAACCATACCATTCCCACACTCGGAGCACGGCCAACAGGAATCCTGTAGACAGCAGGGAGTTCAAGACAGTGCCTTCTTGAGACTATTGCTTTATTTATCAGTTGGCCCTTGTCTCTTGAAAACAAGATGGATTTAGTATCTTCCTCTAGTTTCAACTGCAGGAATGCTCAAGCAATAAATGGACATTAATGGTTTAATAGTCCTAGGTAGATCCACATCAGTCAATTCCTCCTGTCATCCTTCCTTTCTCCAAGTATACAAGGGTGGACTCTGCCTGCTGCCCACATTCAGAAACCAGCAGCCTGTGGCTGCCAGTGGAGCCTGTCCCAATAGAAGGGACAATTCAGGTCCCCAGGAGAAGCTTGGCTTTTGCACTCTGTGCAGGGTCCCAATCTTCTACTAACATCTGCCTCGGGTCCTAAGGTAAAGTGGAAATCCAGCTGTTTTGCTACCCGGTGCAAGCACCACATCCCTACTGCATTAGAAGTGACTTCCTTAGGACACGGAAGTTTTAGAACTTGCTTATAAATTTCATGTACTTGTCTCAACATGAAAAATGTCTTCTCAACATTTTCAACAAGGGCAGCTGCTGCTGCCCCTGATAAATGCACTGCACACTGTTGCTACAGGTCTTGAATAATTACTCAAGTCTTCAGTGTCATCTAAAATTACTTATTTGTGTTCAGGGGAAAAAAAAGGGATGAGAAAACATGTTGATTTTGACAACTGTAAGCAAAACATGATTGGAATTATGTATCCCATGAAAAAAGAATCGCCAGATGTGTTTACCAGCCTTTACTAATAACTCTGTTCCTGCTAGATACAGAATGGAAGGTGATGCTGACCTTCTTTGGAGGTCTTGGCATTGTTATTGACATGTTTATTTAGTGATTGCATACACTGACAGCATTATTTCAGCTCATATGACAATGTGAAAGTCTAATGGCCTTCTGACTACCTGCATGTTTTTCTCGGGTCACTTTCTTAATGTCTTTTGAAAGAGAAAGTGGAGGGAATTCACCTGTCCAACTAACTGCTTGGAATAATGATGAGGAGAAAAAAAAAAACAGTCGTAGATGGATTAAAAAAAATTGCTAAAAGCTGGTGTTTTCCTGCTCTTGGTTAATGTTTTTGGCAAATGTTTTCAGAGGAGCTATTTCAGTGCTCTTCAATCTATAGGATATGCATGAGACTGCTTGTATCTTAAAATCTAGCTCATGCTTGCAGCATTAGCCAGCCCCCACAGGGATGCTCTCTTCTCTGAATATCCCCCCGAACATACCCAGATGTCAGTTTAAGGGTGAAGCTGAAGCAGCTTTTCTCAGAGAGATTTGGGGTAAACTCTTTTACTTAAGGAATGTTTCCTCCATTTATTTTCCTGAAACTTGCTCCTGGGGATCTATCTCCCTGAAGAGACAAGGGAGATTGTGACCAGGAGCTGCCAAGCCTGTGAGCCTGAGGTTCCTCCTCTCTGGTGTGGACATTCTGCCTGTCCCTTCACCACCCTGGGGCTTGTCCCCAGCTCCTGCAACCCTGCTTTTGAGCACCCTGCAGAGGAAGAGGGACCCTCACACAATGGTTTTGAAAAGCATTTCAAATTATCTGAGAGCCTGTAGCACACACGGTTATGTAGTTTATTTGCATAATTAACTACCTAATTAATGTAATCTTTTACAGACACCAGATCCATGCAAGTCACAGAGTAAGCAAAAATGGATCTTGTTCTGTGTTACTGTTCACTGCCTTCCTCTGGATATATTGCATAATGCCAGCCACGTGAAAACTGCTAAGGAACAATTTGGTCTGGAGACAGAGCACTTCAGCTGGAAGCTGTGTCGAGAAGGAATATTGCAAAAGGCCTGCTAGGGTGGGTGCTTTGGTTGTCTGGGCTTGTGCCTAAATACCAGAGTGGTGATGCCCACCTGGGTGAAAATGAAGCTGAATTGCATGGTCAGAGAATTAATGTGCCTAAGTTATCTATTGATCAGATCTGGCTCGGGTTCCTAGTAATTCATTACAATTCTTTATTTGTTCATATGTGAAGAATGAATGTTTGCAGCTGACTTGGCCACTTGTTCAAAGTCATTCCTGCAATTCTGTCGGAATTATTCTTGCAAGAACTATGTAGAGAGGAACATAAGATTCCAGCTGGGTCAGACTAATGGTCTGTTCTACACAGTTGTCTTCAGCAATATCAAAAGGAGATGCTGCTTAGGGAGAAATACTCCTCCTTTCAGTAAATGGATGTCAGTTATCCTGCCAGGCAGCTGAAAGAAATTGTGGGACTGATCTTCTTGGAGGGGTGACCAACCTAGCTGCATTTTGTGAAATGAGCCTTGATCTTGGCTCAGAGAGTTCTGGGGCATCACCAAGAAGTAAGGTAGAGATCAACACTGCTAAAGTTAACTGGAGAATAAAATGGCTTATTTATAGCTCCTTGTGTGACTATCTTCCAGTCTGTCTGAAAGCAAATTGAAGAATGACACACTTGGGTTTTGACTACAGATACCTAGGAAGGCACCCAGGTCTAAGGAAAGATGTTCCTTTCCAGAATTGCCCGTGCCAGCAGGTGACCTGCCCGTCACCTGTTTGTCATGGGCACAAACCATCCCTTCTGCTTGTCAGACCCCTGCTGCTGGCTGGTGCCAGCCCTCACCGTGCTCAGGGCTGGAGCCATCCCTAAAATGAGCCCTGTAAGATGTGGGATCTTTCTCTGCTACGTCTTGTACTTGGTGATTGAACCTTTGAAGAACAAACGATGGAGGGTTTTTCTTGGCTATGTTTTATGCATGAAGTAATAAAAGAAATTCCAGTAATATTTTGATAAGGGCTTTCAATTAAGAATAGGAGTAAATAATAAACACATACCACACAATACCATTTTGGAATGCTGTACTTGAAAAGTGATAAAAGGGAAATTTGAATAAAATATTTTCATTAATTTTCTTCTTATATTCTCTTTAAAGTCACCTGATTTTTCTGAGAGCCTTTAAAGTGATTCTCCTGAACTGATTCCCAATGGAATTTTCCTTCCATACTAGATTATGGTAATTAATTATAAAACTGAGCTTAACCTTTCCAGGTTGTCAATATCTAAGGACAAATGTCACAACTAACAAAGGCCAGATTACTTCTGAGTCTTGGGGGTATTGTTGGGGAGGAGAGGAGCTGATCTTCTTTTGGTTTTACTTTAGAAATGATTACAGCTTCTCTTTTCAGCTGCATAAATATATTGGCAATTTGAACACAACTGCTTTAAAAAAATCTTAACAAAACAGGCAAACTTACTGACTTAGAAGATTGGACATGTGGAGATAAACTGTGTAGTTTGATATCTGGACCAGTGTCTACAATTTTAAAAGCCAGTGAGAGTAGAAAAACATGTAATAGTCATTTATGGTGAAAATTTGCTATATATAAGCTGTATAGAATTCTTGAAATAATTTATATTGTTTTGCTGAATGCTCATCTTTCTCTGTATGCTTAGTAGCCTGGAAACTTCGCCTTCTGAGTTAAAAAGGAAAAAAGATGAATTGTGGAATAGATGAACACCATTCTTAAGGAGCACTTTGGATAAGGGCATCCAGGAGTACCTCTTGGCCTTGTGACACCTCAGGTTGGACTCTTAGAAATATATAAGAGGAAATTAATTGCAGCCATGTAAATTATTCTTCTATAAATCCTATGCTCTTGAAACCTGTCCCTTTTTGACTTGAAGCTTGTGTGAGCTGACATCCTAGGCAATACTGAAAGTCCCTACCTGATTCTACTTCTCCCGTACACTCCTCTTCATGTGTATCCCTGTAAAATGCCAATGCATTTCTGAATTTGGAATGGGGTTCTTGGGACTGTGAACATGCTACTAGTCCAGCCCCTGAGCTGGTTGAACCTACCATACAGTTAGGGAAGTCTTCAGAGATCTTTCTGACTACTTCTCTGTAAAGTCGAGGCAATAACCAGGTATTTTCTTAAAGAAGACATCACAGTTTGTGGCCTTCTGTGATGATAGGTGTTCCTCAGTCAAAAGATGTAGGGATCCCTTCAGCTTTGCCATTTGTATCTGCCTGTGCTGTACTGGTGTGGCAGCTTCATTCCTGCTCTAGGAACTCTGCTATGTGACTGAAGGATGACTGAGCTCTCTTTTTCTTTAATCCTTCCTCGACCTTCAAATAGCTGCCTCAAGTTTGCAGCCCACATTTTAAGCAAGGGAATTTACACAAGCCTTCTGGATTTACTGATTTCAAGTCGCAGCTTTTTGATACCCTAAATAAACCTGACACATTTTCTTCCCTTTTTGTATGGGAGATGTAGTTCCCAGAGGAAAAACATGAGGTCTTACACTCTAACTTGTGGTCAGACAACTCTGTGAGCTGACATCCACGTATTTTATAGTTACTGTTTCCACACCCTCCTGAGACAGGAAGTATTTTCAGTGATATTGCCTGTGACAGACTTTTTCTTGCAGTTAGAGAGAAGCAAGAAGATATTCTCAGAGTTTGTGAATGCTCAGAGTTGTTGAATACTCATTTCAAGACAATCTCTATCTCAATCTCTTTGTATTTTTCCATCATATGCCTACAGCTTCTTGGTGTTTCCTCAGGGTGTGAGTTCTTCCCTCTACAGGGTTATTGTTTATTTCTGGCACATTTGTATCTTGATTCCACAACCCTGGAAAAATTGCTGTAATTCAAATCACTTGATTAAAGCCAGGTATTTCCAGAGGCAGCAGAGGATGCACAGAGCCTCACTTCTATGGGTTTAAATTCCATGACTGAATTCTTTGATGTCTAAGTGTGTCAACTTTGACAGAAGGTTTTTCTGCCCCTGAGGAGTTAGAATGCTGCTCTCTGTGGAGGAATCTCTAGTATCCAGTAATGATCAACTTCTCTATCTGCCAGTTTGTAGAAGATTTGTAGGAAATTATCATAGAAATAGGAAATTAATTTACAGTAAAGTATCCACTGTATTCATGATGAGAGAGAGGAGAATGCTCCATTCCCAAGTGAAATGCAACACATTCCTGTAGGAAAATGAACTAATAATCCTGCAGTTATGTGTTGCTGAACTTTGCTAAGAGCACAATGCTTCATTCTGCAAGAGAGAGAATATTTACAAGGCAAAATCAAAGATGATTTGGTCTCCTCTCCTAATGATCTTTCTTACTCTCTCCTCGCTGAGTGCAAGATTTTGTTCAGTGAGCTCTAGGCAGTGGCAATGAGCCCTGGCTTGCATTTTATCAGCTGTGCTCCCTCTCATCTTCTGAGCATTGGAAATGAACCTTTTGCAACAATACTACAGTCACAAGTGGCTACATCTCATGGGGGAGGTACGAGTCAGAAAATTCCAACCTGATTTCCCCATAACTTGCTATTTCTTGCTTCCCTCACTTCAGACTTGCAGCTGGAATCAGCAAACTCCGATTCTGGTAAGAAAAATGTTTGTGGTGCAGGTGTTGTAGGATCTGGGAGTCTGGGCTGAGGGGTGTAGTTTGTCAGAGGTGGTCACTCACAGGGTGGGGTTTCTCAAAGCTGAGAAGTTGTGGAGGGAGGGGAGGAATTTCTAAAATTTAATAACTCAAAGACTAATCACTAGAAAAATCTTGTATTTTTAAATCCTAAGCTTCCCATTATGAATCAAAGAACAGGACTGTTCTGAACTAGTGGAAAAGCTTTAGAGATAAGATTCTTTTGGTATCCAGAAGGGCATGACATTTTCCCCTTGTTTGATTATATTAGCTATATTAAATAGGACCTCAATGTTTAAGGTTGCTCAAGCTGCAAGAGTTCAAAAGATTTTGGCTGAGATTTTTTTCAATTTATTTTGTTAAGCCTCTGCAATAATTGTAAATGGTCATTCTTTTACAGAACAAATAGTGAGAGGTCAAATAATCCATGTGTATATGACTCTGTATTTCATTACAAAGGAAAGTTCACAGGAGAAGAAATGCAGCTATGGTTGTTAGGAAGATGGCTATTTAAGAAGAATCACTGGTGTATAAGTAAAGAAGCTTTAATTCAAAGAAAAGTGTGTAGAATGTGAGATACTATTGATGATTCAGAAGATAATTAGGTATGAAGATTATTAGTTTTCAGCTCTAGGTGTTCATTGTTGCAAGGCAGACTTGATCAAATAGTATCAGAGAGAGAGGAATGACCCCAGTGGTGTTGTAGGTAGGGAGAGAAGATTTTCTATCAGTTTATAATTTAAGATCAACAGGTTTATTTTTCTGAGTTCTAAAATCAAAGACAGAAATGAGCGCAGTCATTCTTTATACTGATTATTCCAAGTACTAAAAAGTGAATTTAGGAAAAAAGCAATGTGTTTTCTGTTTCTACTAATTGTTTGTTATCATTTTATCATAGATATCTGCAGCTGCTGTTTTGCAGTCCTCTTGCCTTTCACAATATTTGATACTTTCTGTTATTGTGTTAAACTTTCCTGTCCACCATCCCCAGGCGAATGTTTACTTCTGGTTAAAAAGAAAGAAATCACTTACTCTACACTTCCAGTTTAAAAGGGACCTTGGAAGCAGTAAGTCACACATAGGAGGAAATAAATCTTTAAAATGCCAATCACCTTTTTTAGTAGCACCATTTGTGCTGAGACTTGATTCACGAGCTCTGCCTTAAACTGACAGTGCAGTTGTCTGGTGCCCTTAGGGTGGGAGGGAAACTCTCCCTCTTCCTTGCTGGTGTTAACAGACAGGTAATTTGTAGCAGCAGATTCCAGATGTTGCTGTTCCAGAAAGCTTTATTTATTTATTTTAATGGCCTGTCTCCTGCTTTACAACTCACACAGCATTAACTCATTTTTCCTGAATATCCCAGGTGGAAGTTTCGGGTGGATTTCTGGGTGAGTGTTCTCATTTTCAACACCAGCTTTGCCAAAATTAGCTAGTAAAATGTAGCCTTTTATTTTATTTTGCAGAAAAATACCCATTTCCATGAGATGTCAAAAGTAGTCCATGTGAGGGGAAAAAAAAGGGAAAAGATCAGGTCTCTGTTTAACTCTTTGTGCTTCTGCACCAGTTTCCCATTGCTTTTTCTTCCTTTCAATGTCAGATGCTGTTTGACAGGGACTGCCTCACCCATTTTTTTCTTCCCAGTAAAATGCAGTCTGCATCTTAGCCCAAACATTNTACTTCAGACTAAGATGTCTGTTCAGCTGTTTAAATGCTAAAGCACTGCTGCTGTTTCTTAGGATATTAATGAGAAGAAAAGCACCAACAGGACAACAGAAGTGTGAATGTGATTTACCCTCTCATTTAACAAAGTACTTGCTTCTTAATGGAGTAGAACTGGTTAAAATTTTTCACTGAGGAATAGTTTTCCCTTAAAATATTGTGGGTTTGTTTTGATATGAAGGAAACTGTTATTACTGGTGAAAAAGAAAACCCTAAAGTTAAGGTTTGGCATAGGAAATAGCAAAACTGCAATTGAAAGAGTCATTTTCTTTCTATGGTATAGAAAATACAAATCAAAAAGTGAATATTTTCATTTGGATGCTTAAACTATTGATTCACAACAAAAATGATGACTCTAAATCTCTTAGAAACTTCTCACTGAAAAAAAAAGCCCCAAAGACTTGGCCTTTTTCATTGCTGGTGTCTGAGAGAACCGTGCTGCTCTTCCCAGTGCTCTGCTGTCTTGAAACCAGAGTGACTCAATGTGAGGTGTCTGTAATCTGAAGACAGGAACTTCAGTGACATGATGTAATCTAAGATGGATTTTGCAGAAATCTGTGCTGGGGATTTGGTCTGTGGGCTGTAGGAGACCTGGGAAACCTGGGGCACAGGAGAGGGAGCATCCTGTGCAGGAATGGGGTCCGGCTGTGTTATCCCCCCAGTCCAGCTCCAAAGGGTTCAAAAAGTCATTTTGGATTTATATTTTCATTTGCCCAGAGTATGTTATTGTTTGGTTTTGGTTTTTATTGTTTTGTTTTGCTTTTTGGGTCCTTTTTTGTTTGTTGGGTTGGTTTTTTCCCCAGACATTTAAAAGGGACAGAACTAGATTATTTTATTTCACAAAGTTGCATTGTAAACCAGTGCTGTGCTAGTCCTGGTGAGACCAGAACAATACAGACAGTGCGTGGTGCTGAGTGAGGCAGCTGGCTCCTGCTCTGACTGCTGGAGACAGGTCAGGATTAATCCAGTATGTTCTCATGCAGTTGCTCCAGTTTTAGGTTCTTCACAGCATATTGGACTGGACCAGGCTGTAAATCATCCAACTAAAGCTGATGCCAAGCATCGTGCCTATACAGCTGCCAACTTTATGTGTTCAATTGGCCTATTTTTTCCAAGGAAAATGTCTTAGCTTTACATAGCAGTAGTTTTCCTGGAGGAAATGGGCTAAGGTGAAGAAAATTGTCCTGTACTTGAGCTGACATATACAACCTAGAGGTGCAAAGGGGTAGAAAAAATTATTTGAAGTCGTCTGCATCCTGAAATATTCATCAGTTAGGGAGTTGTGACTCAGTAAGGGTTTTAAAGATGCAGTAAAATGCCCAGACTTGCAAGAAGCCATCTCACCCTGGTTATAATGGAAAGCTGCAGGAGGGATAACAAATTCAGCGCTGTATGGAATGATGGATGCTGTGTGATTTAAGTCTCTGCTTGTCCCATGCCCACCATAGGATTTCCTTTGTCTTCTTTTCATGTTTGCTTGAGGATTTAAGTGTAGGTAAAAACATTACAGATTACTTATTTGTGGATTAGAAAGGGAAGAGGTTTGTCTTGCTATTGTCACTTAAATCTGTTACAGCAAATAAATGTGGCAGGATGCAGGCTCAGTATCAGATCCACAGTGTACGAAGGATAAACACAAGCTTGCTTTCTTCTGGCTGTGTATTAGATCCCCCTTGAGAGGCTTCAGCAAGGGCAATGAGGACAAACAGCTGAGCAATGTCACCTTTCTGAACCCGGGTTCCAAGGCAGTGATGATTCCCAAGCCTGGAAATTCTCCTTTCATTCAGTTCTATCCAAGAAAAGACTTTACTGATGGTGATTTTTGGATGCTGACTTCTTTTGCTCGTTTCCTTGTTTTAAGGGAACATTGTTTAGCTAAAGGCTGGAAGACTTGGCCATCTCCCAAGTCCAAGCTGCTTCAAACACCAAATAGATTCTGCTCTCTGTGTACGAGGCAGAAGATATTCCACCAAAATCTGTGTACTTTGAGACTCGGGTATGTTTCTAATCAGAAGTTTGTTTTGGCAATGCTTCCATCAGTCACTATTTCAGCCAGTTTCCAGGTGTGGTGTAGTCCAGGTATCCAGGGACAGATCCATGGCTGGTGTTCTAGTAGCAGTGCTCTTTGCACTGTCTCCTACTTTGGTCGTTCTAATTCAGGGGACAAGTTTCCAGGACCTGGAAAGAAAAATCCTTTCTTTCTCTCGCCCAGACACCTTCTTTTGCAGTAAATACTGACCACAGAGAACAAGCAGCCCTTTGGGCAATTGTAAATCAGTTTCTCCACTCAAACCCTGCTTTCCTTTCCCTTCCTTTCCATACAGGTTGATAAAGTGTGTGGACAGCCCAAGCAACGAGAAGGGAACCTGCCATCAGACAATATAGTGCCAGTGAAGGAGGCGACTGAAACCCAGCCATTCCTGATGGCTCACACCAGTCTGAACAATAAAAGAAGGTAACCCAAAGCAACAGTTGCTTTGAAATAAACTCTGACAATTTGTGTTAATGGTTCTTTTCACCTTAGTGTTTAAGCCAGAGCCACAGTTCTGTCACCTTGTCTGTGTGCTATCCAGACATTGCCATCGCAGGTGTCTTTGTGCAGGTCTCTCCAAGAAAAGCTTTTCACAGGCCAGACTTGATGTCATTACCTAGCACCAAGGAGTTCATTATTTCCAGAAACTTTCAGTGAAAATGATGAAAGCTTTTCCTCAACAGTCTTTAGTCATTTCCACAGATGAGTTTAAATTACTTAAAATGCAACTGTGCAAAGGGTCTTTAAGGATATGAGCTTATCCAGGAGCAGAGGTGGGAAGTTGGAAAGGGGATGAAAAGGGAAGATTCATAGACCTGACACAAAGTCAGTCCCTTATTTCACAGGGCTAAGGGGGCGTGTAAAAGATCCCTTCCAATCTCCTTTCTCTGCTACATAACAGAGCAAGAGCTGCAGCATTTACATTTAAGCTTCTTGTGTCCATCTTGGCTTCTGTTCTTCAGCTGCCTGCCAGTTGGGACACTAGACAGCTGAATTGCTGGCCCTGGCATGAGAATCCCCGCTCCCACATCTCCTACTTCTTTCACTTTCCCTCCAGTAGCTCCTGGATTGTTTTTCTGTAAGTTGGGAGAGGGGAGGGAAGGGTGCCTGTGCAATTCCACTCAGGATAATATGAGTAGATATCAGAGCTAACTGACCATAAAATCACAGTGACATATTTCTGGCTAAGATGTTGTTCCCTGTAACACCGGTATTAATCTGGAACAACTTCAACAAAGTGAGTGGAATCGTGTTGGGCTTACTCCTCTATGTGAGAACTGTATCCAGTCTGCCCCAGGAGTCCATGGGGGTTTGTCTGTTGGATAGGTGAGTGACAGGCAGCAGTGTCAAGCTTCCCATTGCCTGGATTCTGGAGTTTGAGTTGTGAAGATGAGATTTTTTATCCATTTCTGGTTTAATTCTCATCTAAGCTTGCATGAATGAAATAAACACTGCTTTAGAAGATGAAAGTCCTAGCAGCAAGCCAAGTTTTTTCAGTGATAGTGATATTTTTCTTCCTTTGTAATTTAAAACCAAAACACAACAGTTTCTGCTGGTGCTTGGAGCTAATCAATTTTTACCATGTAAGTCAGAGAAAAGAGCATTAAGGAAATTAAATTAATAAATTCAGCAGTAATCATCCAAAGAATAGTTGTAGTACAATTAATGAAATATGCTTTTGAAAGCACAACACCCTGGGCCATCTTCTTTATAACTCCTTGAATTTACTGGGACTTAGATGCTGGCAACCAAAAAGGCAGAATCCCCAACCTCTGCACAGGTAATCTCTTAAAGAGATGAAAATTGGTGTCTTTAGTGGCACCACAGCAGTGCTGCTTCAACTGAGGATCAGCTCCCTCCCCTTCCCAGCCGTTTAGAATTATTTGGATATTAGTCTTTTAAAATGTAAGACCTGTAGATGGAAAAGAAAATATACTAAAACTAATATCCTCTAAATTACTTTCCCAAAATTGGTCTATGCAATGAAAATTAATTTATCAAAAAGATTTAAATGAAGGCCACCCTTAGATAATTAGCATAAAACTTTACTGGATTTATTACAGCGTTGGTAGGTATTGTGGAGAGCCTCCCAATCTGAAATGATTGATGGAGCCATGCCATGATTAATAGGAAGTGAAGAATATTTCTGAATTTTCCCCAACTTTCTATAAAACACATGGTATGAAACTTGTGCTTTGCTTCTTGGAAAGGATTGTGAAACAGTTAATGGAGTGAAAGATGCAGCGATTGGCTACATCTCTGTGGTGTTAATCATCTATCATTTAATCACATATGATATCAATAAAAAGCAATTTTAGATAATAAAATTTTATAATAGATGGGTGAAATCATTCCTGCAGTGGGTTGTGTAAAATGCACTCAGAGTGAGGGATAACTGCTACAGGGGATCTAGATGATGAGAGTAATTATGTGAGGCTTTTTTGGCACCATTCCTTCTGGAGATTTAAAAAATGAAGAGCAATAACATCAGCTGCCTGACACTTTAGCTACAAGGTCACACAAGGAATCGGCCTAAAGGAGCTGGTCTGTGTAGCAGACACCCCTCCAAATGATCCTGAATTCAAGGGGAGCATGGAACAGGTTATCTGCCTTTTAGAATAAGGAAAGAAGAAGGGAAGGAATGTGCCAGAGCTCCCCGAGTAAACAGAAAAGCTGTGGCTCGCTCCCTTAAAGTGTCAGAATATTCCCAAGCTCCAAGAGAAGAACCAGAGCAGTCTGGTTAGCACATCTGTGGGAGAAACCACAGTAAAGTGGCCTCTCATCTCCTCTGTAGTACCTGCTGAGAGGTGCCCTTGAAAACCTGGAGCCAAGCAGCTTATACCTACATACCTGGGTTTGCTCCAGAGGTGGTACTGTATCTTTGCAAGGCCCGTTACAAAATCAGGAAAGTCCTTCAAAGAGTCTGAGAACCTCTGGTTTCAGCTGCCCAGTAGAGCCAGTGGATGAGTGGGACTCTTAAAGATGATGTCCCTTTGCACCCCTGGTCTTTCTTTTGGGTGTGTGTTCCGGGTCTGGCTGGAAGCAGCAGCTGGATCCTCTTTTGTGTAGCTGAACCCTTTACTGCTTCTCTTACTCTCATGGGTCCCTGGGATATTTCCCATCTGTATTTTCCGCTGCATTCCATTCCTGCATATTTTTTGTTATGCAACACCAAGTGTCAGGGATAATAGTGTAAGAAGCTGAAATTTGAATAAACGTTCCATGATCTTACAGGAAACCTTTTCCTCTGGTGAAGCTGAAAAGTGTAGATTCAATTAGCAATTTAAAAATTTATTTCTTTTTTTTATTACGCAGCGGTATTCAGGGATTAACTGAAACTGGCAGGATTGCTGCTGGAGTCATTTTCTTATACAGAGGTTACTATAACATGTAGTAGAGATGACAAGAAAATGGAAACCATCTGATGGTACAGGGAACGTATGGGGCATGTACAGAATCAGTAAATTGGAATGTTATTGCTGAGGTCAGCACAAAATGCTATTCTGGTCGGGGGCTGGACTCCTAGCAAAGTTGAATACCTGCCTTTTAGAGTGTCTGCTGCATGTAATATTTCAGACCACTAAACACAGACTGCTTGCAGAGCCGGATACAAAAATATGTTACGTTTAACAAAGAATTATAACATGATACTGGGTCCTTAATTGGAGGAGGCAGGCTTTGAAATGATATTTTGCTGGGATTTCTTTGTTATACTGTGGGCTTATGGATATTTATATGTCTTTAAGAATTTTGAGGGTTTGGGGGAATGTTTGAAGTCAATGGCATCTATTTTATTTAAAATAAACTGTCTGTTGGGTCAGGCATAACATGTTATCATTAAAATTTGAGTATTAAACTGCTAGTACAACACAGATTATTAATGCCAGACGCAAATTAACTTGCTGTGGAAATGAATCAAACGTTTCTGACTTACTGGCCAAGGCAGAAGTTTCAGCAGGTCCAGATTTCCCCAGTTACAAAGTCTCATTTCCTTTTTTTGACTGGTTGTGTTGGAATCACTACTGCAGTGATGATTTAGATGACACTCACCTATTGATCAGCACAGGTCTGTCCTCTCCTGTGGCCACCCCTGCTGTTAGTTCCCAGAAACCTCAATGTCAAAGCCACCATCCTCTGGATGTCCTCAGAGCTGCTGGAGATGATGCTCACTCTCTCCAGTCGGAGTTAATTGGATTGACAAGTATCCTTGAACCTATTTGCAGGAGTGCATCACTCCAGCTCTCACCATTAGTTTCTACATAAGAGTGTGGGTATAAGGAAGGGCAGAATCTAGTATCAAATCATGTAAGTGGAAAATTGCATCACGATCTTAATGTGCAATACAATGTTAAATGTTAATTAAGGGACCTCAAGGTATCAAATCCACAAAATGTATTTGCACCAGATAACTACTGGAGTTATTTCCACAGGTTTTCCTGCAGTATGACCCTAGAGTCTGTCTCTTCTGGTTTGCAAAGCTGGATATTTATTTATTTTTTTCCATGGTGCAATCTGACCAAAAGTGAACAGCAAAAACCATCAGCAATCACATTATTAACAGACAGCAAATTGCTCATTGTACCAGAAAATGAATGCTACTCCTTGGTATCCCCCTTCCCATGGTGCTCATTCTGAACTGTTTGCCATTGTCTTCTTGTATAGCCTGATATATTTACACTTCTTCCATTTGGTATCAGTTACAGTTAATTTAAGTAGCACTGAATTTATTTTCAGCTTTTTGCTGTGTGTGCTGCATTTGTAATTGTGCTCTTATTTGAAAACGATTGGGAGAAACAATCTCTGGTGTGTTTTTTATTTTTTTTTTCAGTATTGCATTGACATTTTTAATGACATCTATACTTTGGAAAAATCTCATGACAATTTTCCTCCTTATTTGTTTTCTTATATTATCCTGTGCATGTGCCTGATGAGCTTTCTTTCAAATAATTTTTACTTTTCTCTTTTGTTTCTCATTTCTTTTCCTCATTTGCCTGAATTCCTGCTTCTCCCTTCCTCCCCAACCTCTCCTGATTGATGCTTATTCTCCCCGGCCTATTCCAGTTCTCTGCCTCTGAAAGCTTCAAAGAATGACAAATCAAGAAGTTTGAAAAAAATCTCTCGGTAAGAATGAAAACAAGGTGACATCCTTTGTTGTCTCTACCTGTAGCTCATCTCCATCGTAAGCTGCTGTCTCGGCTGTAACCTAGGAATTGGTGGACTTTTGATTACTGCTTTTAGACTGGGGGGCATTGGGAAACTGTCCAACTTTTTTACCTACTGTTTTTAGTTTTAGACTGATGAAAAGTAAGTATTTTCAGTTGGTAAGAGTTGGGCACGGACTTTTTGCCTTTGCTAAGATGCTGCTTTGAAATGGCAGAGCTGCACTCTGCTGAAAATGCAAAGGAGTTTCTTGGGGGAAGCTTTAGACTCTTAAAGGGGTGTTCTTTTCCTCCTACAAAGAAAACTCTGTTTTAGAGCCATAAGATCTTTAGCATCTGTGTCACCTTCAAGGACTGATGCCCTTTGGCTGTTTTGTCAGGTAGGGGTCTTCTGTCTGGGCCTCGCTTTGCTGCATAAATACTTCAGAGCCCAGATTTATAAGTTAATAGTTGAGAGGGAGAAATACTGATTCCCTCACTGTAGGCCCCCAAAATTCTGGCTTTTTTCTTTTGCCTAAAGGAACAGCTTCCCTGCATCGTTAGGTAAGACAGGACCATGAGATGAATAATTTATCTAGAGCAGGATTTCATCACACGTAAGATAAATGGGATGGTTAAACACTTTGGAGAAAGCATAAAGGCATTTGTGGGGAGAGTTGTCCACTGCCTAAACCCTGTCGGGGTACATACCTACCACTGGGCTTTGGGATGGTGTAAAGCACCCATTCCCCCCCTGAGAATAATAAATCCTGGCTGGTTTTGTGCCAAGCTCCATCCAGCTGTAGCCCCAGTGTCCCCTTGCAGCCTGCCAGGCCCAAACACTAGAAACCAGCATGGTTCCTTGGGCCTTCCCAGGGGGGCTGTTGTGGGACTGCTCAGACAAACAGGTGCCACTAGCTCAGTTTTTGTGTCCTGTGTCTTATTTTTGGTATCATTAGCATCTTATACCACACAGGAGCTTCTGAAGCTGTGAGATAGGGTGGTATCTCATTCTGAAATACTCCCAGTTTTGTACTGAACTGACATTTGTTACATTTGTTTATATTTTTGACTACCTGAGCTGGATACATATAGGTAGAAAAGAGGCAGCAGTTTGCCCACAAGGCATTTTTCCACACACACCAGATCAGAAACGACCTGTTTGTACTGGCCAGAAGTTTTGGTTATTTGCCAAAGTATGAGGCACAGTCTCCTCTTAATAGGTGAGCTGGCAGATATGATGAGAGTGCGTTGTCTCTCTAATAAGATTGTGACATGGATACTGATGCTGGGGAGAAATTGGCCCCACCACATCTCAAGGAGATGAGTTTCTGCACTCGTGATGCATGTGTGGTGTATTTGTAGCATCTTGCAGGTTTCGTGACGGGACGTTAGCTTTAGGAAGCTTTTCCACCTAGGAGGTTGTTGACAATGTTCTTAATTCAATATGCAGGAAATGGAGGAATATCCACCTCCATTAACAGAAAAAGCCCACTCTTTTAATGATGTTTTCTCCTTATTTTCTTTAAGCTGTTGATACAGAGATAATAGGTGTCAAGGTAACTTGCTTACCCATATTAACACTGGACTAAGTAGGACTGGATGATAACATAGGAGTAGAAACACTAGAAATAGAAATTAATCAACTTGGGTGAATTAATTTCTGTAAGGGTTCTAAACTCTTAACCTTGTGGAGGATTGACAGGGGGCTTGAACCATAATTGTGCTGTTCTCTTGTTAAATGTGTTCTTCCTGCATTGCAGAGAGTTCATCAGTTACATGAAGAGGTCCCGAACCTTTTATGCCTCTATAGCAGAGCGGCTGTGTGATGGAGACCTGGTGATGAGAGACAGCTCAACCTGCTGGAATGGAGAGGATGTTGTAGAAAGGTAAAGTCACAAGTCAAAATTTTCCCTCATGGTGAAAAAGGTGACTCCATAGCCTTTGGGTGGTTCAGGAGTGGTCTGAGAATGTTGTCATCCTAAGTTTCTCCTTCATAATGAACTAGGTGTTTAATTGAGCAAGGGTTTTGCTAAAATCAAAGGTTGTTAACTCTGAGGTTTAGATATCTGTATGAAATCTGGTGGAATGCTTTCTTGAAGGGCTGTATTGCTGAGTCCCTTTCTTTCACCTTGGAGAGACAGCTCTTGGTCTGTAGAGAGCTGCTACCCTTGAAAGCTCAGTGAGCAGTCAATAGGAATGCCCCTTCCAGTCTGCTGTCTGCAGGCCCAGTAGTCCAGAGTTGAACATTGTGTTTGCTCAAAATTAGAAAATATGTAGCTCTTGCTACAAAGGTGTCAGAAAAATACAATGATCAGAGCATTATGGTTTTGAAGGATTTTGCTGGCATTTCTTTTCAGAGATTCTGACATGGCACTTTGAATAGCAACTGGTTTTGGAATTGCGCAGCAGCCTTACCAGAGATTGTTCTGCAGGAATTCTTATAAAGTAATAAATCAATGCACCATTCTGTGTTGGCAGAGCAACTGGAAGCTCTGTAGGGTGAAAAGATCTTTCTAGTTTGTCAACTGAGGCT
>VWZY01001535.1:12276-27217 GCA_013399075.1 Chloroceryle aenea | reverse complement strand
TCACATCAAAAGCTGTCACCCTTGGGTGAACTGGCTTCAGTTTAGACAAAACACTTGTTTTCTTTCTATATTAATTGCTATGTCCCACAGTTTTGTAAGCTGCCTGTTTTGCAATTATCAGGGAGCTGTGTGGAGAAGATAGATAATGTGGTCATGACAGATGTATGCTATTTTTTTGTTTGAACTTTAAAGTTCAATAGTCTTAATGTATCACCAGATGAATATCAACTGATATTCAAGATATTTGCCAGTTAAGGCACGTTTTATGAACACATATGCCTTTATGGAGATGAGGAGTATTCAATTCTACTGATCAGTACAAGGACCTTTGCTACCTTGAACTTTGATTTCAACCATGCAGACCAGTGTTGATTAGTGGGTTCTGCGGTAACTGCTGCCCTAAAGCAGGAATGATGTGCAAAAGAGAAAAAGAACAAGATGAACTTACATTTTTTCTTCAGTAAGAATGCATGGTCTCTTACCTTGTTTACCATAAAAAGAACAAAAGATAAATACTTCCATGTTAGTTGGAAATGAGAAATTAGTGGAAATGTGAGAAGAAGATGATGCAAAAATGTCACAAAGACCACAGAACAGACAAGTAGTAAGTCAGTACTGCCCTCCTATAAGCAATGTTTTGATATGTACAGACAGTGATATGTAATGTTTCTGTTTGTTTGCTTCTTGTGGTTGTTTGTTTTGGAGTTTGTTTGGTTTTGTGGGGTTTTGTTGTTTGTTTGCTTGATTCTTTGGTTTTGGGTTTGTTTTGGTTTGGATGGGGGGGTGATTTTTTTGTGTGTGGGGGGTTTGTTTTGTTTTGGTTGGTTGGTTTGGTTTTTGTGTGTGTGTGTGGTTTTTTGTTTGCTTGGTTTTTTGTACATTTAAAAGTATATGTTCTGCATAAAAAGGCAATGTCTGTTTGGAAAGAACTAACATATGGAAGCATGTAACTAACAATTTATCCACTGTTAAATGGCTGGCAGGCTGGTGCAGTCAGATACACACATTTACCACCCATATCTGCTGCAGATATTTAGTGAGTTTGCCTGCTGCAGTAGGTTTAGATTCTTGAGTATTAGAACCAAGACTTTGTCGAAACAATATTTACTTCTGAATTTGGTCGTACCACAGAAACATAAAGTTTTATATCAGTATCATGGTGCTAGATTTTTCATAGGGAAAAAAAAGGGACCAGAGTGTTATTTAACTCTGCCAGAGTTTTTGCTTCTTAAATGTAAAAATAATCTTGAGTTGTAGGTTGGATCTACTGTAACTGAGGCTTTCAGCACTGGGAAAAAGACTGGGGGGGTTCAGCGAGGTGTTTGAATAAGGATGACACAATTACATACTTGAAATAAAAGATTTTCAAGGTGCAATAAGGTAGCCTTTGCCTTCATTTCTTTTAACATTAAAGCCATTGACTATGGTATTGCATCTCTAATATGCATAACAACAATGCTCTGTCACCATCATTGTATCATGCAAAATACAGATGATCAAATATTATGGGCACTTTAAAGCTCATTATGCACACTGAGGAAAATATATTGAGAGACTTGGGAAAGCCAAGTGGTGAACAAGTGGTCTTATGAAAAATCTATTGTCATGTCACAATACCAGTCTTGCAAATTTCTTTGTCTGCACATCAAGACCTTTATGGAAATGAAAGAAGAGACCTTAGGATAGCCTCTTGAATTTCATCAGGTCATTTGTGCAAAGATACCTCTCTATAACATGAAAATTTTCTGACAGCATGTTACTTCCAAGGTGCTTAAATATCCTCTCTTACTTCTAGGAATTAATTAAAAAGGCCACATTTTTTTTTTAATAAATTACCATTTCCAGTTTGGCAGCTGATGTCCTTAGGATTACCTATTTTTATAATCAACTTTTACACTAAGGTTGTTACACAAGTTTGTTGTTGTTGTTGTTGTTTTGTTTGTTTGTTTGTTTGTTTTGATGATTGTTTTGGTTTGGTTTGGTTTGGTTTTGTAGTGAAGTTAATGCTTAGTGATGTTAATGCTCTGCACTTTGTCTTCTGAAGACTTGTCAGTATCTCGGGTGTTATTAACAGCCAGCCAACCCTGAGCTTTTTTCTTCTGTTTAACAAATTGCTTGTATCCTATTATCAGAAAAATTTTGATGGTTCCATAAGTGTCAGAAAAACACAGCCGAAGTATTGACCATCAGATAAGGTGAAATACTTACAAAGGGGAAATTAATATTATGTTTTAACTTACTTCTGTGAGAACAGAGCCTTACCAAAACTAAATGCAGGAAGAATAAAGGGAGGTGTGAAGCTAGTCTATGAGAAATGAAATCTTATTAAAAAAAAGTATCCTTTTGCAGAGGATGTATCTTATATATAAGAACATGTACTCACATCAAAAAACAACCTTTTTTCTTTTAAGATGCTGTCACTGATGTCACTCTTCTCTCTGAGATACTCCTGCAGTCCTTCATAAACTCTAGAGGGGAATACAAGTTTTCAGATATAGACTTGTGATCAGCTTTGTTGTATTAGTAGCCTAAATAGCTTCATGATGTTTGTGGGGCATTTTTGCACTACATTCTGAGGAAACTAGCTCTCTGCATGTGTGCTGTTAGGAGGAACCTGCATGTGTCAAGTGAAGGTTTGAGGGTTGTCTCCATAGGCTGAAACCATAATGCTGCTAAAAATTACCAATGTGATTGATATTATGAGACTGCCAATGTCCTTTCTGGAATTTTGCCATCACAACTTGAAACACAGTAAGAAAAGGAAAAAAATGAGATTGAGGTATGTAATTTTTAAAAACATTGAAAGTCTCAAGATATTATAGTTTTTATTATTAAGGAACAACAGGATTAGAATAACAAATCTTCTTCCACAGATAACGTAAAAATATGTGCAATAGGGAAAAATATATTCAGTTTCTAATCGGATGAGTGGATACAATGCTGAAATTATATAGCAGTGCTCTTTTGTTACAGAACAGCTTCAGCACGTTTTCACTGTGAAGGTCATGAAGTTACATTGACAGGTTGTGAAAGCCTACTAATGTAAAACTAGACAAGTAAGAGCTGATGATAAATCAAAATATATAAGAAAATACTGCAGTGTATCCCAATAAATATTATTCCTTTGTAAGGCAGGTGCATTCCGAGCTTGTGCAAACAGCAATGTGTGGCTGCCTAAAACCCAAGAGGTGGAACCTGCCTTGCTGAATAAAAACCTAGGATTCAAGAAGGCTCAGAGGAGATGGGCAAGGGTATTGTGACCATGAAGCTCAGAGAATAATGCAGGATGTGACTGACCACAGCTGCTGCAAAGAAGCTGACTTTATCTTACTACAAAGGGAATCAGAGGGTGACATTTATTTAAGATAAATGGTTATCAACAGTTGAGTTGATATGTTGGTGGTGTCCATATTTCTCTCTGAGTTCATTAAGAGAGTGTGAATGCCTCACCAAGCCAGACAGATCAGCATGGGATGGGAGCAAGCACGTCTCAGCTCAACATAGAATACACAAACTAAACAACTAGAAAAATAATTTTGAAGACTGAAATAGGCTTGAGCTGGCTTCAACCCCTGTATTCCTTCTTGGAGATTGGAGACAACCTGTGTCATATTACTGAGAATCATACTGGTATTGTGATCGAATTGTGTACTGGAATTGCTATGTTTTGCTATGTGTAACATACATTTGTATTGTGTTTTCAGTATATTTTGTATCTCTCTGCTAAATCAGAAAACCTATGTAACATATATCTTAAACACAATATCTTAAAATAAGTAAATCTGATATTAAATGTTACACTCTCCACACATGTACTAGCTTAAAGAACCAGGTCAGTAAGAATTGGACTCTGACATGGTGTAGTGAAAGAATGAAAAGACAGTGTTTTCCCTCACTTTTTCTACCACTGCATTACGTGCAATAAAAATTTTTAATAGATCTTGGGGCCTATTGAAAACAAATTCCAAAAATATCCAAATTTCTCCTTCCCATTTTGGCATGGAAATACCTAACAACTGTTTTATTAGAATATTTGTAGAGCAAATAGATCTGTGTTCTGTTTCATTTGTTTTTCTCCAGTAACCATTCTAGAGCTTTTCTTCCTAGGTAGGGGAATTTCTGCTATGAACACAAATTTTCTAACCTGTGCCGTAGCAAAGTTTTTCAAACTGTGACTTTAGTCTTCACTTGCATTTGCTTGAGGCAGTGGAGCAGGCTGTGGAGAGATTGGAGAAGCATCAGAAGTGCTGCTCTTCCTCCATCCCCACTTTTGACAACACATGTTATGGGGGGGCTCTCCAAGGAGCTCTTTATCCAAGTACACAACATTGGAGCATAGTGTTTCATGACCTAATCCCCTTTTCCTGATGGAAACATCTCTGAAGTAAACACAATGCCTAGCAGGTGGCTTATCTAGTTTGCATAGCTATTCTCAGATGTGTGTGTGATTGTTGTGTATCTGATTTTCTGAAAGATGAGGCGAGTGTGAGGGTCCTGTAAAAGAGGAAAAAAGTGTCTAGTATAAAGTAGTAATTGTAACACAATTTATATTTTATTAAATTTTAAAAAATATATTTTGAAATATCTTTGGCTCATTTTATATTTTTGATTTTTCTTGAAGTAAGACAACTGCTTACATTCTTAGTAACAAAAGAATTATAATTACAGCTCTTGGTTTTTATTAAAGCAAACCCACATGCTTCCTGTATTGATGCTATCAGAGGAATAACTGACAGAGTACAGTTTTACAAGGCCTGTCTCATCTTCCCACCTGCAATACAGTTTATATGAAATAAGTCACATCTTTGCCTTTTCTGTTACTAATACGCCTAACATTTTGAAATTTATGACATGATTTACATTCAGGTTTTGCAGCTTAAGTTCAATTTAAAAAGGAAATATTATAATCTGTATCTGAAAGTTGTATTCTTGTAAGTAATTTTCAATACTACAATGCTAAGCAAAATGCTTTTGGAGCTTACTCTTGCTGAAGGGTCTTCTATAAGAATATGCCTGACAATGACTCCTGAATTTGTCCAGTACACTTACACCAATAGCGCTTTTACAAGCAACTACACACAACACATAATGCATTTCTATGAAAAGGAAAAATTGTGTGTGCATATATATATACTTGACATATATATATACGTACTTGACATGTTTTTCATCTATGTGAATATATATTCCTGAAAGTTCATATAGAGCTCTATCTTAGGATTTCTATGTTTCTGAAGTCTCACCTAAAAGAACAAAATAAATATATAAGGCAAATTATTCTTTTAGTACTGGAGAATTTCCATTATCAAATTCCTTGTAAGAAATTTCATGTTAATTGTATGAGATCCTCTTTGTGGAGGGAGTGATGAGAAATGACCATACAGGGAAGAAGTTACACATTTTTACCTGCTACAAGTTGTTCCTATATAAGAAGTGGAATTGTGCTCCATCTAGAAAAGTTGTGGTTTTAAGTGGTTTTTAGCCTCAACAAAGTTCCTCTATATAGGTCTTCCTATAAAAAGAACTGGACTTGATATTTTATTGCATAGTTGTTAACTCTGAAGTTCCTATAGTCTCCACAGAATAGGCAATAGTAGTAAAAACAACCAAATAACACTCCCTGCCATTTTGTGTTAGAAAATTAAGCAACTGTAATTCTGAATGTGAAGTGGGAATAATGTGACCATTCTGCAGATGTTTCATGACAGTTCTTTTTCCCTAGTATGAGCTGATGGTAATGGATAGCTTCATAAAACTTTCAGGGACAGGTACAAAAAAGTGATTTGGGACAGGAAAAATATTTTCTGTCATCCTAGCAATGTCAAAAGCAAGACACAAGTAGCAGAGAAGTTAAGGATAATGGGTAACTATTTTTACTGGTCCATAGAATCTTGGTTTCTGTGGCATTTGAAGGATGCTAGAAACTACAGGGGTTTAATGACCCTATGGAACTTTCCATGGCCATTAAATCAGAGAAATCACATGGGGAGGGAATGACTTCAGTGCTGCTGATGTAAATTTTTATGGGCACCTTGCTGTTTCCCATGGTGAGGAAAGATGGTATAAACTAATGACAAGGCAAAAGGTCATATACTTGAGAGTGCATAGACACCCAACAGATCAGATATTGGTCTTAAGTCTACCTAATTTTTTTTTTAATCTTTCTGGGTTTGCAAAACTGTTTAACTATCCTAAATAGTAGGCTTCATTTTTTGCTTTCCTGTTTGTTCTGAGGGACTTTTTTTTTTGAAAGAGAGGTTTGTATTTGAAGATGTGTCCATTATTTACTTATTAAAAGTATAGTAATTAGTGCTATTGTAATATCATCAATTCAAATTTCAGCCTGAGCTCAGAAATGTAAAATTGAGTAGAAAAAAAAAAAAAAGCTTTTCTTACCATGACTATGTTTCTGTGGGATTTGTCTTTAGATTCTGCTCATACACTGCAGGAAAATAGGATTTCTGATACCACAGATTGTTTATGCTCACTGTCCATAGAACATCTGGAATCACTGAAGTTTAAATAGAGAGTTTGTTTCCTTTGAATTTCATAGTTCTCCTACTATTGTTGAATTACCTGATATAACAACAGAAAAGCTGACAGTATTACACCACAATCAATTTCTGCCTTGAATAACTGAACAGGTTATAGTTTTGTGGTCTTATCTTGTGGTCTTATCTTCAGAACTGTTTTGTACATGCATAAATCCACTGTAATAAATAAAACCCACAGATTCAATGTGTAAAAGCTGAGCTTCAGTGAGAAAAAAAATTGGTTAACTTTAGTAAGATCAGAATTTCATCTGAAAGGGTTATTTGAAAGACCTTGGTGTACTTATACTTAATGAATTTACAGTGTAGGAATACAGGGTTTGCTGTAGTACTTCTACATGGAGGTGATCTTGTTCCCTTGCTGAAAAAAATATTTTAAAACTCTTCCTATAAGGTGGTCAGGGTTTCTTTTTTTGCAAGTTTACATAATTTATACTTCTACATCTTACAGAAAATTAAGTATTTTGGGTCAAAACTATTACAAATAATATTTCTAAAGAAAACCTTTATTTTGAGTGATATCAACACTGACAAAGTAGGATTACTTGAGAACAGTTTAGCATTAGTACCTTGGAACAGTTACCAGTCAAAAGTGGATAAAATCTCAAAAGTAGGCATGTAAGAAAGCTAAGACTATGCTTCTTTTTTGTCCCTTTTGGGGAACAGCCCCCACCAGTAACCAATACTTTATTTGGCTAAAGAACAAACCTTACTTTCAATAAATAACTTCTGGAACTATATTCCAGAAGGTCACAGTGGTGGGGAAGCTGAAAGAAGCTGAATGTGAATAAATGTGAAACTCTAAGAGGAGGCATTTCAAACAGTTAAAGATATGTAAAAACAACACCTAGAATCTGTTGTCTCATGGCAATAATGGAATAGTAGGTATTAGTTTTAGAAACTCTAAAAGGATTCTAAAACTCCAATGCAGGTCAACCCCCAAAATGTCAAACACACTGAAACTAATAATAATGCAACAACACATCATCTGCAGGGTAAAACTAACCTGTCTCACAACAGTCTAAACCCAGCTCACATTCCCTATTATCTTTCCCAAAGAAAATTACATTTTGGATCTCTTAGAGGTATGATTATTAAGAGATTTTTCTATTTCTGTCTGTAAAAGCTTGCTCATCTCTGTCATCAGGTGGATACCAACAAAGGTCTTTATACTATTCAGGAAAATTCTGTTACATATAAAAGAGAGAACTTACCTGGACTGGATTAAGATCAGATGTTGAAGAAATCCAGATCACTTCTGCCATGCATGACAAAAGTCTTAAAATGCTTAGTTTACTGTACAGTAAAGAACTACCCCATGCACCAGTATATGTTGGGGGACAAATGGCTGAAAAGCAGCTTTGAAGAAAAGGAGCTGGAATTACTGGTGGTCACCAGGTTGAATGTGAGCCAGCAATGTTCTCTTGCTGCAGAGAAGGCTAATGGTATCTGGGGCTGCATTAGAAGAAGTGTTGCCAGCATTTCAAGGTGGAGTGTTGGGTCCAGCTCTGGGTTCACCAGTTCAAAGGAGATATGTAGCCACTGAAGAGAGTCCAGTGAAGGGCTACCACTAAGAAGACTAAGGTATTGAAGCACCTCTCCTCTGGGGAAAGTCTGCAAGAATTGGGACTGTTTTTACCCTAGAGAAAGCTCAGGGGATCTCATCAGTGTGTACCAATACCTGAAAGCAGGGTGAAAAAGAAGACAGAAACAATGGGAACAACTGAAACAGAGGAGGTTCTGTCTGAATATAAGGAGAAATGTGTGTACTATGAGGATGACAGAGCAGTGTCACAGGCTTCCCAGGGAGGTTGTGGAGTGTCCATCCTTGGTGATATTCAAAAGCTATCTGAACATTGTCTTGGGCAACTCTAAGCACTAGGTGGCCTTGCCTAAGCACTGCTTGGATCAGAGGACCTCAGGAGGTCCCTTCCAACCTCAATCATTCTATGTCTATTCTATGTCTAACTAGGAAGAAAATGTGACACAACTGTAGTTTTTATGCTTAGCTGTCTAGCAGCCTTTAAGAGATGGGTAATAGAGTGGTGTGTAATGACAGACATGGAGCTTTATTAAAGTTTATTTATTTCTACTGTACCTTTGGGGTTAGTAACACAGTAGCATTTGGAAAAGAAAATAGTGAAGGAAAGAAATTTAGAAAAAAATGCATCTTAATTCTCAAATATGGAAAAAGAATTAACTAATGACGTCTTATGTCACAAAGTAGCCATGTCTTGAGTTTTACTCATCCTTCATGGACATCACAGTGACACTTGTTGAACTAAAATGGAACACTTAAACCTTCAGAAAACTATATTCAAACTCTAAAGTGTGAAGTAGGATACAAATTCTGACAGATGAATCAAGGACAATAGGATCATTCTACAGATTCTCAGTGGAACAGTAGCTTCTCTGTATGCTCACTGTTTGTATGCTCAAGTGTTTCTTTCCAGTCTTCAGAAAGAGCAAGAAGAAAGATCCTGGTAATTACAGCCTAGTCATCCTCACCTCCATCCCTCGAAAGGTATTGGAGCATCTCATTCTGGAGATCATATCTCAGCACATGGAAGAAAGGTTATCAACAATATCCAGTATGGATTTACTAATGGGAAGTCATGTTTGACTAATTTTATAGCCTTCTATGATGCTGTGACTGAATGGATAGATGCAGACAGAGCAGTTGATGTTGTCTACCTTGACTTCAGCAAGGTTTTTGACACTGTCTCCTGGAACATCCTTGTGGGTAAACTCAGGAAGTGTGGGTTAGAAGAGCAGAGAGTGAGATGAGTTGAGAACTGGTTGAACAATAGAGCTCAAGGGTTGTGATCAATCTACAGAGTTCAGCTGGAGACCTGTTTGTAGTGGTTTTCCCCAAGGGTCAGTTCTGGGTCCAGTCTTCTTCAACATCTTTATCAATGACCTGGATGAAAGGATAGAGCATAGCCTCACTAAGTTTGATGATGATATGAAACTGGGAGGAGTAGCTGATACGCTGGAAGGCTGTGCTGCCATCCAGTAAGATCTGGACAGACTGAAGAGCTGGGCAAAGGCAAACTTAATGAAGTTCAACAAAGACAAGTGTAGAGTACTAAACCTGGGGAGGAACATGTACAGGTTAGGGGTAGACCTGCTGGAAAGCAGCCCCATGGAGAGGGACCTTGGTGTCCTGGTGGACAGTGAGTTATCCATGGAACAGCAATGTGGCCTTGTGGCCAGGAAGGCCAGTGGTATCCTGGTGTGCATAAAGAAGAGTGTGTCCAGCAGGTCAAGGGAGGCTCTCTTCCCCCTCTACTCTGCCCTAGTGAGACTATATCTGGAGTACTGTGTTCAGTTCTGGTATCCCCAGTTCAAGAGGAACTGGGAAATACTAGAGAGTCCAGTGGAGAACTACAAATACGATTAAAGGACTGGGACATCTCTCTTATGAGGAAAGCCCTGGGACTGTTTAGCCTGGAGAAGACTGAGAAGGGATCTTATGAATGCTTATAAATAAATATCTGAAGGGTGGGTGTCAAATTGAAGGGGCCAGTGTCTTTTCAATTGTGCCTTGTGATAGGACAAGAGGTAACGGTAGCAAGTTGAAACACAGGAAGTTCCACCTCAACATGAGGAGAAAACTTCTTCACTGTGAGGGTGACAGAACACTGGACCAGGCTGCCCAGAGAGGTTGTGGAGTCTCTTTCTCTAGAGAAATTCAAGACCTGTCTGGATCTGTTCCTGTGAGGCCTGCCCTAGGTGTTCCTGCATTGACGAGGGGTTGGACTCAATGATGTCCAGAAGTCCCTTCCAACCCCTAACATTCTATGATTCTATTATTTTGTTGGTCGCTTTTAATTCCCTGCCTCTTCACTCTTCAGAGCACTTGGTTTACTCAAGTGAGGGGTGAGAACACAACAGCAGCACAGAGCAAAACTGAGCTGAAAGACATTGTGGTAGTATCTAGAAACTGCCTGTTTGAGTGATGTTGCCATGTGACCCTCCCTAGAAATTTTTTTAAAACTCTGTTCCTAAAAAAGAGACTCAGAGGAGTATGAGAAACATACTCTTTAGCATTTGAAATAGTAGCAATGTAAATAGGTTTCCAACTTACCATTTAGTTTTTAAAAAAAGTCATATATAACAAAATGTCAGAGACCAACCTGTTTGACTTACAGGTAATGATTTATGGCATCACTTCAGAAATAATAAAGATATAAAAACTTGTTTTCTTAGCAATTTATAGCTGAGATTGCCAGAAATTGATTTTGTATTCCTGGAATGTGTTAATTTTTATCCCTTCTGTGCTTTCTTTTCGGTAAGAACTTTTTCATTTAGCACACCCATTTAATTTATTCAGATAAGTTCATCTTTGTATTTGTTACAAATGGAATAGAAATACCCATTGTTTTTGTTAAAGAACAGATATTCTAGATAAGGCTGCAGCACTGAATTAATTGGCAATATTTCAGTACACTGATGAATTAATATCAAAATAGAAAATTTGTTGTTAATAAATTCATTTTTACAGTTCCACAGGCTCTGCTGGCTATTCTATTTCATAGTGTGGTTCCACACTTGCTATTAGGCAGTTAGACTTGAAAGTTTGTTGAGAATGATTTGCATGGTTTCTGGCTAAAGCAAGCCTAACCTGAGGGACTTCTCTGCAATCATTTACATTTGATCTATGTTATATGGTGTTGTGCATGCTAATTTTAACTGTGGATGTGTGAGAAAAGTGACTTGCCTATATATAAAAATTGGCAGCCTCTCACTGTCAATATATTTCTGTCATATAGGACAGCAGGTCTCCTTGGATACCCTTGCAGAGATACCAGAGTGTGCATACAAAGAGGAAATTGGGTCCACTCTTTCAGTTCTGGTATCAATTTTTCTATGAGCAGTACGGGATTGTCATGGTAGGATTCCCAATTTATTTTCTAGCTCATGCATGATTAGCAATGGTAGACTGCATGTCAAGTGTGCTGAAAGTGCAGTCATTGCATATATCGATTATGTTTCAATCAGAAAGAACCTAACTTGATTTTCAGGTTCCAGTTTGACTTTTCAAGGCTGATGGCTGAGCCAGGAGAAAGAGGGCATCTGTTGGTTTGTTAGTATAGAAAATAAAAGGGGAGGAAACAGACATCACACTGCTTTCTAGGTGGGTTTTTGTTTTGTTTTGTTTTATGTTTTTTTAATATTATGGCAATAAGAAGACTGCATGTTTGTAAATTAATTTGAAGATAGGTTTAAGTTTACCTATAAAATGACTCATCTGAACCTCATTTCACAATAAACCCTAATAATCCTTCGAGTCCAGTTCTGTCCTTAGTAATTGTGAAACTCTGTATGGTGTCTTGGACTTATTTTCTTTTTTGTATTAGCTGTTTAGTTTTATGAATTACAGCAGCAACATATTACAGCATGTCCTACAGTGCCAAATACCATACAAACACAAAGCAAAAGACAATGGCCTCCCCAGGACCTTACAGTTTAAATAGATTAAAAGATTAATAGGAGCACACAGATGTGAAGTGCCTTACTCAAGGTTACTCATCAGGCCAGTAGCAAAACCAAAATTAAACCGGTCCCTGTGTCCCAATCTAACACCCTGCTGATTGCACCACAGTGATTCTGGAAGTTAATTTGAAGTAATATTTTCCATTTATGCATGCAAATTGCTTTAAAACATAATTGTGATAGTCTAAAAGGCAGCTTGGTGAGAATAAAGCCCCCTTAGCAAGGGAAATGGAGGGCACATTGTCATACCTAACACAAGACTTAGCTTTTTTCTTTTTATTATCATTCATCATCATTTGACAAGAGGATGCTTTGAATACAGTAGACAGCCTTTACAGCCAACCCTTCATGGCACAAAAGGAGATAAGAGGTTCTTCCTATTCCCAAACTGCCTGTTTAGTTGTGAAATCGTAATCCATCAAGTTTTCTTGCTGCTTAACACAATTTCACTGGGTCACCAGGAAAAGCTCACTTTCAGATGTGAGAACATCAAGGACATTGTGCCCTGCTGCTGTGGTCCTATGTGCTGTGGGCATCTGTGCAAGTTTTCTGAGGAGGGAAGACCGAGTCACCAAAGACAATGTCGGTCCTACGAGGAAGTTATCCAACATAAAGTATTTCATATATGTTGAATCTGATTGGCCATGACTGTTCAGCTAAGCTTATGGTCAGGAACATTTCAAGTAAAACTTCAGACCTAACTCAAGTGAGTCTCATTATAAGCAATATTCTAATCTCATACAGCACTGGACATTGTTTTTCTAAGATACTTGAGCAATAAACGAAGCAGGTCCCAAAACCTACATTTTTTCTCAGTGGAACTTGCTTTTTTTTCTCTCTATGGAACAATTACATGAACACACTGTGAGCAAGCAAACATTGCATGAGTCGTGAAGACTGCGGTTGGCTACTGTTTGACTATGTGTAAGACACCATATTCAGATTCTCTTTGCACCTATAAGCCATAAAAAAGAATTTTAATCTGTGAAGAACAGACAAAGAGAAGCGCAGCAACTTATTTAAAGCATTCTTATCAGGAACATGCTTTCTTCCCACCTTTCTATCTCAATGGGAGCTTGAAGTTTAGATTTGGAATTTGAAAATTTCAGCCATTGTCTATGAGTTATAATTGATGATTTTTTAATTTTTTTTGTGGAAAAAATACCTCAGCTACTTTGCATTTGTGTTTGCAGTGCATGCACTGATTTCTTTTGTCATTTATTCTAGTTAACTCTTTCATCACCTGGAGGGTAAGAATTGTATAACACAAACTCCCAGCAAACTGCGAAGGAAATAAGAATTACTTTTATTTTGTCTGAGCACAGAATCAAACAAGACACATGTTGCATTCTCTTTAGCTATGCTACTGCTACAGAATTGATTTTGAAAGACACAGTGAGACGAAGAGAAGGTAGTGAAGTACGATAGCAAAAACAAAGGAAATGGTCTAAAATAAAAATGTGTTCTTTAAAATTATTCTGATCTATTTCCAATACTGTATAACTAGTTTGAATGGGATATACAAAATATTTAATGATGAATATTTTGATCCCATTTGAACTATTCTATAGAGACACTTTCCTTTATCTATTTTTTTTCTGAGAAAAATATTGATAATTAACATATAGAAGAGCTATATATGGAACATTAAATAGAAAGAACATTAACAATTTGAGCAACATGATCAAATCAAGACAAATGGATATTTAAAAAACATTAAATAATTTGTACAACCTTCAGACCAAGAACTATTTTCATAAATTATTCAACATATTTTTTACTAAGAAATACCTCACTGTTTGTGTTCTAGTTACTCTCAATGGTTAGGAGCTGTTCTGAGTAAAATAATGTGCACATTTGACAAAACATATTTCTGGATTAGAAGTTCTAATGAAAGGAAAACGTCTGCAGTCCTATAGCAATCTAGAAAAAGTGGTGTATTTGAATAACATCCATAATTATAAAAGATGATTGGCATCAATATCTTCAGTGAAGCTGGTAAGAAAACTTACATGAATAGTTGTTAACTTTGTAAGTTGATATTTAATAGGCATGAAAAGGCCTATGTTCTTTGTCATATGTTAAGTTTATGAGACCTAATAAAATTACCAGCTTTACATTTGTGCATTGTCATTGTGCTCTATGGGGTGCTATGTAAAGGCATGCTGTTTAGAAAGGGCTGCAACTGCAAATTCTTCCTTGTTACATCAGCTGGTTAATTGTCTATCTCAGTTTCCATGTTTGGTAGAATGGGTGTCTCTGTTGCCTTATTCTGACATTTAAGATTATGGAAACAACAAAAAACTTCAATCAAGTCTTAAACCTTATCACGCTGGAGAGCAACTTTACTGAAAGTTGTAGCAGGTATTATATTAAATCAGATAAGGGGATGATCTCTTGCACTGTTGTTTTTATTGTTACCTACCTTTTATGCTTTTTTTTTTGTGTGTGTGTGTTTTTCCTGCTGGCCTTTCTTATACTGGATAGGATTTGGTGAAATGACTGGAGTTGAACACATCCTGGTTTTCTTGCTTTCTTAACCCAAACGAACTACACAATTTAAAACAGAAAAAAAATCTGTAGACAATCTTTGTTCTCTCTAGCCCTTCAAGTACCTAAATAATTTCTCAACTTGGAGTCTGAGTTTTTTTCTGAATTTAAATGCAGCTCTCTCTTCTCTCTCACTATTTCAGTATTAGTTTCACCTGTTTCTCTGAGCATACACATATTTCTTCTGTCTTTTTCAAATCCTTTTTTTTTTATTTTTAACTTAGTATTAGCACGTATTACAATTCTACAATCCTTATCCCTAAAAGTTTGCCTAAAAAAAATGGCATTAGTGAAATATGTATATTTTTCTTCTCCCTGATAATCTTTTTTAGTCCTTTTTT